>CM042153.1:42003454-42013454 GCA_023376005.1 Doryteuthis pealeii
ATTTAAAATCGGAAATGATTTTTTTTCTTTTTTTCGCTCAATGCTCCTCGGAGAAAAAATTACATTGAAAGATGGTAATGTAGTTTAGTTTTTTGTTGTAGACAACGGAATAGTCAGAAAACAATGAGAAAAAAGGGAAATTGTTTTTTTTTTCTCAATAAGACAAGAGAATTCGTAAAATTACGAAACTTACAACTCACAAGGGTGGGTTCGAAAATTACGAGTCCCCCCGTTACATAAGTTGAGGCTTGAAGTGCCAAAAAGGAGTAGTTGTTGGGACTGCTTCTGAACGCATATATATATATATATATATATATATATATATATATATATATATATAACATCTCCGCTTGAGCAGGATGTGACATAAGATCATCATTCTCTTAGATCAGGTTTAAGAGGTTTGAATTCCATTTTCTTCTTCTAGACTTTTAACCAAGGTTAAAGAGCTAAGACTACCTTACTATTTGACCATAACTGAAATGAGAATAGTTGAATCCATACCTTTCCAAATGTTATCGGTGCTATGTGAAATGCAAATAGCCTCGTCCAGGATTTTAACTCATGTCACTGAGTCCATTTCCTGCGACAATAACCATTACACACGAGCGCCTCCAATATATTTACTTCTTAACTGAGATTTTATGGAAAACTTCTTCGGCCTTTTTCTTCGATCTTTTAACCCAAAGATTATTCATTATATTGAAAAAACCAAAGTACAATAAGCAAACTGGGACGAGTGTGATACACTAAGCATAAAACATCAATCAATGAATTAGAAGAACGAGAAAAAGAAGCAATATCGAATAAATATAAGAAATAAAGAAGAAAAAAAGAGTAAAAAATGAGAAGAAAAAGAACAAGAATAAGTAGAAAGAGAACAAGAATAAGTAGAAAGAGAACAAGAAGAAGAACAAGAAGAAGAAACATAGAGAGACGAGTTGTACCAATTGTAATTGGTTCCTTGGAACGGTCCCCAAAGATATTGAGTAAATTGGAAATCAGAGGAAAAATCGAGACCATCCAAACAACAGCACTGTGGGGATCGGCTAGAATACTCAGAATCCTGGAGACCTGAGGAGATTTGCTGTCACTCAGCCTCCAATGAACCAACGGCTACGGCAGGTGTGAAAAAATAATTTGACTTTGCCAGAGAACTGAAAAAGATATGGAATATGAAAGTCAAAGTGATACCAATTGTAGTTGGTGCATTTGGAACAGTCCCAAAAATATTGGAAAAAAGACTGGAATATCTGGAAATCAGAGGAAGAATTGAGGCCATCCAGAATACTGCACTGCTGCAATCTGCCAGAATATTCAGAAGAGTCCTGGAGACCCGAGGAGACTTGTTGTCATCTGAGTGACTTGTTGTCATCTCCAGGGAAATACCATCAGCTAATTCTGATGTGAAAAACTAATGATAAATAATAATAATAAAAACTGTGAAATATGAGGATGAAAGTGATACCTATAGTAGTTGGGACACTAGGAACGGTCCTCAAAAGCTGAAAAATGACTAGAGGAACCGGAAATCAGAGAAAGAATTGAGACCATCCTGACAACAGCATTGTTGAAATCAGCTCGAATTCTCAGGAAAGTCTTGGAGACCATGGGAAGACTTGTTGTCACTCAAAATCCAGTGAAAAAGCCATCAGCTTACGCTGGTGTGGGAAAAATACTACAGGTTCTGGAAAAGAGAAAAATTGAGACCATCCAGACAACTTTATTGCTTCAATCGGCTAGAATACTCAGAATAGTCCTGAGGACATTTTTTGTCCCTAAACTCCAGTGAAATACCATCAGCTAACGCTGGTGTGAAAAACACAAAATGGGTGAAAATGAAAATAAAAAGATGGATAAATACCTGGACCTTGCCAGAGAATTGAAAAAAGCTGTGGAATATGAAAGTCAAAGTGACACAATTGTAGTTGGTGCACATGTAACGGTCCCAATAAATTTGGAAGAAAGACTGGAGGATCTGGAAATCAGAGGAAGAATTGAGACCATCCAGACTACTGCACTGCTGCAATCGGCTAGAATGCTCAGAAGAGTCCTGGAGACCTGAGGAGACCTGTTGTCACTCAGACTCCAGTGAAATACCATCAGCTAACGCTAGTGTGAAAAAATCAAAAGAAGTGATAATAATAATAATAATAATAATAATAATAATAATAACTGGTGGATTTTGCAGTGCCAGCAGATCACAGGGTGAAGCTAAAGGAAAATGAAAAAATAGACTAATATCTGGACCTTGCCAGAGAACTAAAAAAGTTATGGAATATGAAAGTGAAAGTGATACCAGTTGTAGTTGGTGCACTTGGAACAGTCCCAAAAGGATTGGAAAAGGGTCTAGAATGTTTGGAAATCAGAGGAAGGGTTGAAACCATTCAGAACACTGCACTGCAGCAATCTGCCAGAATACTCAGAAGAGTCCTGGAGACCTGAGGAGACCTGTTGTCACTCAGACTCCAGTGAAATACCATCAGCTAACGCTAGTGTGAAAAACTCAAAAGAAGTGATAATAATAATAATAATATATAATAATAATAATATAATAATAATAATAAGAAGAAGAAGAAGAAGAGAAGAAGAAGAAGAATTTGGATTTATAAATCGTATGAACACGGGTTTATCTCTTGGAATAAACCGTGCAATTGTTTCTCTTTTGCTTTTTGGCTTCCCGTTTTGATGTATTCTTACTCTCCATTGGACTTCCAGCCATTTCTATTGCAAGTTTTAGTTGTCAGTAACAATTTTACATTACTCTTCTCTTGTGTAGTCCTCAAGACCCTTGATAGTTGAGATGACACAATCCTCAATATTAACAAGTACTCTTCTTTCCTCTTTCCTCTTCAACTGAAGTCATCGATGTCATCCCTGGGGGTGCAAAGCTTTATCTAACATCATCAATTTTCCTCGTTCTTTGATCCAAACTTGTCAATTCCTCACGTGTCCAGGTTCTATCGATTACGAACATCACTCCGATGTTTCGCTTAAAGAATCTCACAGCTTATATTTATGATTTCCATTTATTTTTAGTTTAGCAAACATTTTCAAATGCTCCGAATATATTAGATTGGGTTTTATGGGGGCGTTTATTAGTGTAATGGTTATCGTTGTAGGAAATGGACACGGCAACGGGAGTTCAAATCCTGGACAAGACTGTTTACATTGCGCATAGCATTAATTTAAAAAAAATATGAATCAAATTATTCGCTCTCCTGCTGTGGATATATTTAACTTAAAGTACATTAACAATGCTTCGAAGGAAACCGTAACTTTTTTCATACGTATGTAGTTATTACTTATATGAAATGTATGTTTATTTATTAGTTGGAAATACAATAGATTAGAACTTTGTATGTGTATGAATATTGCCCCACTATATATATATATATATATATATATATATATATATAATATATAAAGATAAACCTAATGAGTCAGTGCTCTTCCGGGCTAAGATTCGAGTCGCATCATAGCCCTGAAGAGCACTTAGCGAAACTTTTAGTAGGTTTATCTGACTCATTAGGTTTATCTTTATTATTTGGTCTACTTAGGTATTGAGCTCTTTTTACTTATTAGCTTTAGTTTCCTTGCGGTTTTGTATGAATATATATATATATATATATATATATATAATATATATATATATATAATATAATTGTTTTTTTCTTTTGGCCAAATATTGTACCAATAGATTATTTTTGGTTGGTACGATTATTTTGTCTTTTCTTTTTTCCAAATTTTTTTTTCCCCAGGTGATGTTTGGTAGTATATTTTTTTAAACAATCAATATATATATATATATATATATATATATATATATATATGTGTGTATGTGTGTGTGTGTGTGTATTTAAAATAGAAATTAGAAGGCAATTGACAATGCAATGGAATAGCTGATGAAAATGATGTTTATTTACCTGTTTCCTAAATTTTTTCGAGATAAAATCCCATTTTTCAGAGGTTTTAGAGGTACTTGTGTTTTTTTATAGTACTTATACTACGTACCTCCAAACCTTTGAAAATATTTAGGAAACAGGTAAATAAACATCATTTACATCACCTATTCCATTGCATTGTCAATTGCCTTCTAACTCCCCCCCTCTCTCTCTCTCTCTCTCTCTCTCTCTCTCTCTCTCTCTCTCTCTGCAATATATAACCGATGTACTATGTGGGTATATATGAGTATACAACATAAATAGTGTCACTATTGTTCTCCTACAAGCATATCTTTGGGATTAAATAAACTACGATGGTTGATATACCATTAAACCAAGAAACCGAAACCAAGAAAAGAAATGACACAAAAGATTTTTCGATAAAATTCAAATTCATACAATTTTTTTTAAATTTCAAATGTCTGGATGTTTTTTTCAACGATAATCATTTGTTTTATTGTTTGTTTGTTTTGTTTTACGGCATATTAACCTCGGTGGGTAATTTAATGCCGACAGTGTTCTGAAATAAATTTATTCTTGATGCGTACTCATTTTTTTTAATAAACATATTTTCCTATTTAACTCATAGATGGAACCCTGACATGTACAACCACTCTGGTCAGAGTGCACCCGAGAGCAATGGTGATGTAGGGATGCTCCGCATTCCCACACCTCCAGAACTGGAACCTCACCATCAGATAGCGTTTAACATCATACCCAGGACAAGAAGTTCCTCAGCCACTGTCTTTAGCACATATGATAAAAAGAGTTCGGACTTGCAATAAGAGCAATAGGGTTGGGACAATCATATAGGAGCTAGGGCTTGATGTGACCAATCTATTGATCGGATGCCCTCTCCGATTATACTTCTAGCTTACGTAAGTGTCAAAGTAGAATGTTTCAGCTAATAGGATCCCGTTCTTAGGCATCACGGGTCTCCACTCACGACCATCAGGTGGCCCCGTTAAGGAGGGGGGTGTTAAGTTTCTCACCGCCATCCTTGACCAGTTGAAAAGGACTTAAAGAAAGTAAGTCCTGAGCTATAGAATCCTTTGGTAATTGAATGTCTTAAGTTATGGAATCCTACGTAATGTCAAAGGTTCAGTGATATAATCCTATGTTCCGTCGTCCACGAAGGTTCAAAGCAGTGTGTAGGTATGACCAGAACAGCCGGTATAAATAACAATATCAGCAGCAGAGTACTGCCAGTGATTGGCCAAGAATATGGTCACATGATTATTGCCGAGTCTATAAGTAGAAGCGGGCGACTAGCACACGCCTTATATGCCAAAATTCTCAACACACCCCCTATTTTGATATAAGGTGGGTGATTCCATTCAGAAATATTAAATCATTTCATTCAGGAATATAAAGTTACAATCATTTCATTAAGAAATTTTAAAATCTATAGTTATAGTATTTTTGTTCTATTACCTCTAAACCTAATTTTACTAATCCTATTTTGTTAAAAAAAATTAATTTAATCTAGAGAGGTGTATTCGGGGTGTAGCGTTAGTTTGTATTCGCCTGGTGGAGTTGTCTGCCCCTTTTAGTTTGCTGGGTGCCCGCTAGGGCACCATAGTATTTAAGCGCCGGATTCAAACCCTTTCGTCCTCTTTTCCTGTTTCAGCAACTACGAGCCACATGGGGTAGATTTTAGCTAACCCCTCTCGTTGGGGCTCCCCCCTTACATTACTGTAAGTTCTTTACAGCATGGACTATCGCTAATCTCATGTCTGTACTCTTTTATGTTATAATGTACCATTCATGAATGTGTCTTTATCTTTATTTGTGTACTCCTTTCTATATGTACTCTTTCACTATGTACGTGTATCTACTGCTATCCATGTGCTGTGTATATTAAATGTTTGTCTATTAACCTTCGTCGGAGTTATTTGTATCCAAAGTATGTATAACTTTGCACACACGTTATAGGGGTATTCTACAGCCCAGTCGATAGGGTGGAATAATCTTTTGTATCATATTCTTTATTCCAATTAGGATAAACGTATAAATGAAATTCGAAGTTTAAAATATTTCAATTCATTTGAAAAGAAAATCTATTTCAAACATAATGGAAAGTAAAAAAAATCAATGAAAAGATTATGTGAAAAAAAAATAATATTGCGATTTAAATAAATTAAGCGTTTGTTTCAAAAAAATAAATGCAATATTACACATTGCACAACCTCTTAAAAAGCAATAACATTTCTAACAATCATGTTTTGTATAACTGAATCTGCGTGCCACATTATTTAATAATCTAAAAAAATGTCTTTAAAAATAATCAGAAATAAATAAAAAGACTCAGTAGATTTTATTCAAAAACTCGACCGAACATTTGAAAGAAAGTATGTGCGGTTAAATATTGTTTCCTGGAAGGAAAAAGTATATAAAAATGTTCTCCCATTTTTCTTTCTTCCAAAAAGGATTTGTCGATAAGATTTACATTCATTCTTGGTTGGAGATGCATTCAACTTCAAAGATGATGGAAAGTAAAGTTTACGAATTGGATTTTTACGACTTGACGTTTGATGCCAGACGGAGTACAGAGTTAGCTCCCTTGAATATCTTTGGAGTATCTAGAACCCAAGATTGTTTTTTTTTATATTGAGTCTCGGATAACTATTTCATATAACCTGTATTTTAATCCTATGTCGACTGAGTTCTCATGACAAAATTATATCAGTAGGTTTTATTGTTTTAAAGGTCATCGGGTAGAAACACAGAAATACAGTTTGTTAATTGAAACTGGTGATCAGATGAAGAATTGAGACTGACTAGACCACAGTTAGAATATTTAGAAGTATCGTGGAGAGATGAAGAAACTTGCTGTCACTCGTATAATATATATATATATATATATATATGCATGAGTTAGGGTAGTGAAGACATAAAGTTAACAGCACTTGGAAGGTGTCAGTTTCTCACATTTGGTTTGAAAACCGCACGTGCGAGAAACTGACAGTTACTAAGCGCCATTGACTTAAACACACACACACACATGCCCACACACAAATTCACACACACACACACACATATATATATATATATAATACATATATTATATATACATATACATGTGTGTGTGTGTGTGGTCTATCAATGATATTAAGCACTCATTACTAATAAATATACCAAACTATAATCATTACACACACACACACTCTCTCTCACACACACACACACACACACAACACACACACACACACACACACACACACACACATATATATATATATATATATATATATATATATATATCCGAGTGACAGCAAGTTTCTTCATCTCTCCAGGACACTTGAATATTTTAGCCAATTTAAAGTGTGATGTGGTCTAGTCAGTCTCAATTCTTCCTCTGATCACCAGTTTCCCCCCGCCTGTTTTCCGGGTTTTTTCGGTATTGTTCTGAAGGTTCCACCAATGTCAACAATGCATTTTCTACGTCTCTAGCAAAGGCCAGGTAGTTATCTATTTTTCACTTCCCTTTACTTTCCCTCTGTTTTCTTTTTCTTTCTTTGATCTGCTGGAAAAATGAAGTCATGTAATTATTCTGTTCTTTTCTTCTCATTCATTAAAACTAGATCTGGTCTCCAAGCCCGGAATCGGCTAGTCACGTCAAGCCCTAGAACCTATACGTTTGCCCCAATCCTATTGCAAACCCTAACCCTTTTTATCAAATGTGCTAGAAGACGGTGACTTAGAGTCTTCATGTCCTGGGAATGACGTTAAACTGTATCTGATGATGAGGTTCCAGTTTTGGAGGCTTGGAGAATGTAGAGCACCCCCTATCCCCATTGCTCCCTGGTTCATTTTTACCCCGAATGGTAGTACCTGTTAGGGTCCCATCTATGGGTTAAATAGAGAAAATATACTTATAAAAAATTGAGAATCCATTAAGAATGGGTTTATTTCAAAACTTTGTCGGCATTAAATGAGCCACTGAGGTTGATATGCCGCAAACCAAACCAAACCAAACCAAACCAAACGGATTCTCTTTTATTATTATTATTACGAGGCAAAAAAAAGAAAAAAAGTACCCTCTGGATGGTGTAAAAATAAGTTTTTGAAAAATATTGCCTAAGGTTAGTGGGAGTTAAAAATTTAATGTCAATAAACTAGATTTTATTCAGTTCAAAAATAAATTCTTTAAAAATTAATTTTGATAAATAAAATCTATTTAAAAAAATGTACAATCAATAAAATAATGCAATATATGTTGTTACGCTCTTAATTCATTTTCTAAGAGATTTAATAAATTTCATATTTTTGAATATAAGCCTCTATTTATTAAAGTAAGCATTAAATTAATTGAATAACTGTATTTGTTCAATTTAAGAAAATCAAATTATATAAACTAGCAAAAAAAAACACCCCCTGGGCGACGTAAAATAATATTACCTGAGGGGATGGGAGTTGAAAATTTAATATCAGAGAGTTGGTATCGTAAGTAAAGTAAAATCATCAAATTTATTAAAGGAGTAAAAAATGAAATAAATTTATTAAAGGAGTAAAAAATATTAAAAAATTGAATGGAAACTTAGTTCTGACAACTTTAAATATATATTAAAATAAAACAAAGCATAGATAGATAGATAATACCAGTATGTATTTATTAAAACTTGTTTAAAAAAACAATGAGGACTGTCTAACATTGCATGTTCAAATTTTGAATGTATTCTATGTTATGAGGATTTTAGGTGGTGTGACGTAAGCATTGACGTGGTTTTTGTTACAGACAAAAACCTGAAGCGAATCTCCATTATTAATAGATAAAAATTAAAAAGTTATTTTAAAAATCTAACACTGAATAAAATTAGAATTATTGATTGCGTATTTTAAAAAAATCAAATACTACTAATATATATTACTTCACTACAATTAATTTAAATAAATATACTGCAGATGAAAAATAACATCAGTAATAAAAAATAACAACCGTAAACATTTTTCCATTGAACTTTTTTACAAATTCTTAATAGAATATAAACACTTGAACCTTATACACGCAACCAACGACTTTCTATTTAAACATTTCAATAAATATTTTGGTTTAAATAATTTTTCTTATTAATTTTTTTATTAAAGGCATAAGCAATAATACATTTTCCGTGAAGTGATAAATGAATGATATTTTCTTACTGTTTTATGATATGTGTTTTATGTATGTATTAATATCTATTAATAATGGAGATTCGCTTCAGGTTTTTGTCTGTAATAAAACTATGACACTGCTTACGTCACATTACACAAAATCGTCATAACATAAAATACATACCCTCAAAATTTGAACATGCAACATTAGACAGTCCTCATTGTTTTTTAAAACAAGTTTTAATAAATACATGACTGGTATTATATATCTATCTATACTTTGTTTTATTTTAATACATATTTAAAGTTTACATTTCAAATTGTTTTATCTTTTAATCCTTTAATGAATTTGATGATTTTACTTACTTAGGGTACAAACTCGCTGACATTGAATTTTTAACTCCCACCCCTCAGGCAATATGTTTAAAAAATCTATTTTTACATCGCCCAGGGGGTGTTTTTTTATTTTGTACTAGTATATGTACAACCTTGTATACATGACACAAAAATAATCTCAAGATTGGCTTTTGTATATATTTATATATTCTGAGTTAAGTTTAGATTTAGTAGATATTAATGTCATCTTTTAAACTTGTCAATAAAACTTGAATTTTGTTCCGTACGTTAGAATGAGTTAAATTTTCTGTACTTATAGTCAGCTATACAATAAAATTTGAAATAATAATTTACTGTAGTATTTATTAAGGTGCAGCACAAAAAATAAGACTTTAATAAAAAAAAAGGAAAAGAAACAATAAATGTGCTGATGTTTGTACCATTTGTTTATTGTTACTGCTTTTCTTAAAGCAAACGAGAAAAAGACCCCCCCACAAAAAAAAAAAAAATGGAAAATCATATTTCCTTTTACTTTAGTAAATAAAACACAGAATAATGAAAAAAATCCTTCCTTTTATTTTATTAAGTAAAACACTGTATAATAAAAACAAAGTTTTAAACAAAAT
>CM042153.1:42023454-42053454 GCA_023376005.1 Doryteuthis pealeii
ATATTTTTTATATACATTTTTTATGTATATTTTTTTATATTTTTTTTATATATATATAATTTTTTTATGTATTTCTTTATATATTTTTGTATTTTATATTTTATATATTATTTTTTGTTTTATCCTTACTCTATACTTTTTCAGACCCATTCAGTAGTTTAATTCATAGTTTAATTTTGTCTGACTACCATCCCCCTAAAAAACCAGACCTTGAAGAGTATCCTTTTTTCTCATTTGACTTCCTGTCGCTATGGTGACAGTCTTCCAATGTAAAAAAAAAAATTTTTTCTTCGAGAAGATAATTTTTCAGTTATGCAATTCAAATTATCTTGATCTACCATCTGATGAGACGAAAATTTGGGGAGCTATATTAAATCAACTTAGATTTATAAAGGCCCCAATTTTGGTCGAAATAAATTTATTATGGAATAACAGTGTTGAGTTTTTCCTTCCTTTCAAAGATAAATATTGCTCTGTATATAATCTAAAAAGTTTATTATACATTGAGCTCTTTTTAGTGATTTAAAGATTCACTGTATTTATACATACTGTATCATACAATAATAATACAGTGTATCTTAGAAATCACATATAGAATCATCCCTTACTACCAAGTTTTGGATACCTCTCATATA
Organism: Doryteuthis pealeii; assembly: GCA_023376005.1. NCBI lineage: Eukaryota > Metazoa > Mollusca > Cephalopoda > Myopsida > Loliginidae > Doryteuthis > Doryteuthis pealeii. The sequence goes on from CM042153.1 coordinate 42,024,090, forward strand.
TATATATATATATATATATATATATATATATATATATATATATATATATATATATATAAGATTTTTGGATGTTTGTTTATTAAGAAACGTTGCTGAATAAAGTATATAAGTATCGAATTTTATGCGATACATGCGTTGTAAGTGCCTTCAAGTAAAAATTTAATATATACTTTATTCAGCAACGTTTCTTAATAAACAAACATCCAAAAATCTTATTCACTTCGCCGAAGGGCATACGGTCTATTTTTGTTGTTATTATTCTCTCAATAACGCCCCCTTACCTGTTATGGTAGAGGCGTGTAATATTATCATTTGACAAGCTTAATTTCGCTAGGATGGTCAGCTGTGTACTGTGGCCGAGGCGATAAAAGTGTTTCACTAGTGTTTCACTGTGTCTGCTGAAATCCCGGTTTCGATTTCTGTCGGAGGGAAATCGTTAGTATATACCGCTGATGAGACTTAATAAAGTCGAAACAGTCTGTACGGTATTCTACACATCGAGCCATCCTTTGCTGGGATTACACTTGTCAAGTTCATTTTCTATAAGAAAAAGTATCGAATTTTATGCGATACATGCGTTGTAAGTGCCTTCAAGTAAAAATTTAATATATAATATATATATATATATATATGTGTGTGTGTGTGTTGCCCTGTACCAGCCTAAGTTAGTTTAGTTTAGTAAATACCTATATGGTAATCAACATTATAGATTTGACCTTTTTAGCAGATTTGGTGTAATAAATATCTCTTCCATACCTTATGAATAAAAAATGCAAAAACGAAAAACAACCAAGAAACTCATTTTCCCTCTTGACGACGTCGAAGAAAGATATGGCCGGCATCAGCGTGCCAAGTGTTGACATTAAACATATCTTCATAGAAAATTACCTATGGAGGCAAAATATATCAGTGGATCATGCGAAATGCCACCCAATGCAGCTAAACCTGTGCCGCTTTTAGGTGACGCTTTTAGACGTTCCTAAGTAGAAAGGTCGCCGGTGCCCGGACAGATCTCGGTGAGAGACATCGACGGTATATGTGTGACAAAGATGGAAGGTAAATTCCAGTGACCTTCCATTACTTCCCTGGCTATCAACATTTGGTGTGATGAAGTTGAAATGTGAAAGTGCCATGTCACTGACATAAGCGACGGAAAGACTTCTGGATCGTTAAGCTCATCTTGAGTGTAAACGCAACGAACGATGCTAGACCAAGGCTACATTTGGCTACAAGAAAAAAAAACCCTACTCTGTTTGAATTTACGGGATTTACACAAGATAGTTGATTAAAGTTATCTGAATCTCTGCTACATAGCCTGATTCGACTCGCTCTTCTGGGCGGGGCTCCAGTGTGCTTCGGCCTCTGGACCGGTGTGTTAAATTAACGGCGTTGATCCCAGGGGGCAATAGCCTCCCCCTTCATTTAAAGGGACGGGGCTAGGTTTATTACCCATTGCCTATTACCCAGTGCCTAACACCCTTTCTGTATATATATATATATATATATATATATATATATATATATATATATATATATATGTATATATACATATTAACTATTATTTCTAAACACTACTTATATATATATATATATATTGTTTGGTTTTATCTTAAATAATATAAGCAAACATCTCGGGGATAAATCTTAAAAGAAATCGATTAACAAGAAGAAATAATTTTAATCTTATTCTTTACTTCCTATTTTAACTCAATGGTTAAATAGGAAATGTTGGCAATGAAAGACGGGAGTGAAGTAAGAGTAAGTTTGAGTTGTTCTATTTTTCGATTTTACCCTTATCTCTGTTTCTAATCTTTTTATCTGCATTCTTATTTAGTTTCCTTAGCTTTTCTAATTTAATATAATATCTTATTACATTAAAACTTAAATTATTGCAGACGGAGAGTGCATATATTTAATCTTTGGTTGGTTGGTTGGTTGGTTAGGTTTTTACGGCATATAAATCATTGTTGTGTTATTTCATACCGAAGGCGTTTTTTTTTAATTCATTTTTGTTGCGTATTCTTTTTTTTTTTTTTAACTCTCTTTAAAAAATTTTTTTTTTCAAAATTCATTGTTTATCTACTTAACACATAGATGGTAGACTAATAGGTACTATTGCTCAAGGCCAGAGTGGACCACACTCCCACACTCCCAAGAGCTCCAGATATGGAAACATCTCACTAGATTAAGTTTAACGTAATATCCAGGTCACAAAGACCCTCAGCCTCCGCTTCTAGCATATATATATGATAAAAAGACTGCAATAAGAGCAATAAGATTGAGAAAATCATATAGGTGCTAGAGCTTGACGTGACCAGCCGATTAATAAAAAATGTTTATTACCAGAAGGCGTAAATAGAAAATCCCACCTGCTAAAAACGCCGTTTTTCTTTATTAAATCACACCTCAAAAATAGTTACTTATCGGATTTTAATAAATATTTCTATACTAGACAAGGTTTAATTTAAAATACAGTGGTACCTTGACACACGAATACAAATGAGTTTTCTGAGTTACGAGTTGTCACTCAGTCATTTTTTTGTTCTGTGTCGTAAGTTAAAATTTGAGGTACAGACGAATTCCAGATATGCTCATGTTAATAAGTTTACTAAAAATATTTAAGTTTCCAAATTTATTACCCAAAGAAAAATATCATTTATAAGAAAAGAAACTTTAAAACACATTGCAGCTCATAATTTATCACATTCTATTTTATTATGTTTTTATACAATACAATGTTATTTCTTCTTTTAAGAACCCTAACAAAAATTGAGGTAGTTTTAAGGGGAATGGAGTGGAATAATGACATTTCAGTTTATTTCAATAGGGATTTTATTTATATATATACGAGGAAACTGAGTTACGTGCGGGACGAATTAAAACCGTTAGTCTAAATGCAACTGTATATTTTTACTCAAAATTCTGGTGACGACATGATTTTTTCATGCTTCAAGCCATCAATTAATCATCTATATATTAATACTCATGTTCCTTAATAGTACGACTGTTATCATCTCGCAACACCCTCTGGTTAAAAATGATGAAATGCAAAAATGTCAATCCTAATTACTTGGTGTTTCTTATCCACCGAATTCTTATTTCTTATGAGTGACGTCACCTCAGCTAAATAATGAACCATTCCGTTTTAATCATAATGAAAGAAACGGATGAAAAAGGACATGCTCCAAAGAAAAAAATAAGAAAGAAAGAAAGAGATTAGGGGAAAGATAGAGAGAGGAAGTGCGCTTGGAATTGATAACGGTAATCTGTTTCAATCGAACATGATGAAAAGAAGGAAAGAAGGAAAGAAAGAAAAAAGAGTGGGAGAGAGAGAGTTAAATCAAGATTATTATACTTTTTACATATTAAACAATTTGCAATATATCTTAAGTAAACATATCAACCGTCGTGGTTATTAAATTATCATACTGTGGTATATCCACAGTTTAGTTAACTTGCCTGGAAATTATTGGCATTTTTTCTCTTAAATAATTCTATCAAGAAATATATTTTGTCTACCATTTTTTAAACACAATCACAAAGTGTTCGTAGAGACGTCCTACATTTTTCTTGTTTCAAAATGATGCAATATCATTATTCGGGCTATTTTATTTTAATTTTTAGGAATAAAGTGTTACATCTAGAATTATTCATGTTTTTTGTGATAGTTATAAACTGCAGATTGAATTTGTTTTTATTACCTCTCATTTGGATGTTGGTTATTTAATGTAAAAATTTTGAATAAATAAAAATGACTTATTGGCTATTTTAATATTTTTAAAATTTATTTATTTTCGTCATTTTCTTGTCAACAATAATTTTGGTATGGATGTCTGTGAGTGATACAAATGTACCATTTACTGGGAATAATCATTTCGATAACTACACGCTTGACAATTTTTTCTTCAGTTGCAAAACGATTTTCTGTACATTCTTTATACAGACCTTCAAGCTTATATCTATTTTTTCTATTTTATTTATTCGCATATTTGAAGAAGATACTCTCTTTTTTTTAGTTTGATTGTGAAGATATACCGTTTAGGGAAAATGTTACTTAATCTATGCGGTTGCATAAGATTATTGTCAATCCCCTGTATTTCTACAGGGATGACCCTTTTCATATCACGGGCGGGACTTTCCATGGAATAGTACAGAAAGCCCGCGAAATACGTGAAGTCACGTGGTACCTGGTTGGGTCCTCAGTTTCAGTTTGGACGTCGGGCAGAGATGTACTGCCTTAACTGGAACTCACTACATACGCGCGCTACGTTAGTCAGATGTTTAGTTACATGAAATGTTTAGTTAAGTAAATAAAAGCTTAAGAAAATAACACGGTTTTGTGATTAATGAATGTCTTGGTAACAAGATTGATCTAGAAGAAGAAATGAGTTAAGTGCGACCGATCACCCAGACGAAGTCCAGACGCTAGAAGAGACACTAGAAGAAGACGTAAGATAGAAAAGACGTCAAAAGAAGAATAGAAGTAAATAAGAAAAGTGTATACAACAAAAATAACAACTCAAACATAAGACTCAAAATGCACAACTAATTATTACGCTTTTAATCCCGATACATAATCCAATAGATTGCAGAATTATTGTATGTATTTACCCAACCTCTCCGTCAAGGGAAAATTGTGACACAGGGTCATTTCTTACTAATCTTTGATTGATTCATGAACTGACTGATTTTAATGGTGTGTCAACCGGTCTAGGCTTATTTTAAACCAAAACGTTAAGGAATCGCGTTCATAGTTACATTTTTAGCGCTCTTGAACTTTCCTTACCTTTTCAATTTTGATTTATTTTCGGTTGAGCGGTGTCAAGTGATTCTAATACCCGAAAATTATTGCTTGCAATAGTTTTTCTTACCCATTTTCTATATTTCCATAATTTTTCATACGTTTCGTACAGTTTTCATTATTTCTTATCATGAATTTGGATGCCTTGAATGATCTAGTTTAAATGGGGCTGGCATGACTGAAGATTATATACAAATTATTTTTACACAAACTTTAGACTCATGTCATTAACATAAGCAATGGAAATGTTTCTGGATTGTTAATTTCAGCTTGAGTCTAAGCACAAGAAACAACGTTAGGCGAAAACCAAAGTTGACTGCGAGAAAAAGAGAGAGAGAGAGAGAGAGAGAGAGAGAGAGAGAGAGAGAGAGAGAGAGAGGGGGGGGAAAGAAGAAAAGAAAGAAGGAAAGAAAGATAGAGAAAGGGGAGAAAAGGTTACCTATATTTTTGAAGTTGTAGCAGACAGGCTACGACACACTAATTCACAGAATTTACCAACGATAATTGACTAAGTGCGTCTACATAAGAAATCAAAAGAAAAAAGAATGAAAATAAAATAAATTGCATCATTTTCAGAAATTTTCTTAACGCACGCTTTACACACATAAAAAAAGCTTTAAAATCAACTGGACTAACATTAATTTGTTAGTTCTCGACCAGATACCATATTGCTCTGAAGAGGGTACGTCATATTAAAATAAAGGTCATATTGGAGAGCTTTATCTTCTTATCTTGGTTGGTTGATTGCTTGGTTGGTTGGTTGGTTTTTACGGCATATCAACCCTTGTTGGTTTATCTTATGTCCAAGACGTTTTTGTTTTATTCATTCTTATTTGGTATCCAATTTTTTTGAATACTTTTCTAAAAACACCTTTCTAAAACTGTTTCTTTGATCTAAGAAGTTCATAGATGGGACCCTAAAACGTACTACCACTCCTGGTCTGAGAGGACCTGAAAATAATATCAATGTAGGTGTAGTCCCCACTTCCCAGAGTTCCAAACTTGTAACTTCAACACAGGATACAGTCTAAAGTCATACTCAAGATACTAAGACCCTCAGCCACCGACTTTTAGCACATATATGATAAAAACCAGTTTGCCACAAGAGCAATATAATTGGGACAATAATATAGGTGCTATTGATTGACTTGACCAGCCGATTGATCTGAGGGAGCCTCACCAACCACCCGTCGAGCCAAAGTAAGAATCAAAGTAGAGTGTTGCATTTATGTACTACTTAGCCACCAGAATTCCGTCCTTAATCATCACTGGTTACGTCAAACTCATGGCCGCACTAGGTGGGGGTCATAACCCTTTGCAGAGGTGCAGTCGGTGTATTCTACAGCCCAACCCGACAGGGAGATCTTATCTTGGGTATATAATTTATCTTCTTTCTAACCTTCTATGCTGGCTGAATTGGGTTCAGTTCTCTCTTCTTCTTCATCTGGTACAGGTGTTTTCTGGGTCTATATCTCAAGTCGTATATCATTTTTCAGTTCTTATTAATGAACACGAAGACATCGATTGTTTTGAATGTATTATTTCCTGAGACCGAACATCTCAACACGTGGAGAAGAATCCAGGGAGATGCAATTTTATGCGCCAAGCTCCGTAGAGCGCTTGAACCCAAATCACTCTTTAAACTTTCCAACAGACCTTTACTATCACATGACACTCTCAACCAATGAGAGCATCACGCCCGAGTCAATCAGAGGTCAGCGTCTATCTATAACCTATGGTTATATCCCATGATTCTTCTTCAGAATTACACGTTAATTATTAGATTTAGATACTTTTACACTACATTACAAATTGAATAGGTACCCTATTTATTATGTAACAAAGCCACAGGAGTGTATAACGTCCCATAGCAATTTAACTTCAAGATCTTTTATCATATTCTTATCTCCATTACATTGACTTGATTGTGTTAAATTCAACATAATATTTGCCTTGTCGGTGGGGCATAGAATAACCTTTTATCTATGATAATCTTAGTTCTTCTATTTAATAGAAAATAAAGTAGTAGATTCATCAAAGTGACCAATTGTCAGTATAAGCTGGACAGCGATGGAGTGTATCCCGTTTTCATTACCATCAGGGAGATTGTTTTTGTGATTGAGATGGGGCGCTACACCTACCATCAACTCCCAACTTTAAAACACAGATCCAAGCTGGGCTACTTATGCGCTGAGTTGACGAGGGCCGGTATCGAACTCGGAACCTTGTGATTCCAAGGTGCATGCTCTGCCAAATTAGCTAAATTGATTGATAATAACGATAATTAGACGTTTATTGTGGACCCAACAATATAATTTTGATCTAAATTGGACTGGAAATCGCTTTATTGTCTAAGTTAAATTATATGTATATTGTTATAATTAGGATCTCACTATGGTATGCCATTTTTGGCTGACTTACAAGTACACACAGACACACAAATCCATATATACATATATATATATATATATATATATATATATATATATATATATATATATACATACTCACACATACACACACACACATAGATAAATGAATATATATATATATATATATGTAATATGTATATGTACTATATATATATATATATATATATATATATATATATATATATATATATATATATATATATATATATATATATATATCAATTTCCCCATATATCAAATCATTTTCCCCATTGAAATAAACTGAAATACCATTAATCCATTCCAGCACCACACCTAAAAACCAACCCAAATTTTCTTGTTATATTATGAAAACACTGTATTAAATAAAACATGCTAAAATAGAATGTAATCAATTATGCACTGTAAAATGACTTAATGTTTATTTTTTTATAAATATCTTTTCGTTGGTGTAATACATTTTAATAAACTTAAATGATTTTTGTAAACTTATTAGCATAAACGTCTTTGAATGTATCATTACATATATATATAATATATATATATATATATATATATATAATATATATATGTGTGTGTGTGTGTGTGTGTTGTAATTATAATATATATATATATATATATATATATATATAATGTATCATATATATATATATATATATATATATATATATATATATATATATATATATGGGAGTAAACATGGAAATAAATCCGACAATACTAAGAAATTTGAAAAAACAAGTGTTCCAAAAATAAGATGAATTTATTTATCGATGCTTAAACGTTTCGGTTTCTTTAAACATTCATCAGGATGTATTATGGGGTGAAGAAATTGATGGATGTTTTATAGATGACAGGAGATTAAAAAATCTTTATTATTATTAGGAATTTTTTTTTATCTCCTGTCATATATATATATATATATATATATTATATATATATATATACAATGATACCTTCAAATACACTCCTGTCATATATATATATATATATATATATATATATATATATATATATATACAATGATACTTTCAAATACGCTTATGTTGATAAGTTTACAAAAATCATATATATATATATATATATATATATATATATAGTGATAGCCACTTCTTCACAGAAGAAGGCCTTTGTACAAGTAGTTAGCTTGTGAGCACGCAGAAGGCCCACGGGTCCAACTTTGTTTTTACGCACCCTGTCACACATATGAACCCTTTCCCCTATTCCTCTCGTATGCAAGCGTACGTGACTGATAAGCCCAGCCCAGCCCAGCCCTCGACAGGCAGGCCCTGCCACACAGGTCACATATATGGTCAGGCTTAAATATAAGAAATGTGTCCATGACGTCCATCATGTGCCGCTTGTGTAGAGACCGTCTCAGGATGGAGTGTTCAAGCCGCCTTACCTGAAACCCCTTACAGCTACCATAAACAAGTCTACTCCAAGCCACACGATTCGGAGCTAACCTCTCCCACTCATGAGTATTTATATTGAGTATTTTAAGTTTGTTTTTGATAAGATCCCTAAAACGCTTTTTGGGCTTGTGTCTCGGACGTTTCCCACATTGCAGTTCTCCATAGAATAGTTGCTTCGGGAGTCTGCCGTATTCCATTCTAGCAAGATGTCCAGCCCAGCGCATTTCTATGCTGGCTGCTGCATTTCTATGCTGGACGCATTGGCTTGTTGCAGGACATCGGCGTATATATTGATAATATAGTTTGCTATATTTATAAATAAAGAGTGCTCAGTATCAGTGATAGAGCCTGTATATTCACTACAGAAAATAATTTTCATACAATATATAGATATGCTCACATAACCCGTGAATTTTTCGTCAATTCTCTTATATAAACTTTCTAAAAACTTTTGTCCACCAAAACTTTTCTCCTGATGATGATCAAAGGTCGAAACTAGTTGAGAACAATCAAAAGATAAATAAAATATAATAAATATTCCTATTTGTCTAACTAATTTTGTTTATCTTCTTATAAGCACACACGCACACGCACACACACACACACACACACACGCATATATATATAATATATATATATATATATATATATATATATAACTTTACTAATGTATACATAGATATTCTTTGTTCTGTGATTTTTGTTGTTATTTTTTTCTTCCCGTGGCTTAACATTTATTGCTGTGCTCATAGACTTACACGTTTAAATAGATACATGAATATACTAATGCGCAATTTTTTTTTATCAAACATAAATAAATCGAAACTAAAGAACAAAGAGTAAAAGAAAAAAGAAGTAACAAAAGAAACATTCCATGGTTCATTTGCAAATGTTTGCGCTTCCCTTTCTTTGTCGTTTACATGCGAGTCGTTTCCTCGCTTCAAAACTCTTCCTATGAACATTCAAATGGAATTTCAGAGCCAGAGGCTGTCAAGTTAATTTTTCTGGCCTTACTCTTTAACACTGGACAGAATCTGGCGAATCCCGAATGACAGTAGAGCTGAAGAACAAGAAAAAACAAAAAGGGCGGCAAATCTTTGTTTGTTTTCACGCCACTAAATTCGCTGTAGTGGGGGAACAATGCACATGAATTGAAAACGAGGTTCAGATTACTCATTACTTATAGCGTTGTTTTTACTGATGATATTCATGAACAAATCAGTGTGATTAACTTTCAATGTGCAGCTGCACGTTAAGTTTCGAGATCAACCATTGGCAGTATAAGTAAAATTGTGTAAAATTGTGTGAAATATAATCAAACCGCATTCTAAGTTTTTCGAGTCCTTGGAAAAGTCATCTAGAGTTTAGCTAGGTTTCTATTTTGTGGTAGGAAATAAGAGTCTGGCAAAACTATCATTCCAGAACTTGATAAAGATGGCCTCCGACTTAAGATTAATATATTTTATCCGAAGAAAAACCCTTAAAATAAAAAAAATTGCAATCTCTCTGGGTATATCTTTACCAACCACTTCATACGAGCAGGATGGGACACAGTTTCAAGTTTTTAAAAAAATCATATATATTTTTTATTTTTTTTTTTTACTGTTTTGAATAAAATGGAAAAACAATATTTGTATTTTTACTTTTTGTTAAAAACCTGGGGATGGGTTACTTTTATTACCTTCAAACCGCTAAAAATATTTTAAATTTGGCGGAAATTAAAATATTTACATATCGAGAAAACTTTTCTGAAGTTACGGCTTAGTGTTTTAGGGCAGGAGGCTTGGGCGTATTTATCCAATATGCACCTTTTTGTCTTTACACATTAAGCATGTAATTTATTTTTAATACATTTTAAACTAGGCACTGCAAAAATGGCAAATCCCTATTTTACAAAATACATCTAATCCCCCCCCCCCACCGATTGAATAAAAATTAACAAAAATCTGGTAATTATCCGATTTTAATGAAATTTTCAATCTTGATTTATCAATGAATGAATTTTTAAATGCATCAGTTATTGTATTTCAAAACTTGCTGATTTTTTTCATTTCATTTAACTTTGCCCCCCTTCCCTTTATATTTTGAGGAATGCAAAATATTGGTGGGGTTTATTCGCAGAAATGCCTCCCGCCTTTTTTTTTTTTTTTTTGAATTCAGACTTTTTCCTTCTCCTAGACCAGTTTCCGTAGGAAAATTAAAGAACCCAATCTGCGCAACTATCTATCTATGTTAAAAGGGAGAATAATTGGATCCATACCTTTCCCAAAGTATTACTGGTATGTGAAATGCAAACAGCCTCGTACAATATTTGAACTCATATCACCGTGTTCATTTCAAACAAAAATAAAGATTAAACAATGGGTAATGTCCCTCAGTAATTGAGAAATCTATGGAATATGATTGTTATCAGATAGAATGGACTAACGGCGATGATTGATATGACAGACACAAAGGATGTTTTTAAGCAGTTCATATATAGCTTCATTGGTGTCCTTCAGTCACGATAACCAGTAGAGAGTTCGGCATGAAATATGATCTTGGACAGGCGATGATTTCTCATATATATATATATATATATATATATATATATATATATATATATATATATATATATATATTTAAAGATAGCTATAAAGATGTATCTACAAGGTGAGCACAAAAAATATATTAACTGCGTTGGCGTCTAGCAGTGGGAGGTGGTGAAAAGAGATTCCGTTTGTGAGAAAATAAATATTTTAACTTAATGTATGCGATGTCACCGTATTTATAAACATATTCCAACCAGTTTTGATATTATGAAGGACTGTTTTTGTGATTACCCTGTATATATATATATATATATATATATATATATATATATATATATATATATATATATATATATCTGTGCGTGTGTGTGTTCCTTCTTTTCGATTAAGCAATCACCTCGATTTTGAATCCGCCATTTAGCTAAAGCCAGTCGTCTCCACGTGTTCCTTGTTAATTAGAGCTTTGGTTTCACACGACAAATTACATTGAGAATCTTGCTGACGCCAACCGTTTGTACAATTGATGAAATAGTCAGAATAAAATTCCTTCTTTGTTCAGTCAGATATCCGATTTCTCATTATTCTTTCTTCTCTTCATTTCCTTATCGTCAGCCGAACAGATTCACTCGAAACAGAAACTCCTTCCCGACAATCACCCGACAATCTTAAAAGACGTTATGGCTCAACACGAGGTACCCTATAAATTCAAAGACGAGGTACGATTGCAATATTCTACGTCTTATATAAATAGAATACGCGTGTAGTGTAATTGTTAAAGTCATGGGAAATGGACTCGTCGCCCCGAGTTCAAATCCTGGACGTGGTAATTGCATTTCACTTAGCGCTAATACCATTGGGAAAGGTATGAATCCTATTCTCCCACCAGCTATGGATAAATAGTATGGCAGACTGGACTCTTTAACCTTGGTTAGGCAACCGGTGTAGGAGAAGGAAAACTCTGAATTCAAACCCGTTGAACTCCGCTTAAGAAATTGACCTTGTGTCACATCCTGCTCGTGGTTGGTAAATATATATACAAATAGAATAAACCACACAAATGTTCTGCCTGAAATTACGCAATGTATGTACATATGAATCTGAAGATATAAATTCAATCTCCCCCATTTTTTCTATCTCTCGCTCCTATTTGAAAACACCGACACATGAAGACACTCACAAACATGAACATATAGATATTGCAAGCTTTTAAAAAAAGTAATGTCAGCAGTGTAGTCTTTTGTCGGTATCAGCCAAACAGAGCGGGAGTCTATCCTCTTTTCACTAGCACTAGACATCTGATATTTTAAATTTATTGTAAATGAAACATTTACAGTGCTATGAAAAGATCTGACCTTTGAAGTAATTAAAAGAGACCAACGGTTGATGGTCTTGTTTCGCAATGTCCTTTCCTTCTCACTTCAATGGTGAATACTCAGGTGCAGGAATATATATATATATATATATACTCTCACTTTGGTTGAGTTCTCTAAATAGGGATTTAATTGTAAATTCACCATTCTGGCGTGTAGCGAACCCTCGCTTTGTTTACAAAAGTTTGAGGACTCTAGTGAATTCATTTCCGCTTAGAAATGTAGCAATTAAATATTCTCCTATATTTGACAGCTGCCTCTGGCCGCACGGGTAAGAGGCTTGGCGAACGAAAGTTCATTCGGCCAGGGGTAGCTGTTAATGTATAACCACACTGATGAGAGGTGGTACCTCGAAACACGTGTCTGTGGATTACTTATTATATATATATATATATATATATATATATATAAAAATATTAGATATTAGATATATATACATATATATATATTATAAATATGTATATATATATATATATATATATATATATATATATATATATATATAATATATATAATAAATATATAATTACGAAAAATTATAATATATAATATATATTAATTATATATATGTTATATCATATATTAATTACATATATGTTATTTATGTTAATTAGATAATTATATATATGTTATTTATGTTAATTAGATAATATATATTAATTAGATAATATAATTACGAAAGCATATATAATTAAATATATAATGGTACATATATATATATACATACATACATACATATATATATATATATATATATATATATATATATATATATATATATATATGCATGATGCTTTACAATAGTGCATTAGCAGAATTGGTTGTAATATTGAAATTGTAAAGGGGATGCACTGGTTTAATGAGAGTCCATTTCTCTTGCATGTGATTGATGGCAAGAGCACAAATATGGCATATTAGGGACACTGTATTTCATCAACTCAACATCCAGGAAGAATCTCTGTTTAATGATGGCCCAGTTACGATCTGTGATAACTGTTCATACTATTACATACATTGTCTTATAATAGTGCCACATTATTTTTAATTAACAGTGTCAATACTTTTTTTCTTACAGTCGGTATCAAAATGCAGGATTGTGAAAATGCCCCAACCTCCATACTCCCCAGACTTAACATCTTTTCTAAACTTAGAAAGGTAGCATAGTAGTTCTGGTCATGTTTACACAATGTTCTATTTGTATAGTAATAGACATATCAGTTTATTTGTCTCCCCAGACCTAACATCTTTCCTAAACTTAGAAAGGTAGCATAGTAGTTCTGGTCATGTTTACACAATATTCTATTTGTATAGTAATAGACATATCAGTTTATTTGTCTCCCCAGACCTAACATCTTTCCTAAACTTAGAAAGGTAGCATAGTAGTTCTAGTCATGTTTGCCCAATGTTCTATTTGTATAGTAATAGACATATCAGTTTCATTTTCTCATATTTGCACAATGTTTTATTTATAATAAACATATTTTTCCAAGACCTTACGACTTCTTTCATAAACATTTAAATTATGTTTTCCTTTCTACCTAATAAATTTAAAAGCATGATTATATCATAAAACAGTGAAATTCTTGCCTATATTCAGGCCATTTAGTTAGTAAGGGTCGGTATATATATTTACCAACCCCTCCGCACGAGCAGGATGTGACACAAGGTCAATTTCTTAAGCGGAGTTTAACAGGTTTGAATTCAGAGTTTTTCTTCTCCTAGACCGGTTGCCTAACAAAGGTTAAGAGCCCAGTCTGCCCTACTATTTACCCATAGCTGGAAGGAGAGTAGGATTCATACCTTTCCCAAGGGTATTAGCACTAAGTGAAATGTAATTACTACACCCTGGATTTGAACTCGGGGCGACGAGTCCATTTCCCATGACTTTAACCATTACACCACTCGCTTCCTAGTAAGGGCCGGTATAGCTCAGTCGGTAGAATGTCCGACTCGGAACTACAAGGTTCCTGGTTGGATACCGACCATCGCCGACTCAGCGTATGAGTAGCACATAGATTTGTGCAGTAAAGTGAGGAGCTGGTGGTATATATGGCGCTCCACCCCAGACTCAAAAACAATCTCATTGGTCTAGCCCTACTGAAAAGAGGTTAGACTCCCTCGCTGTTTGGCTGATACCGACTTTGGGCTGCCCCAACGACTTTACTTTTATGTCATATCAACACTGATTATTATGTGCTGAAATATTATTTTCTGATTTTTTTTTTTAGATGAAGATTGATAATTAGACACGCTTGACTGGTCAAGGGCGACAGTAATATAGAATAATAATTAACACAGCTATGGTTAGCGGAATGAGAACAAGATACCCCCGGTGGATTGAATAAAAGCTTGGTTTCAAAGTTCCATGCTGGCTCCCGACCACGACAAGGTACATTTTTAAAGTGAAATTTGAGTTCAGAGTTTTCATTCTCCTAGACTGGTTGCCTGATCAAAGTTAAAGAGCCCATTCAGCCTTACTATTTACCTATAGTATGAGGAGGAAAAGTTGGATTGATATCTTTCCCAAGGGTATTAACCATGTTCATTTTCTACGACGATAACCATTACACACTGGTGCCTCCTATGAATATATTAGTTTGATAAATTTGTGTACACTTCTTTTAGGACATCATGAATATATTGAAGCCATAATTGTAAAAACCAACTAAAAGTAAATTCAATAAAATATAATTTATCCTAGGAACCAACATATTAAATATGTCCAAGAGTTAATAAAGATAGATTTCGACTAAATATTTTCGGAGACGGTTTTACGTTAGTTATAACTGTTTCCTAATTAAAGTGTAAACACTTTAAAATATGAAATTAATATTTATGAAATAAAAACTAAAAACATGATGAAAATTTAAACATATCAATGCTCAAGGAAATGATTGCTGGCAATATATATATATATATATATATATATATATATATATATATATATATATATATATATATATATATATATTTATAGTAGTACATTTCTTAAATATTAATTAAAACTACACAAATTTCTTAATTAAAAATACATTTATAGTAACTCGAAGACCGACCAGCAAACACGTACATTGATCAGCTCTGTGCGGATGCAGGATGCTGCACAGATGATCTCCCGAGAATGATGAGCGATAGGGACGGATGGAGAGAGATTGTCATGGATATCCGTGCCAACAGCGCCATATGATATATATATATATATATATATATATATATATATATATATATATATATATATATATATATATATATATATATATATATATATATATATATATATATATATATATAAAGTGTTGTTCTGAATCCAACGGGAGAAAATTCAATATTCTATAAAAAAAAAGAAGGTCCGCAAAATGTATTATGTTTTTAGAAAAAAAAAAAAAATTTTATTTTACATAATATAAAAATAATAAAAAAATTTTTCTAAGAATATAGTCCTTTTTGCGGAACTTATATATATATATATATATATATATATATATATATATATATATATATATATATATATATATATACTAGCAAATATATGCACCCTCTGGGTGCAAGTATTTAAGTTTTAATGTAATAAAATATATTTAAATTGGAAGGGCTAATGAAACTTAATAAGAGTGCAGATAAAAGATTTGAAACTTACTCTTCCATCACTCCCGTCTCTCATGACTAATTTTTCCTAATTTAACTATTTAGTTAAGATAGGAAGAAAAGAATAAAATTACAGTTATTTCTTCTTGTTAAATGGTTTCTTTTAAGATTTATTGAAGAGATTTTTGCTCATATTCATTGAGAAAAAAAACAAACAATTAGAAATCAATAATACCATTCACATATTTATTGAAATCAATTTTTAATATCAATATGCAAATTAGCCTTCCCGTTGACAATGTACACCACTATTTTGTTGTATATATAAATACAATTGCATGTTATTAGTATGTATATGTGGCTAACAGTATTGATAATATAAAACAATTTTATTAATAATTGATGTTTAAATAAAAAATAAAATCATGTTGAATGTGATGCAAATAACTAAGGGAATTGTAGTAATATAGTTTCGGTTACAGACAGAAAAACACACAATCTCCATTATAATAATAAGATATATATATATATCCCCCCCCCCAAAAAAAAATGTAGATTCTACAGGTCCTCTATAAAGACAATGAAAACGCCTAAAAATCCTAGATGCAGTTCTGATTAAAAATAAAGAAAATACCATTTAACACCAGTACCAATATATTAAACATCTTATTATAATGGAGATTGTGTGTTTTTCTGTCTGTAACCGAAACTATATTACTAATCGAGTCACAATTAACATAGTTATTTACATAACATTCTTCTTGATTTTATTTATATTTAAACCTCAGTTATTTATAAAATTGCTTTACCTTTTTATTAGTGTTGTCCATATCCACATACTAATAACATGCTATTGTATTTATATATACAAAAAATAGCGGTTTGCAGTGTGAACGGGAAGGCTAATTTGCATATTGATATTAAAAATGTGATTTTATTAAATATGTGCTTAGTATTATTGATTTCTAATTGTTTGGTTTTATTTTAATGAATATAAGCAAAAATCTCTCCAATGAATCTTAAATGAAATCCATTAACAAGAAAAAATAAGTGTAATTTTATTCTTTATTTCCTAATTTAACTAAATAGTTAAAAAAATAAAATTCAGCAATGAAAGACGGCAGTGATGGAAGAGTAAGTTTCATTTCTATTTTTCTATTATACCCCCACTCTGTTTCAAATCTTTTTATCTGCATTCTTATTAGACTTTCTAATTTAATACGATATTTCATTACATTAAATCTTAAATACTTGCACCCGGAGGGTGCATATTTTTGCTAGTATTTAATAACTAACGCAATAACTATAGCACTCCCACCTAAAATAAACCCTCCTCACTGAATAATCTTGCGACCACAAAAAAAACACAATAGACAACTCCATCTGAATAAACCTTGCACAAAAAAACAATAAAAAAAACAACTAGAACAAAGACGATCATGGACGTGGTCGAAAGCGATGGGGCACCTTCTCTACCATTTGTCCCAAGATATAAGAAAAATGACACGAGATCTTGTAGGAGTGCTTCTGCAGAGTAGCCTAATGCCGGGATAACGCGAACAGTGAAGATTCCCTTTTCACTAGCGCTAGACTACGGGTATTGTTTTCGCAGATGTTTTACCACCCAGATAAGATTACGCAAGCTGTGCTACTCATACGCCAAGTTAGTGGGGACCGGTATCGAACCCGGAACGTTGCGATTCCTAGTTGAATGCTCTGCCGACGATTTTCTTTCGCATTTCATCGTTTTCTTTCATAAATACCATCAATAAGTGTAAGTGTGAGGTGTGAGCTGGATTTCTGCGTGTGACAATCAAAATGAAAAATTGCAGCGAATGAAATTAAATCTTGTAGAGGCCTAACTTGCACGATAACCAATATTTGATTCCAAATTTGTTTCGATTTAGCTAATAATGCGACGTTCAACATTTGAAATATCAATAAAATCATCTACCGCAAATCACTGCTTAAAGGCAGCCAAAAGCGGCTGTTAAGCGTTGTGTTGAAGCCATTTCCTATTTATTTGCATCCGGGTTTGAGGCTACAATGGCTAATTTCGTTTCGTGATGTGAATGAAAATCTTCGTTCAACACAGCTTTCAACACAGTGAATGAAAAGCGCTCGGTCGCGCGAATAGGGCCGGTGAAAGATGGACTAAATGGACAAGATTTTCCTTACAAATAGGGCGGTCAGCACCACTATTTTTTGCTCTGTCGGTTGGGGTGTAGACTAAGCCGACTGCACCTTTACTTCACTTCGATCCTTATTTAGGCTAGACGAGCGGCTGGAGAGATCCCACCCGATCAATTGGCTGGTCATGTAAGTCCTAATAACTATATACGTCTTCAAATTGCTGAAATTCTTCAAATTGCTCCAATTCTTCAATTTGCACTCATGGTACTCACCCTTTTTATCATTGTTAGGTGGACCTAACGAGTTGCTAAATAGCTGCTCCCCTTTGATCAGTAAGGGACTGATGGGAATCCGGATATGGGAATTCCGCCATGTTACTTTGGACTGGGGTTTTAGACTGTACAGATGTGCATCAGCATGCGTGAACTAGTGACCACGTGCGTCAGCACGGTTGGGCTAGTTAAGTCATTTTTAGGGTAGAAGAATTTTCTACTCTGTGTTAAATAAAGACTGACAAGCAGAGAGTCAACATACAAGGCCACTTGTCCCATGTGTGAATACACCCATGATAACACAAAGGACGGCCCATGTGATGAACACACACATGAAAACAAAGGACGACCCATATGACGATCACGCACATGAAACATATAGCTGAACTCTATCCAAAACCATCCGAGTGTATTCCCTGTCAGTGAGAATAAATAAAACAAATATTGTTATTATTAACATATTCACTGTTTTTATTACCAATTCTGTATATCCTACATTTCGGGATATAACAATCATATATATATATTTACCAAATCCCTCCGCACGAGCAGGATCCGACACAAGGTCAATTTCTTAAGCGGAGTTTAACAGGTTTGAATTCATAGTTTTCCTTCTCCTACACTGGCTACCTATTCATAGTTAAAGAGTCCAGTCTGCCCTGCTATTTACCCATAACTGGAAGGAGGGTTGGATTCATACCTTTCCCAAGGGTATTAGCGCCATGAGAAATGCCAACAGATTCATATCTACATACATTGCGTAATTTCGGAAAGAACAATTCTGTGGTTTATTCTATTTGTATATATATTTAGCAACCGCTCCGCACGAGCAGGATGGGGCACAAGGTCAATTCCTTAAGCGGAGTTCAACAGGTTTGAATTCAGAGTTTTCCTTTTCCTAGACCAGTTGCCTAACCAAGGTTAAAGAGTCCAGTCTGCCCTACTATTTATCCATAGCTGGTGGGAGAATAGGATTCATACCTTTCCCAAGGGTATTAGCGCTAAGTGAAATGCAATTACCACGTCCAGGATTTGAACTCGGGGCGACGAGTCCATTTCCCATGACTTTAACAATTACACTACTCGCTTATTCTATTTGTATAAGACAGAGAATTTTGCAATCGTACCTCGTCTTTGAATTTATAGGGTACCTCGTGTTGAGCCATAACGTCTTTTAAGATTGTCGGGTGATTGTCGGGAAGGAGTTTCTGTTTCGAGTGAATCTGTTCGGCTGACGATAAGGAAATGAAGAGAAGAAAGAATAATGAGAAATCGGATATCTGACTTAACAAAGAAGGAATTTTATTCTGACTATTTCATCAATTGTACAAACGGTTGGCGTCAGCAAGATTCTCAATGTAATTTGTCGTGTGAAACCAAAGCTCTAATTAACAAGGAACACGTGGAGACGACTGGCTTTAGCTAAATGGCGGATTCAAAATCGAGGTGATTGCTTAATCAAATGGGTTAGATAGTAGCACTACTGCTTTTCTGCAAGGATGCATTTGGCATTGAATAACTCACGAAGGAATTTCTTTAAGAACTATCATATATATATATATATATATATATATATATATATATATATATATATATATATATGAAAAGTAAAAACGATATGAATCCGACAGTATATGTAGAAAGTTTGTAGAAAAAACAAGATGTTAATAGTTTTGCTGACAGAAATCTGTTTCGGCCATATAAACTAGTCCTTATCAAAGCAACTATGTATAATAGGAAAGACGAAAAAATTTTCGTCTTTCCTATTATACATAGTTGCTTTGATAAAGGCCACTTCATATGGTCGAAACAGATTTCTGTCAGAAAAACTATTAACATCTTTTTTTTTCTACAAACTTTCCACACACACACACACACACACACACACACACACACATATATATATATATATATATATATATATATATATATATATATATATACGTCCGTGTGTGTGTGTGTGTGTGTAATGTAACACTGAAAGCTTTTTAAATCAGTAAGATTAAGTGGTCAATGCACAATATATCGCAATATTTCAACTATAAAATATTTAGAACAGTGTAAAATTTTACAACTGTAAGTTTCACGTGGCTAATCTTCAAGTATCAAAAGGTCTCTCTCTCTCTCTATCTCTCTCTCTCTCTCTCTCTCTCTCTCTCTCTATATATATATATATATATATATATATATATATATACTTGTGTGATTTTATATAGAAATATATCAAAGTCAAGAAAGAATAGTATTTAAAAAAATCAAATATATATATATATACATATTGAAAATAATCAGAAGCATTATAGTAATGAAATAAGACTCAAAAAAGGGTGTTTTCTTTTTTGAGTCTTATTTCATTACTATATATATATATATATATATATATATATATATATGTGTGTGTGTGTGTGTGTGTGTGTGTGTGTGTGTTTCAGAGGGAATAATGTAATATTCCGTTGTTCTGTTAGATTTCTGTTGTATTTTTTAAAATTCCCTGTCATTTTATATGCAAAGACCGCTTAATAAAACTTTTGCTTGAACCAATAAAAATATTCACATCTTGCTTCTTTTCTTTTTAATACGTTATCAAAATCTCAGCCCAGAAAGTGTCATGAATATTTTATTTATACTTCGATGAAAAAAAAAACAAAAACAAATCTCACGGTCAATAGTATAACTTATGTTTTACAAAAAGTGTTCTAAATTAGTGAAATAGATCACTAATCAGTAATGAGTTTATTCTAGTAGTGACCACCCCAAGCTTATTTAACAGGTATGAATTCAGAGTTTTCCTTCTCCTAGGCTGGTTGCTTAACCAAGGTTAAAGATCCCAGTCTGTCCTACTATTTACCCATAGCTGGAGGGAGAGTAGTTGGATTCATACCTTTATCAGAGGCTATCTTAACTGTAGCTTCGTCCAGGTTTTGAACTCTGGTCGATGAGTCCATTTCCTACGACTCTTACCATTACACCACGCACCTTCAACACAGAAGGAAAAATGCGGCTTCTCTGATAATTATTATATAATATTTGATAATCGTAAAATTTCAATCGTATACCTTCAGATAGATTTGTAACGGTGACGCTTCTTATGGAGATGGGGAAGTTCTCGTGGCATCGTGCCTAACATGCCGAACTGTGATGTCGTAGTGAGTTCGAATCCAAGTCACTCTATTACGCTCACTTTCGGGCTAATACCCCTGGGAAGGCTATCAACACCTCGTTCCGTACCTATTGGTGAAATAGTATTGTTCTGCCACTAGGATAACTTTGGCATTGAATAACCCACGGATGTTGGCATGCCATTAAAAAACAAATCCAAATCTTCAAAAGATGTCCGCTCGTAAAGTAACTCATGTCTATCTCAATCTTGTCGTATATATATATATATATATATATATATAGTTAAAAATTGATGGTAAAAATGAATGAATAGATGAAATAAAAAGGAATGAAATGATTGGGATAAATGAAAAATCCTTTCCAAGGGACCCCTCTCAAAAGTATTAAAAGACTTTTTGAGAGTGGGGTCCCTGATAGAAAGTTGTCCTTATCTATCATTAGACTCCTTTGAAGCATCAAGTTAATATACTTATTCTATAAGTTATTAGAGAAGATAAAATTCGTCTCTTACCTTTGCAATATCTGTTGAGAATGGGTTTGAATTTTTATATTTGTATATATCTAATCTTGTCTAGTTAACTTCCGGTGAATATTGCTACATTGTAACTATATTGAATTCAAAATAAAAACGGTCAAATAGAGGAATTTATTTACTTAGCTTTTTTTTCTGTTGTAAAATAAAATAAAATATATTAAATTAATTAGATAGATCAGTAAATAAATAAAAAGATTATCTTTAATTATATATTGGAAAGATTGATGAATAATTTTAGAAAACTATATTTTATGAGTATTTTTAGATTTCAAATAAATTAAAAATTATGGATTAAATATTTAAATTACAAAAGACAAAGTGTTATTTTTGCTTATATTTACAACTCAAGACTGACCGTAATTTTAAGAGGGTATTATGGTTTAAAGAATTAACTATATGTAAAGATAAATATAATTATTATAGGTATATTACAATATTTAAACTTGTTACCATAAAAGTGTTCACCTTGAACTTATTCCTCTTGGAAACAAAGTAAAAATATGTTCTTAGTTAACTAGTGAAGGGGTTTCTTTGTGATATCTTAAATTTTAAACACATACTATGTAATAAAATAAATTCTTTAAAAATTATATAAGGTAATAAAAAATTCCTTTATCAATAATATTAAATTAACCGTAATTTTTTGAGCGCATGAAATTTTAAGAATCAATTGTATATACTAATAGATATTTATTATAGACGTATTACATAATTTAAATCCGTTATCTCAAGCGTCCACCTTGGACTTATTTCTTGGGGGAACAAAGTAAAAATATGTAAATAGTTAATTGTTAATAGGTTTAATTTGTGATAGGGAAAATTCTACAGGAAACGTAAAAATTCTTATATTATTTTTCCAAATTGTATCCTCCTATATATATATAATTTTATATGTATCTGGACACTTGTAGCAGAATTGGCGCGTCTTAGATTTTGACAGTTGAGTCGAGTTCTGGGGACCGAAGGAGTAAGTTGCGCGACAGAATCTGCCGAGGACAGTAGGGGTTGGCAGTTTGGGCAAGTTAGTCATAAGCGGGTGACTGAAAGGCGTGTGTTACAGAAATCGACTCTCTCTCTCTCTCTCTCTCTCTCTCTCTCTCTCTCTCTCTCTCTCTCTCTCTCTCTCTCTCTCTCAATAACTTGCATTAAGGGAATAAATTTATGAAAAACACGAAATACTGCCCACATCTTTATTTACTACGCCAAAGAAATCGTACGGGAAATCATGAATGAAAGCCATTAAACAAACAAACGTGAACAGATACTTGACTGATGCTAAGGAGATATATACTTGTCAACAAGTCAAATTGACCGTAACTAAGAACCCCCGGTCGTGAAACGTGATACCTTTTGCTTGACCATAAACGAAAGGAGGAAGGAGGATTTCTTTGCGAGCTTAAAGGCTGACTGCTAGATCTGTGTGCGCTTGTAAACGAACACGCGTTGCCGACCCCTGATAGAAATTGTATACGATAATAGTGCCGTGCATTTTGCGGCACTGGAAGACGCGGTAAAAAGCCCTGCAACGTTACGTATTACGATTTAGTGCCGCGAAAGAAAAAGGCATAACGTTACATATTTCATATGGAATAATGGTTAGCAAGTTAGATTAGCAGATCGTTATTAGTGACGACGATTTTCGCCTGGTGCGACATAATTGGGACCATGTGCCACAATAAAACGTTTAGTTTAAAACTATTAGTAAGTAAGTAAGTATCTATCTATCTGTCTATCTATCATTCTCAGTCTGATAACATTTATCTATCAGTTTGATCATCCCTAAAGCTATTTATGATGGTGGGGATAGATTTGCCATTAAATAATTCACGAATGTGGATATACGGTTAAACAAAGAAATCAAACCTATCTCTCTCTCTCTCTCTCTCTCTCTCTCTATATATATATATATATATATATATATATATATATACATATATATATATATACCAATACCTCCGCACGAGAAGGATTTGACACAAGGTCAATTTCTTAAGCGGAGTTCAACAGGTTTGAATTAAAATGCCCAGTCTGCCCTACTATTTAGCCATAGCCGGAGGGAGAGTAGAATTCATACCTTTCCCAAGAGTATTAGTGCTAAGTGAAATGAGTCCATTTCCCATGACTTTAACCATTACACAACGCTCTTATATATATATATATAATATATATATATATATATATAATTCTGTTTATATCTATATAGCTATCAGATATCTTTCTCTGTTCATCTCTCTCTCTCTCTCTCTCTCTATATATATATATATATATATATATATATATATATATATATCATCATCATCATCATCATTTCACGCATGCAGCACGGGTATCCATGACAATCTCTCGCCAACCTTCCCTATCATTCATTGCACTTGGGAGCTCCTCTGCAGAGCAGCCAGCATCTTCGCATAGCTGGTCAATGTAGTTGAAAACTGGAGAACGTCGCTTATGAGTTCATCCTTGTTTCTCCAGCAGTGCCCTGCATGCCTTGTCCGTCTCACTCGGATAGTTTGTAAGATGGGGGTAGGTGACCGTACAGCTGTTTCCTTGTGTGGTGCTGTTTCCACGACTTGTTCAAGACTGCACGCAGCATTCTTGTGCAGCTCCCATCTAGCTTATTCTCAAGACGCTTCGTTAGGGTCCAGGTGGTGCAGCCATATAGCAGCACCGACACAAACCACAGCCTGGAAGAACTGTCGCTTCAGCTTGTCAGGGAGATTGGACCTCCATATGACTGATAATCTATTTGTGACCGACCATGCCTTTGCTATCCGTGTATTAACATCGCTCTCCGTGGAGGAGATATTACCACCCAGGTACGTGAATTGTTCTACTGGCTTTAGAGGCTTGCCGTTGAGTGTGAATATATATATATATTCCTAGGAACGGGACATGACGAGACAAGTTCAAATCCTACCGAGGCTGTTTGCATTTCACATGACTCTAATATCCCATAATCAGTCCGTTCCTATCTAAAGTAAAAACAAGTAGTTGTTTGGGTGGCATAAAGTCGGTATCAGCGAATCTACTCCTTTTTCCTAGACTAAGTAGATTTTCTAGCGTCTGAGGTAAAGTGCCACACCTACCATCACCTCCTCACTTTACCGCACATATCTCTGTGCTACTGATTCGCTGAGTTAGCGAGGGCTGGTTTCGAATCAGGAACCTTTAAGTTCCCAGCTGGACAGTCTACCGACGGAGCTAACCCAACCCTGCTGATATTTCAGTTAATAAAACTGTTTCTCTTCAAACTGATTTTCGAAAGTTAGCTGTTCACGCTAGAGTTCATCTCTAACGGCTAACCAAATATTTGATTCCAGCCTTTAGAACTCACCATTTGGTCTTTGACAAATCTATCCTGACATCTTCGGCGTGTTGGACATCGGAATTTTAATGGCCTGACAAATTCAAGAACACAGACATCGATCTCATTTTCCCCAGACTTCGATTTCTCATGTTTATCGGATCTGCCAGGTGCAATTTGGAAAGATATTCAGAAATTGATTTACTATTGGTCAGATCGGTACGCCATTTTTTTGGTCAGTTTAGAAGGATAATGACGTCGGTATGAAGAAAGTTTTTTTAGTGGGGGGGGGGATATTTTAAGAGATTTCCACACGCGATCTTTAACTTCACAATAGGCGACACACTGATCTTCTCCAGTTGAAGATGGCCAGACCAATTCGTTCAAAAAGCTTAATTTCATTTTGATTTGCTTTTTAACTTTTATTTAAGCATTTTAAATATTTTGTTATTATAACCCCCCACACACACACACACACTATTGATTTGCTGTTTCTCTATTTACGACCTGATCTGATTTGTCTAATGTTCAATGCAAGATTAAATAATGTACTTTATATTACAGAAGATATTGTTTCGTTTAAAAATTGTTCTCAACTTTTTTTGATGGTTCATTGTTTCATATATATATATATATATATATATATATATATATATATATATAAAGATAAATCTAATGAGTCAGACGAACCTACTAAAAGTTTCGCTTAATGCTCTTCAGGGCTGAGATCTGACTAAAGAGACTGGAAGCAAACGCATTAAATATAGTACTTACCACGGTGATTCAAATAAATCATTTAAATTAGCATAAACTAAAATTTTAGTTTAGTTTAGTCAGATCTCAGCCCTGAAGAGTATTAAGCGAAACTTTTAGTAGGTTCGTCTGATTCATTAGATTTATCATTATATATATATATATATATATATATATATATATATATATCAAATGAATTCAACTCAAAGAAGGTTTTCTCTGAACAGATGGACTTGCCATTTCTAATAAACTTCTCTGCTCGGATTATAGTGGGTTGCCAAACACTTAAAAAATTTTTTTTTAACTTGCTAAAAACAAATTCTTTAACAAGAAATTTTCTCCTGGTGATGAACTAAGGTCGAAACTAGTTGAGAAAAAAAAACTACATAAAAGAATTTTTTTTTTTCATCTTGTCAGAGAGATCGGACCTCCATATGACTTCTAGTTAACAAATCTTCAGCACTTTCATTGAGCACCTTTACACATTTGTTGAGTTGTGAATCCTGGAGTATTTAAATTAGATATTAATGTACTCTTTCTGGATTTTAATCGTCGACTACGCAATATATATATATATATATATATATATATATATATAAGATTTTTGGATGTTTGTTTATTTTAGAAACGTTGCTGAATAAAGTATATATAAATTTTTACTTGAAGGCACTTACAACGCATGTATCGCATAAAATTCGATACTTTTTCTTATAGAAAATGAACTTGACAAGTGTAATCCCAGCAAAGGATGGCTCGATGTGTAGAATACCGTACAGACTGTTTCGACTTTATTAAGTCTCATCAGCGGTATATACTAACGATTTCCCTCCGACAGAAATCGAAACCGGGACTTCAGCAGACACAGTGAAACACTAGTGAAACACTTTTATCGCCTCGACCACAGTACACAGCTGACCATCCTAGCGAAATTAAGCTTGTCAAATGATACTACACGCCTCTACCATAAATAGGTAAGGGGGCGTTATTGAGAGAATAATAACAACAAACAGACCGTATGCCCTTCGGCGAGGTGAATAAGATTTTTGGATGTTTGTTTATTTTAGAAACGTTGCTGAATAAAGTATATATAAATTTTTACTTGAAGGCACTTACAACGCATGTATCGCATAAAATTCGATACTTTTTCTTATAGAAAATGAACTTGACAAGTGTAAATCGTTAGTATATACCGCTGATGAGACTTAATAAAGTCGAAACAGTCTGTACGGTATTCTACACATCGAGCCATCCTTTGCTGGATTAAACTTGTCAAGTTCATTTTCTATAAGAAAAAGTATCGAATTTTATGCGATACATGCGTTGTAAGTGCCTTCAAGTAAAAATTTATATATATATATATATATATATATATATATATATATATATCAGTTTGTTCATCTCTCTGTCTCTCTCTTTACACACAAACACTTATATATATATCCATATCAGTTTATTCATATCTGTATATTTATATACCTCAGTCTAGTCTTATCTATCTATTTATCTATATATCCCTATGTCTGGTAGTTCACCTATCTCTCTCTCTCTCTCTCTCTCTCTCTCTCTCTCTCTCTCTCTCTCTCTCTCTCTCTCTCTCTCTCTCTCAATATATCTATGTCTATCTTCTTTCCACATCAGTTTATTCTCATTTATAATTCAATAATCTCTGTCTAGACATCTCCCCCTCTCTCTCTCTCTCTCTCTCTCTCTCTCTCTCTCTCTCTCTCTCTCTCTCTCTCTGTATCTATTATATATTATTATATAGTCTGGTCATATCTATCGATTTATTCACGTCTGAACTTAAGCTAGTTTGGATAAAACCTTATTCAAAATCAAATTTCTTCAATTATCTAAATCTGTTCATTCAATTCATTTTTCACCATATTTACAATACTGTTACTCAACTTGGATCTTAAATATTTAAACAATTAAGAGCTGACGATAATTGATTGTATTTATGAATCCTATGATCAGCTCAAGCGAACATTTCTGAAGCGAGAACTTAACCCAGTTTCGGTGCTCCATCCCAATCAACACAACTAAAGACGCCATCTCGAGCTAATCTACAAACACCACTTCCGATCTGAATGTAAATACTACTACTTGCTGTCCATTGTATCCGATGATGACACCATGCGAATCTGCTTTCTCCGTTTGATCCTTGCCAACTGTCGATGGGGATGTTCAAGTTATCCAGGTTTCTCTTGATGTCTTTTTACCTGAGCTTTGGTCTACCGATTCCACGTGATCCCTTTCTCAGTTGAGAGTACAGATTCTGCTTTGGCAGTCAACCCCAAGTCTGTTTAAGTGACCAGTCCATCTCAGGTTGCGCTGGACAAGTATGTCGCGCATGTCACGAAGTCCAATTCTCTTCAGGATGGTCCTTTTTGAAACATGCTGCCACCACTTGACATTTAATATATTGCACGGGTGACACATGAAGTAGACATGTAGTCTCTGTCATGGTAAATAATCTCGTCACTTTGAACAGGAATTATCAAATTCTAATAAATCTAGACCTATTACGAACGTCTAAGGTACTTTAAAGAGAAAGGACCGGTTTAGCTAAGTCGGTAGAGCACTTGAATAGGAATCGCAAGGTTTCTAGTTCGATACCGGCCCTCGCCAACTCAGCATATGAGTAGCACAGGAATCTATGCAGTAAGGTGAGAAACTGATGGTAGGTGTGGCACCCCACCTCAGATGCAAAAACAATCTCTTTGGTCTAGCGCAAGTGAAAAGGGGATAGACTCCCTCGCTGTTTGGCTGATACCGACTTTAGGCCACCCTTTAGGCGACGAAATAGAAAAGAAATATACTCTGTTGATTTTTGAGTTACCTCTAAGAACATGTTTGCGATACCCTTACTCAGCTGGAAGACTGAACCGTTACAAAAAAAAAAAAAACTGATCTGGTTTGACGATAATTGACTTGTATTATGATTCCTCTTGAAGGCTCAGTGAACAATTTTTAGGCGGTAACTTGAGCCGGACCTGATGCCCCTCCTGATTCCCATAGTGATTAGATAAAAAAAAGAAAAAAAAGAAAAGAAAGAAATAGGGATAAAAAAAAACAAAGTCCCGATACAATGAAACGTAAAGGAAAGAAATCAGATAGATACACTGTTTACACTCG
>CM042153.1:42055954-42078454 GCA_023376005.1 Doryteuthis pealeii
TTTCTATTATTTTAAACCATGTGTCATTGAATCTGTAAAGAGAAGCAAATATGGCATTGTTTTTATTTAAGTTTAGGATAATTATTCATATATAAGCGTTTCAAACTAGCCCTACTTATCATAGTATACACGGATTGTAAATTGGACACTATTAAGAATAAAGGATATGCAGTCGCTTTTAAGATAATTATTTGTTTTTAAGGGAGCCAAACTAGCAGTACTTATTATAATACATACAGATTTAAGATGACTACAATGAAAATAAATATTGGAATCACTTTTATTAAATGGTAGGTTAATTATTTCATTTAAAGACATTTTATCTGCTTTCATCATTTATTTACAACTTGTTATTTCCTTGTTTCCATGAATTAATGTTACATAATTGTTAGTAACCTAACACTTATTTACAGTAGTGTAGAAACCAAAATGGCTGTTATAAGTTGTAGCCGGCGGCTTTGAAGGATTGAGTGACAAGGCTTGATCTCATCCTGATCCTTCCGGTGGATACCGTGAGAATCGGCGGAGAAGACCCTCTTCCGGTTTAGATTAGAAATTTTAGTCAGTATCGGCCAAACCACGAACGTGGTAAGTCGTGTTAGGCGCATGGCCGACTCAATCTGCGCAGTTAGTCTGGTGGGGATTTCGGAATAAAATATGATCTAAAGCAAATCGAAGTCTTGGTTTTATCTAAAATCTACCAGGGCTTCTGATAAAGAGAAATCCCCAATGGAAGACCAGACACGAAAGTCCTCAACACGAAGTCCTCAACACGAAGTCCAGACGCTAGAAGAAGAACGTAAGATACCAAAGATGAGCAGAAGAATAATAGAAGTAAAAAGAATATACAACATTAAGAAACATCTCACAAAAAAACATCTGTACGACCAGATGCCTCCTATTACACTAACCATCCAAGTGAGATGAATAAGATATGCTGGACACTGCTGGAGAATCAAGGACCAATGACTCTCTACTGTGGACACCACCACATGGGCACACCAATGTAGGTTGACCAGCATAAACCTACATCAATCAGGTCTGATTTCTGTTTTTCCTTAAATTCTCTGAAATGCTGATTTTTCAAACTTCTTGATGCTTTCACTCTCAACATTAGACAGTTATAAGTTATTGCTTTTTTAGCTTGTCCGTGTACCTGAGATAGGGTCTTCCACAATATTAGAGTTTTCCTCATGCAGTTGACAATTAATTAGGATCTTTGGAATTCTGTCGTCTCTCATTCGAATGGCATGTCTGTACCATCCAATTAGGATTGCATGATTCAATATTTAATATATATATATATATATATATATATATATATATATTAATTTTTTACTTGAAGGCACTTACAACGCATGTATCGCATAAAATTCGATACTTTTTCTTATAGAAAATAAAACTTGACAAGTGTAATCCAACAAGGATGGGATGTGTAGAATACCGTACAGACGTTTCGACTTTATTGTCTCAGCGGTATATACTAACGATTTCCTCCGACAGAAATCGAAACCGGGACTTCAGCAGACACAGTGAAACACTAGTGTTATCGCCTCGGCCACAGATGACATCCAGCGAAATTAAGCTTGTCAAATGATAGCGTCTACCATAAGGGATACACTTGTCAAGTTTATTTTCTATAAGAAAAGTTTTTTATGCATACATGGTTGTAAGTGTCAAGTAAAAATTTATGATTCAGCAACGTTTCTAAAATAAACCATATATATATATATATATATATATATATATATATATATACCAACCCCACCAGCACCGAACGAGCTGGATGTGACACAAGGTCAAGTTCTTAATTGACGTTTAATAGGTTTGATTTCAGGGTTTTCTTTCTCTTAGAGTTGTTGCGTAAATGAGGTTGAAGGGTCCGGTCTGTCCTACTATTTACCAATAACTAGAAAGAAAATAATTGGAGGCATACCCATTGCAAGGGTATTAGCGTTATGTTAAGTGTAAACAACCTCGTCCGGGATTTAACTCGGGTGGCTGAATCCATTTCCGTCGACGATAACCATTACACCACGAGCCTCCAATTTTGGGGTATATAACATATATGTATATAAGTTTTTTTTCTTCTTTTTTTTTTTACAAGAGAACTTGATTTTTCTTCAGCTATGAAAAAGTATAAACAACAAGGTAACTAGAATTAAAAGAAAGAACATTTTTTTATTATTATAAAAAAAACTTTTTCATTTTATTGTGTTTATGTAAACAATTCATACAATAAAATTTACAAAACACTTACATGAGGATCCAATAAGTTTTCCCGCCTTAAAACATAAGCGCCAAAATCAATGACAAAAAAAAGAGGAAATTTTGCAAAGTCGCCATGTTTTTCTTTCTTTTTAACAAAATTATTCAAAAACAGGAAAGATAAGGAAATGTCCAATAAGATTGTGCTCACTTATGTTAAAACTTTTGCCCATGAAACAATGCAGGTATATAAGTATAAACAACAGCAAAAAAATTTTAAAAAGAGAAAAAATGGGTGAAGAACGCGTGGTATCATATGCTACGATGTTCCTTTTTCATAAATATTTTTTTTCTTTTTGTTTCAGGCCTTCATTTAAAATATACAGAACGGACGGTAAACAGTCATTAGTATTCGTTAATAAAAATAAGCGTATTTGAATCTAAACAGCTATAAAAAATAATAATAATAATAATAATAATAATAATAATAATAATAATTAAAATAAAATCTGAGAAGTATGAAAGTAAAAGTGGTACCATTTGTAGTTAGAGCTCTTGGAACTGCACCCAAGTGTTAAAAAATACAGACTGGTTGAATTGGAAATTGGAGGAAGAATCGTGACCATCCAGACAACAGCATCGTTAGACTGGCTAAAATACTCAGAAGAGACCTGGAGACCTGAGGAGACTTGTTGTCACTCAGACTCCAGTGAGAGGCCACCAGCTAACACTGTTGTGAAAAACTTGCAAGGAGTGAAATAATAATAATAATAATAATAATAATAATAATAATAATAATAATAATAATAATAATAATAATAATACGCGAGGAGAGTGGTAAGAATGTGGAGGATGAAGAGGAGAATAATAATCAAAAATATATTTACTCTTACCTGCAGATGATAATGATGAAGTTGATATGAAGTTTACTAAATGAATTTTTTTTATCTATCAAATTAAAAAAGTGTATTCCGTATTCAGCATAAATTTGCGTATATTGTCTACAGTTATTTATAATAAACACCTCGAATTTTGTACCGCCCTGGGGCTTAGAATATTCTGACTGTATCCTCTACAGAGTGGGTAAGGTACTCATAAAAGGGTTGTCCTGGGTATTACATTAAACTGCATTTGATGGTGAGGCTCCAGATCTGAAGCTCTAGGGAATGTAGAGTACCCCTTCATTGCCCTTACGTTTAGGTGCCCTCTGAACTGGAGTGTCAGTACCAGTTAGAATTGCGTTGGAATTAGTCAATCGATAAATCAAGTCGTGTAATTATTAACAAACTAGGCTCGCACACTGTTTTTATTGAGTTCGATTCTTACTGGGTGACCCATGCTTATTGCCTTGTACCAGACTATGTTATTATCATTAAATAATTAAAATTGTTTTTTTTTATGTTTTAAGAAATAATTGGACAATGTTTTGTTCTTCTTTTCTTCAGGGATTGTTGTACTTGTTTTTTTTTATTTATTTTTTTTTTTTCTCTTTCGTTTTTCTTCCTAAAATCGTCTTCAGATATACAATTCCCTACGGAAATATAAAAATCACTTTTGTTTTTATTAAAATAGAAGGCTATCAGTATTAAACTGACATGCCAAAGACAAGTTTGATGTAGTTAAAAGAGAACCCCACAGATTAAATCAACTAATCGGACAGATACATATGTCATTCAAGCCACGGCATGGCTTTATATTCTCATCAATGGGGAGAGCAAGTCTCTGTAAAATTAGAATCATCTGTGTTATATGTTTAGCGGTTAATGTCATCGTCTGTGACTTGGTGGCTGGGAACCTAAAAAATGTTTGGTATATTAGAATACTAAAAGTGGTTTGGCAACTAGTTCTGAAAAAAAAAAGACAAAAAAGAAAAAGAACAAAAAAAAAGAAAGAAAGAAAGAGAATATCCTTCATGAAATTCGAACCTGAAAAAGGCCCCTATAGTTTGGCCCAAACGCTGTCCTAGCTAGATAAGCAAACGAAAGATTAAGAGAGTCTGGACTGCTCTCACATGTATAATTGTTTATAGGTCATTTTACGGCATTTTTCTGTCACTATATAAGTATAATAATAATAATAATAATAATAATAATAATAATAATAATAATAATAATAATAATAATAAATCCTACGGAACTTTGGAATACAGACGTATCACCTTATCCTAGCCAGAAGACCAGGCCAAGTATTTGTTAACAAGAAAAATGAAAACTTGTCAACAGGTAGATTTTGTAGTTCAGCAGATCACAGGGTGAAGGCGAAAGAAAATGAAAAGATAAACAAATGCCTGGACCTTGCCAGAGAATTGAAAACCTATGGAATATGAGGGTGAAAGGGAATTGTAATTGGTACGCTTGGAATGGTCCCCAAATGTTTAGAAAACAGACATTGGAAATCAGGGGAAGAATTGAGACCACTCAGACAACAGCATTGCTAAGATCGGCAAGAATACACAGCAGAGTCCTGGAGACCTGAGGAGACTTGTTATCACTCAGACACCAGTGAAAGATGACCAGCTGACACTGATGTGAATAAAACTCGCGAGGAGGGAAATAATAATAATAATAATAATAATAATAATAATAATAATAATAATAATAATAATAGGCACGACAGGGTGATATAGGCGATCTACTGGGAATTATACACGAAATTAAATTTTAACCATACGATGTATACACAAACCCGAATCCATCCAAGAGAGTTAGACGCATAAAATTCAATGGGATCCACACGACCAGAATGTGACACAAGGTCAATTACTTAAGCAAAGTTTAAAAGGTTTGAATTTACAGTTTTCCTTCTTCTAGACTGGTTGCCTAACCAAGGTTAAAGATCCCAGTCTGTCCTACTATCCATAGTTGGGGGGAGTGTAGTTGGATGCTTACCTTTCTCAATCGTAATTAACGCTATTTGAAATGCAAACAGCTTCGTTTAGGGTTTGAACTCGTGTCGACGAGTCCATTTCCTTCGACTCTAACCATTACACCACGCACCTCTACTGGGATTTTGATGTAAAAACGGATGAAATAATCCCGGCAAGAATGTCATACCTGGTGTTGATCAACAACAAGAAGATAATTTTTCATCTAGCGGATTTTGTCGTTCAGAGTGTAAATAAAAAAAAGTGAAAAGATAGACAAATACTTGGATCTTGCCAGAGAACTGTGAAATCTGTGGATCATGAGGGTGAAGCTGGTACCACGTGTAGCTGTTACCCTTGGAATGGACCTAATTTGGAAAAAGACCGGAGAACTTTGAAATCAGAGGAAGAATCGAGACTATTTCTCATGATAGGCTACAATACTCAGAAGAGTCCTGGAGATCCGGTAAGACTTGTTGTCACTCAGATTCCTATGAAAGACCAGGATGAGCTAAGCTAATGCCGTACAGACATTTGCCGCTACCCTTTGTGCGCAGCAGCCTTTATCAGTTGGACATATCGGTCAAAGTATCGCAGACCGGTAGAACATTTTTCGATATTTGTTAATTTGTTTCATAAAATTATAAAAGGTGTAATAATTTCTCCCAGGTGAAATATTTGAACATACCTGGAAAATACGAATTGTTATTATCAGCGGATTTCACTATCTGCGGAGGTAATGGTCTCTATCTATGACGGATAATGAGATCTTACTGCATGACATTATTGAACTTAATATATGGTAATACGGAGCCTTATAATGAAAATAACGATTTGGATAAAAAATATTATAAACAATATAATAAAAATAGATTTGTTTATAAAAACTCTGTTCTTATTTGTAATAGATATCGCCGCCCTTGTATAAAAAATAGAGACTACAATTTAAACTAATATTCATATAAGTGATAGAATGAGAATAAATAATATCAACCGTAGAAGAAGCGATTGGTACAAGTTTTTAATAGGCCAGCTTGTAAGCGAAGTCAAGATTTATTTTGGTATTCATCGTAATAGCATCTTCAATTTCGATTATAAGAAAAATAGTTGGATATATGATACCGTTCAAAGCAATAATTTAATATTATATTAGTATACAATTTTTTTTTAATTAGTAGTAAAAAATTAACGCCCATTTCCATCCATAACACAAAAAATTGATGCATTTAAACGCTGCATCCAAAATGTTGTATCCAACTCTGAACAGAGAAGAATATATGTAAGCAGAGAATTTCTTTTTAATACGTTAATGTTGTTTTTTATTGATTTGAATCGTAATTTGGAATATCAACTTATTATAATAGAGATTGTGTGTTTGTCTGTCTGTAACCGAAACTATATTGCTACCCAAGTCACAATTCTCTTAGTTATTTACGTCGCATACTCCATGATTTTATTTTTTTAAATTCAATTATTAATAAAATTGTTGTACATTATCAATACTGTTGACCATATCTACATACTAATAACATGCAATTATATATATATATATATATATATATATATATATATATATATATATATAGGAAGTAAATGGAAGTTAATCCGACAGTATGAATTTAACATTTTATAAAACTTTTTTTTAACATCATTTGTTTTTTCTAAAAATGTTAAGTTCATATATATATATATACATATATATATATATATATATATATATATATATATATATACAACAAAATAGCGGTCTATAGTGTAAACGGGAAAGCTAAATTTCATATTGGTATTAAAACATTTGATTTTAATAAATATGTTCTTAGTATTATTGATTTCTAATTGTTTGTTTTTATCTTACAGGAAACGAGCAGAAATCGTGATAAATCTTAAGATAAATCCATTAACAAGAAGAACAGTAATTTTATTCTTTACTTCCTAATTTAACAAAATAGTTAAATTAGTAAAATTTAGCAATGAAAGACGGGAATGGTGGAAGAATAAGTTTCAGTTGTTCTATTTATCGATTATACACCCTGTTTCAAATCTTTTTATCTGCTTTCGCATTTAGTTTCATTAGCCTTTCTAATTTAACATAATATTTTATTATTTTAAAACTTACAAACTGCGCCCGGTGGGTGCACATATTTGCTAGTAATATTAATTTACTTTCTGTGAGAAACGTGCAGCCATAAATGTTGTAGAAATAGCTATCAATAACGATTTAACGAAGTTTCATACAATTTACATATCAAAAAAGAGAGAAAAAAATACATGTAAATTATTTTCTTATTTTATATTGAAACGGATTTATTTATATTTGAAATTTGTCTTTACATTAAAAAAGTAATAAAATAGAAGAAATGTTTTCAAAATACATTTGTATATGCTTTTATTCATATTACAGTCAAGTCACGCTGAAAGCATCGGGTCCTGCTTGATTGTCTATAGATAAGCAATGATGTGTCTGTTCAATAGCTCATCTGGTGACTACTTAAGCAACATATTATTTATATTTGAAGTTTGTCCTTACGTTAAAAAAAAGTAATAAAATAAAATAAATATCTCTTCAAAATACATTTTTAAGTGCCCTTGTTCCTTTTACGCTCAAACCATGCTGAAAGTACTGGTTATCGCTAAATTCACCTACATTAAGCTGTGATGAGTCAGTTCAATAATTAATTGGGTGTCCACTTAAGCAACGTTTCTATATTTGAAGTTTGTCTTTACTTAAAAAAAAAAAAAAGAAATGATAAAATTGAAAAAATTTCTATTCCAAATTGTTGGTGCCTTAGTCCATGTTATTTTTACATGTTGATATATCATAGCTATACTCAAAATTCGTCTGCTACAGTTTTTTTTTAACGAATTAAAATTAATTAAATCTATTATTTAAGGTCAAACTTTTGTCTAAAACGATAAATAGTAACATAATGACCATCATTAAACAAAGAAAAATATCATTACATATGCAATTATTTTTTAATACATTTAAAACGATTTTTTTGTCAATTTCGCTCTGTTCGGCCATTTTGCCTCTTTTTAAATGGCTTGTAATGGCTTGTTTACAAATTTAATGTAATATTCGCGATTGCAAAAAAATTTACCAAAAATCAGAGAATTATCCGATTTTAATGAAATTTTCAGTATTGATTTATCAATTAATGAATTTTATAATGCATCAGTTATTTTATTTCAAAACTTTAATCAAATATTTTTGCTATGAAAAATGAATATATAAAATTCGTTTAAAATAAAAATATTCTGATGTTAATTTTAAAATGTTATATTTCTAGATTCTAAAAATAAATATCTATTTAATGCAAACCTTATTTTAATCAATAAAAGTATACGTTTTGAAGAAAAACTCTATTGAAAATGTACTTTTGAAGCAGAAAAAATATCGAAGTATTTTTTTTTCTTTTATAAGATAATAGTCAATTACATAATTATCAAAATGAGTAAAAAAGAAATCTCCAAAAAATGAATTATTTATTTCTTTAACATTTTATTTTCCGATTTTCGGTACTTATTTTCTTATAATATTCCC
Source organism: Doryteuthis pealeii (assembly GCA_023376005.1). Lineage (NCBI taxonomy): Eukaryota > Metazoa > Mollusca > Cephalopoda > Myopsida > Loliginidae > Doryteuthis > Doryteuthis pealeii. The sequence continues at coordinate 42,064,570 of CM042153.1, forward strand.
CTAATTTTTTTTCTATTTACAACTTTTATCTTTTTATTTCTACTGTAATTAGTATCAAACAATGTACAACTCGCCGAGATTTTACACCCACAAAATAAGGGGGGTTAAAAATTAAGTGACCTCAAAAAAATGAGAAAATTTTGAAATAAAATAAATAATGCATTATAAAGTTCATTCATTGATAAATCAACCCTGAAAATTTCATTAAAATCCGATAATTCCCTGATTTTTGGTCAATTATTTTCAGGGGGGGGGGGGGGGCTAAATTCTTTTTGTCAAAAACGGATTTTAGGCCAATTTTGGGTATACCTAATATATTAGCATTCACAAAATATCAGTCCGTCCGTACAGCTAAAGTCACACCTATCTTGGACAGATTTCAACTAAACTTTCAGAGTCTAGAAAGGTATTACATTTTCCTAGAAGATCCAGCTCAGACCTTTCTTTTAAAGCGAAACCTTGTATATCATATTCTCATTGAAAAGATTGTCCGTCTCACATATGTTACCGTCTCTCTTGATAATTATTTCGACTAGCAGATTACTCTCTCCCTGTCTATATGCACGTACACTCTCTTTGTCTCGGCAACGTGTGAAGCCGCAAAGGGAATTAATTACTTCTCAACGATAGCCCGACCTACTGGGTCTTAGAATCCTGTTTTTTTTTAATAGGTTAGTAATACCCCACCAAATCTGGAAACTGATAAAATATTTATTATATCTATTAATTTCTAGGGGAGAGTATATGAATATCCAAACGAACTCTATCCGTTCTCCGTACGCCAGCGTCGGTGTAAACAAGGCAGTAACCCGTGGTAAATAAACTATGTAAACAAATTAAACGTCCTTTAGAAAAAATAATTATAATAAAAGTAACTCTCCCTCCTCTCGTGCGAGTACTAAGCTTAGCCTCCATCGGCTTGCTAACCATTAGTTTAGTATATAGTTATTTACTAAGCTTAGCTTAGATGTGGCACAAGGCCTCGGGCTTGCGGGTGAGAATCGAAGGCTTGCTAGGCACAGGCACTAATCGTGGGGGCCGTTCGAACTCACTAACAATCTTGCCTAATATAGGCTAGATAGGCTATAGTATCGAATAGCTTACTAAGAGCTTAGATATGGCACAAGGCCAGAAGTATGGGGCAATGAGAATCGAACTCACTAACAATGGTTAGCTTGCTAACCATTACACCACGTGAGTTTTTAGTATATAGTTATTTACTAAGCAGCTTAGATATGGCACAAGGCCAGAAGTATGGGCTCCCAATGAGAATCGAACTCACTAACAATGGTTTGCGAAGCGAGCTTGCTAACCATTACACCACGTGAGTTTTAGTATATAGTTATTTACTAAGCAAAGCTTAGATATGGCACAAGGCCAGAAGTATGGGGCCCCAATGAGAATCGAACTCACTAACAATGGTTTGCGAAGCGAGCTTGCTAACCATTACACCACGTGAGTTTTTAGTATATAGTTATTTACTAAGCAAAGCTTAGATATGGCACAAGGCCAGAAGTATGGGGCTCCCAATGAGAATCGAACTCACTAACAATGGTTGCGAAGCGAGCTTACTGCTAGTACCAATGAGAATCGAACTCACTAACAGCTTGCTAACCATTACACCACGTGAGTTTTTAGTATATAAGGCGTGTGGTAAATGCCTTCTCCTACTTTATAGACTCACCGATAAACATGTGACCAACCAATTGACCAACCACTGCGGTATTCTGCTGCTGTTATTATTATTTATACTGGCCGATTCTAATCTTAGCTACTCACTACTACTTGGATCTTCTTGGACGACAGAACGTAGTATTGTATCACGGGACTTATTCACTTAATAACCATTGTAAAGGGAGACAAGTTAAATATTATGGGCACTTGTTAAAAAAAGCAGTATGAAAAGTGCTTAACTGCGATTCTTGGCTTGTTCGATTTCACTAATATGTTTGCTATGTAAATTTACTCTTCATTTTGATTGCGTGACACCCTTATATTAACTCAACGAAGTAGTAATGCGTCCCCTTTTTATTACTATTTGATATGTTTTTTTTGCTATGCTCACTGTCGGTCGATATCCTATTAACTAATAAGGGTAATAAAGGACTATTTGCTCGTAAATTCCTACCATAAAATAAACTGAACCCCCATTTTATGTCCGTGTTTTTGCAATAAATGTTTTATTTTCATTGCACCCGTTATGTTACAATACTAAATATATTTCCTTTATTTATGTTAATATTCATTTCAATGTGCATATATTTTTATTTTGTGAGAATGGTTAGTTTTAAAGTGGGGGTTCGTTTTACAATTTAAGGCATAAATTGGATCCTCCTATGACCGTAATTTTGTTTTTTCATCGACGATGATTAAAATGTGACGTTTTTATTTTAGAGTACCAAAGCCAAAAAGAAAAGAAATAACAACAAAAAGTAATATTCAACTTTTTACTCGTAAATTCCTGCCATAAAATTAGGTTTATTTTTATGGTAGGAATTTACGAGTAAAAAGTTGAAGTGTAAAAACGAACCCCCACTTTAAAACTAAGCATTCTCACAAAATAAAAGCTTTTAGAATATACACATTGAAGTGAATATTGAAATAAATAAAGGAAATATATTTAATATTGTAACATAACGGGTGCAAGAAAAATAAAACATTTATTGCAAAAACACGGACATAAAATGGGGGTTCAGTTTATTTTATGGTAGGAATTTACGAGCAAATAGTCCTTTATTACCCTAATAAGTCTACACCTACCAGATCCACGGAATTGTTAGGTCGCAACGAGATATTGTTGCAACCTGCTTTCTAGAATCAGGGAATTTAGCTTCTTTTCCTGCAGTTTCTCCACTAATAGTAGAGCTTTTCGTCGTAAAAGCCCCACCCCCAATGAGGGCGTTTGTCCCATTTTTGGCGGGTTTTGCCGAACCTTACAAAAGGTGCAACAAAAACTGCTATTAAATATAAAAACAATGACTAGCCCAAAGAAGCACAGTAGGAGAATTAACAGAGAGGAAAATCAACCCCTAGATAAGTCACTCAACGAGATAACATGGCGGACGACAAGTTAGAAGTATCAGCCGAAGCAGTAAGCAGAAAGGAAGTAACCAAGTAAAATCCTCCCATCTCTAAGTCTCTCTCTCTCTCCCTCTTTCTCTCTCTCTCTCTCTTTCTCTCTCTTCTCTTTCTCTCTCTCTCTCTCACTCTCTCTCTTTCTCTCTCTCTCTCTATCACGCGAGATTAACTCTCACCGTTTATACAGCCGATGTTGGGTAGACAACAGATTGATATACAACAATATTTGGAACATCGAGGCAGAAAAACATATGTGACTGCCAAATTCTGAATGCCAAATCAAATACCCGGTTTATACTTATGGCTACACTTTTATATTTCATATCACAAAATAATCGTGTTATACAAGACAAAATATGGAGAATAATATAAGATTTAACAATGAATTGAATAAAGATTAGGTTTGTGTCAATAATGAGGCCATCAAGGGCATAGGAAAGAGAAAGTTTGAGGAGCCTTGAACTCTCTAGGGTCACAGAGGTCAACACAAGGTTTCTTTGGTGTAAGGATGTCTAAAGATATAGGGTATCAGTCAGTCCCGCGAGACTATGATCACGGCATGGGCCTAGGCAAAGTTATATACGGAAGATCAGCAGTTGCCCATGCTACAGATCTCCCAACCTCACAACACCGATGGTTAGTGTTGGGTTCCTTGAAGATACTACGAGAACTGTTGGAGGTTTCAAGAGACTTGCTGTCACCCATTCTCCAGTTGTAACAATTCTACGCTTGCTGTGAACATTCAAAAGTATTATATAATAATAATAATAATAATAATAATAATAATCCTGGAGATCTGAGGAGACTTGTTGTCTCTCAACCTTCAGTGAAAAACCACCGACGGTGTGAAAAACTCTTATTTCAAGAGACTTGCTGTCACTCATTCTCCAGTTGTAACAATTCTACGCTTGCTGTGAACATTCAAAAGTATTATATAATAATAATAATAATAATAATAATAAATAATAAGCCTGGAGATCTGAGGAGACTTGTTGTCTCTCAACCTTCAGTGAAAAACCACCGACGGTGTGAAAAACTCTTAAGGAGTGAAATAATAATAATAATAATAATAATAATAATAATAATAATAATAATAATAATCACTGTAGGTCAAAAGACTTGGCAGTAATTGAGAAAGCATGAGGGTCATGGTCGGATTGAATATGCTCCGGCTTCAAGAGTGAACAGTGGTTGCACAGGGGTGTCTGTGGAGGTCTGCATAGGATACTGAGATTAGTTTTGGATATTTGAGGAGATTTGCTGTTACTTGGTCTTCAGCTGTAACAAATCCAAGACAGAAATGAAGCTAAAAGCTAATTATCGGGACCTCGTCGCACAATTGTAGTAGATAGCGAACATGAAAGAAACGGTCGTGTTCATCGTTGTTGGGGTGCTAGGAACGATCCTGGAAACCTAGCAAAAAAGCTGAAGAAAGTGAAAGGCTAGGAAGAAACAAGACCCTTCTAGACGCGACACAACTAAAATCAATTATAATACTGTTGAGCAGTGCGGGGGTATTACGGAGACTTGCTGTCAATCCCGATTGTAAAACAAGGGTTGCTACTGGAGGGAAAATAATGATAACTGTAAAAATACAATGATTTTATCCAAGGAATAAAAAAAAGTATGTGGGACATGGACCTTATGGTATGATTGAATAGATTAGAAAGTTATGGTCTGAGGGAACACTGAAAAGGCTGTTAGAGATTTGAGGATACTTGTTACTAATTAGTCTTCTGTGATAACTATCAGCACCTGGTTGGAAAATAATAATAATAATAATAATAATAATAATAATAATAATAATAATAATAATAGGATGAAAGTGATACCAATTGTCGTTGGTGTACTTGTTACGGTCCCATTGCTGCAATCGGCTAGAATACTCAGAAGAGTCCTGGAGACATAAGGAGACTTGTTGTCACTCAGACTCCAGTGAAAGACCATCAGCTAACGCTGGTGTGAAAAACTCACAAGGAGTGAAATAATAATAATAATAATAATAATAATAATAATAATAATAATAATAATAATAATAAACTTGTAAACTGATAGTTTTTGCAGTTCCAACATTTTACAGGGTGTAGATGAAAGAAAACGAAAATGTAGACAAATACCTAGACCTGGTCTGAGAACTGAGAAAAAATGTGAGATATGAGGGGAAAGTGATACCAAATCTAGTTTGTGTCCTTGGAACGGTCCCCAACAGTTTAGAAAACAAACTAGAGAAATTGGAAATCAGAGGAAGAATTAAGAGCATCCAGACGACAGCATTGTTGAAATCGGCTAGAATACTCAGAAAAGTCTTTGAAGACCTCAGGATACTTAGTGTCACTTAGATTCCAATGAAAGACCATCAGCTAACGCCGGTGTGAAAAACTCGCAAACAATGAAATAATAATAATAATAATAATAATAATAATAATAATAATAATAATAATTACTAGTACAAAATTTAAAAAATACCCTCCGGGCGATGTAAAATATATTTTTTAAAACATATTGCCTGAGTGGTGGGATTAAAAAATTCAATATCAGCGAGTTTGTACCCTAAGTAAGTAAAATCATCAAATTCATTAAAGGATTAAAAAATAAAACAATTTGAAATGTAAACTTTAAATATATATTAAAATAAAACGAACTATATATAGATATATAATACCAGTCATGTATTTATTAGAACTTGTTTTAAAAAAACAATGAGGACTGTCTAATGTTGCATATTCAAATTTTGAGTGTATTTATTCTATGTTATGACGATTTTGGGTAATGTGACGTAAGCAGTGACGTAATTTTTGTTATAGACAGAAACCGGAAGCGAATCTCCTTTATTAATAGATTATTATTATTATTATTATTATTATTATTATTATTGTTGTTGTTGTTGTTGTTGTTGTTGTTGTTGTTGTTGTGCAAGAAACTAAGAATCTGTTCTATAAAATGAGATACATGAAAATTCTCTGGGACTTTAAGATACAAAAGGATCACCAAATCCGAGACTGAAGACAAAACCTGATGTTAATTCACAAGAAGCAAAAACTTGTTTGCAAATGGATTTTGTCATATCAGCAGATCACTTATTAAAATAAAAGAAAGTGAAAAAATAGAAAATATACCTGAATTTTGCCAAAAAGCTGCAAAAGCTGTGGAACAGGAAGGTGATGGAGATACCTGTTTAAGTTGGTGCGCATTGAACGGTCTCCAAAGGCCTGGAAAATAGACTGGTTGAAGAGACCGAAGAATTGAGCCCATCCAAACCACTGCATTGTTAAAACCAGCTTAAATACCCAGGAGAGTCCTGGAGAACCGGAGAAACTTGCTGTCACCCAGACATCAGTGAAAACCACCAGTTAAAACTTGTGTGCAACACTTGCAAGAAGTGAAATAATAATAATAATAATAATAATAATAATAATAACCTAGACCTAGTAATAATCGACAAGAAGGGGAGAACCTGTAATCTCGTGGATTTTGCCGTCCCGGCCGACCACCGAGTGACAATGAAAGAAACCGAAAAGATAGACAAATACTTAGACCTATTGCGGAAACTTTGGAACAGGAAGGTAATGGCCGTACCATTTGTAATTGGTGCGCTTGGAACGGTCCCCAAAGCTTTGGAAAAGAATTTGGGAGAATTGGAAATCAGAGGAAGAATCGAGATCATCCAAACTACAGTACTGTTGGGATCGGCCATAATACTAAAAAGAGCCCTGTAGACCTGAGAAGACTTTCTGTTACTCAGCCTCCAGTGAACCACCAGCTATGGTAGGTGTGAAAACATAATATTATTAATAATAATAATACCAATTAAGATAATATTATAAATAGTAACATAATATTATAATAATAATAATACAATTAACATAATATTATAAATAATACAAATTAACATAATATTATAATAATAAAAACATAATAATAATAATAATAATAATATAATAATACAAATTAACATAATATTATAAATAATAATAATACCAATTAACATAATATCATTAATAATAATAATACAAATTAACATAATATTAAATAATAATAATACCAATTAACATAATATTATTAATAATAATAATATACCAATTAATAAACAAGAAGAAAATAACTTCTCTAGTGGATTTTTCGTTCGAGTGAAACGGAGAGTCGAATTAAAATAAATACTTGAATTTTACCAGAGAAGTCAAAGACCTGCGTAACATGAAGGTAACGACGATACCAATTGTAGTTGGTTCTTTTGGAACGGTTCCCCAAAGGCCGTTAAAATATACTGGGGGAATTGGAGATCAGAGGAAGAATCGAAGATCTAGACCATCTAGCACTGTTAAAATCAATTGGGATAATTAGAAGAATCATGTGGACCCGAATAGACTTCCTATTACTGAGTGAAAAAGTAGGTATGAACAACTGGTTGAAAAGGACAAAAAGGGGAGAAAGAAGATGACATTGTAAAATGAAAATATGATGATAATCCGTTTGAACGACTCCCAAAGAACACGAAAATAGACTGGGAGAACTTGGGATCAGAGGAAAAAGTGATGGCATCCAGTCTATAGCACTGTTAAGATCAGTAAGAATTCTTAGAAGAGATAGATCTTGGAGATCTTCAGTAAAAAAAAAAAAAAAAGAAGAAATTACTTGAAACTGTGGTGAAAACTCGTAAGTGGTATAATAATAATAATTAAGATGAAGGAAAATAAATTAAAAAATAGACAAATACCTGGACCTTGCCAGAGATTTGAAAAAGTTGCGGAATATGAGGGTGAAAGTGATACCAATTGTAGTTGGTGAACTAGGAACGGTCCCAAAATCTTGGAAAATAGACTAGAGGAAATGGAAATCAGAGGAAGAATTGAGACCATTCAGATATCAGCTGGAATACTCAGGAGAGTCCTCGAGATCTGAGGAGACTTGTTATCACTCAAATTCCAGTTAAAGATCATCAGCGAAAAACTAATAATAATAATAATAATAATAATAATAATAATAATAATTGGGAATACGTTTATATTTTCAATTTGGACCAGTGCCAATGTCTGCGATAAAAATAGAAAGACTGACTCGAACAAATATCGTCAGGTTAAGAATTTTAAAAATCTATTCAAAATGGTAGTATGATTGTAAATATTTGTTGTTATTGCATTTTGTAGCATAAAACAGAACGGTTCGTTACAGGGGGACACCAGATAAATATATTAAAAGGCGAGTGAAGTGGTAACTTTTACAATAAAAATAACATGAATTATATGATTCTTTCAAACAATTCGAGAAACATTTTTTTTTTAAAGCAAGATAAAAACAATCATAATATCAGTGGCAATAAGGCTTTTAAAAACTAATTTCATTTTGTGCATTGGCGACGCAGACTTTTTGTGCCAGCCTAGGCAAGGTTTGGCCAAAAAAATATAAGGACGGCCAAAGTGTTATATAACTAATAAGACAGATAGTCGTCGACTTACGACAGTGTTAGGTTCTAACCGACTGGTCTTAAGTCGGAGAGCAGCTGTACTCTATAACTAAAATCTACCCACCTGTTTGCGGGGGTTAGAATACGCTAACGACATTCTTTGCAGATCAGTAAGGCTCCCCCACCCACTCTAACCCCAAAGATAATCCTGGGTATGAAACTAAACTGAATCCAATGGTGAGGCTCCAGTTCTGGATCTTTGAGGAGTGTGAAGTAACTTCCAGGTCCACTCTGACACGGAGTGATAGTATGTATTTACCCAGAACCTCCCTCACATGCTAGGTGGGACACAAGGCCAAATTTTAAATGATGTACAACTTGTCTGACGTCACAATTGTCCTTTTCTTAAATTGATTTACGAAGGCTAAAAAGCCCAGTCTCCCCTACTATTTACCCATAGCTGAAGGGAGAATAGTTAGATTCCTACCTTTCCCAGGGGAAGGTATTTACTCAACGCGTTCGCCGAGGGTGAGATGGGAAACAAGGTCGAAAGTATGGGGCATTCAGTGGGGATCAAACACGGGATTAAGTAGTAATAGATCTGTGACACTAGCGTGCTAACCATTGCACGAGGATCACAATTGTACGGTGCACTAGGGCCAGCGTTAGTTCGGGCTGCTAGCCGTACACTAGCCGTTTTTTTAATAGTCACTGTTGTAAGAAAGTCGTCGTAAGTCGCAAAGGTTGTAAGTCGATTACTATCTGTATTTTTTTAATATGATAAATCAAATTCAAAGACACTTCTCACTTTAAATACAAAATTACATTAGAAAAAAAGAAAGACATATAAATAATAGCAACGTCTTTTACCAATTCTATACCCTTGTGCAAATTAATTGAAACAACCGCTTTAATTTCCTTTCTTTCGCTATACGATCAGTTTTAGACCCACCGGACTGACAGGGTGTAATCGATGTCAATTTTTTTCTCAGTTTAGTTCCTTTGCAGTGGTGTGCAGGAATACGAATCTATTTTCGGGGTGTATGATGAAATTTGTTTGGCCTTGAAAATTATTGCATCAGCTGTGATTGCATCATATTCTTATCACACGCAGACCCTATTCCCTCGACTGTCAGTTAGGTGCCCTATGGCCATTGTCTGCAATGGAAGTTACTTCAAGTAATCATACGAACACACTGGCAAGCTTTACACAGAGATTGTAGATATTATAATAATAACGGAATTATTCGTTTTGTTTCAATTTGCACAAGGGTGTAGTAATAATATAAGATACACACCAGTAAATCACTTTTTTCACTGTTTTCGCTGCTAAACAAAGGACATTACAAAAAGAAAAAAAACATGCATGCAGAATTATAATAGATAAATAGATATATTTTATTAATTAAAAAAAATCAACTTTACAAAGGATATATAATAGAATCGCGAACAGGGATTTAGGATCACATTAAGCCTGTGCTAGGTTTCTGGAGCCCGAGCAAGGCTACTGGGAGTCGGGGCAATGCCCAGGCTGCACTGGCCCGGCGCTGCGAGTGAATACGTGCAATTACATTCCAATACAAATTTAGTAATGAAGGGTTCAGATATACTATCCCTGTTCCATAATTGTTGCTGTTTACTAAGCTTTGCTTACAGCAATGACTATTATTTTTAAGAGTGGACATCCACCCCAGAACTGGTCAGGCTCATAACTGCTAAAAATCGGTGATCTGACCTTTAAGTACTTGACCCCTTAAACTCAATGTTTGGGGTTTATATATATAAATGCGACAAGTTATGGAACAGAGTTAGTATATGTTTTCTTTCTTTCTTTTTATTAAATTTGAAACAGTGCTAGGAAAATAAATTCAAAAAGATAATAATAATAATAATAATAATAATAATAATAATAATAATAATAATAATAATAATAATAAATTTTGGCAATAGTGTGGCTGGTATTAGCGAGAGAAAAAATTGCTGAATAAATTGGGAGCGATGTCCTTGTATAACTCCAATATCACACAAAAATAAGTACGGCCCTTGCATTCATTTTTGTAGTGGAATTATCATACATTGAAAACGGATTTTATTATTTATTATCTATAACCAAATTCTACAGTATTGAAACTTTGTAACCAAATATAAAATACCAAAACCTCAATTTTAAAAAAAGAATTGCATTAATATACAATGTGTTCATAAAGTCTTACAGCAGATTAAAAATATATCAACAAAGATCACGATCACGTGCGATAATCAAAAACTACATCAAAAAGAAAACTTCAAGAGTTGAACTTCCATTTGGTCGGTTTGTTGTTTTGTTTTACGGCATATCAACACTTTTCGGGTAATTTAATGCCGAAAAGTCATTTTGATATCAGGTTGGTTACAGCATCTGATATTGCTTAATTGGTCACCCATCTAAGTACTGAAGCGGCTCATCACAGCTTAACTTTTGCCCTTTCATTGTGACTTCACCGTAAGTACTTTTATTTGGTTTTTAGTAATGATTCTATCCTTTGTATAAAATGAGGTATTAATTTTTTTAAATTTTAAAACTGCTTAAGGAGTTTACAAACACCCTATATACATATAATGGAGGCACGTGGTCTAATGGTTAGAGTCGTAGGAAATGGACTCGTCGACCCGAGTTCAATTCCTGTACGAAGCTGTTTGCATTTCACTTAGCGCTAATACCCTTGGGAAAGGTATGAATCCAAATATCCCCAACTATGGGCAAATAGCAGGGCAGACTGGGCTCTTTAACCATGGCTAGGTAACCCGTCTAGAAGAAGGAAAACTCTGAATTCAAACCTGTTGAACTCCGCTTAAGAAATTGATCTTGTGTCGCATCCTGCTCGTGTGGAGGGGTTGGTAAATATATATATACATATATATATAGGACTGTTGCATATTTTTGGTTACAAAGTTTTAGTAGAGTTTGGCAATAAGTAATACCTAATGATATCTGGTTTTATTGTATGAGGTTCCGATAGGAAAAAATAAAATCCTCGAATCTTTGTTTTGGGAGAAAAATGATTTCTTTATGTCAGCTTAGTAGGGGTGTACTTATTTATGGGCGGTAGTGTATATCCCTTCTGTGTCTGTGTTCCATGATCAATGTAACGAGTGGAGCGATGTGTACGTCCATTTGCAAAAGTCCAAAATGGTCATGGTTCTGGCAAACACTGTCACACGGGCGTCGGACCACTCCGACTCTTTCAATCTTTAGTGCAATAGGCATGGGGAAGTGATCAAGCATGGCTAGATTCCCCACTAGCAGGCTCACCTTATTTCTTTCTTTCTTTATTCATTAATGCCACACTTCGTACAATGACCAGAGTTAATATAATGGGTATAAATGGACACAACACCTTAATCCCTGTCAAAAAGTGGGGAAAAGGGGATTATTGTCTCTTGATCTCCAACAATGAACACCAGACACTTGGTGTAAAGATACAAACGAACAATAATTATAATCATAATACTAAAACTGAGGCTAATAATAATAATAATAATAATAATAATAATAATAATAGGGTGAAAGTGATACCAATTGTCGTTGGTGTACTTGGTACGGTCCCAAAAAGCTGAGGAAAAGGGCTTGAGGAACTGGGAATCAGAGAAAGAATTGGGACCATCTAGACAACTGCATTGCTGCAATCGGCTAGAATACTCAGAAGAGGCCTGGAGACATGAGGAGACTTTTTGTCACTCAGAATTACGTGAAAGACTATCAGCTAACGCTGGTGTGAAAAACTCACACGGAGTGAAATAATAATAATAATAATAATAATAATAATAATAATAATATTAATAATAATAACTATGTAAACAAAAAGATGTGTCCCGGGATATGAGTTACGTATTATTTCGTATTTTTTTTATATTATCGAATTATAATAAACGACCATTATTCTCTTCAAACTTTGTTTTTGTATTTTGGATATTGAAATTTAAAATATACCCCACTTCAATTTACACAGGATCTGAAAATAACAACATATGTATCAAAATTTGCATGTATTTATATAAGTTTACACAAAAATGTTTCGAAGAATTCTATTTTCGATTTGCGACTGTATTGCAAATCCCTTTAACGTATCAGCTCCCAAATATAGTCTCTCATCATGTTTTTGTGATACTTTTCTTGGTAGCAAAAAAGCTAAGTTTGAAGAGAAAAATAGATATTTTCGATTCCCTTAAGAGATACGCAATTGGGAAGTGACTATAGAAGCCCAGGAATAAGAAAACGTAGAGTCCTTGCATAATGTTGTCACTAGATACCAATCGACACACACCATATAATACTCGTGGAAGGACATTGGTAAAAAGCTCAAATTTAAGAATGTCTGGGTTTTTATTGGGGGAAAGGTGGCTCATTTTTTCTTTTCGCCAAAGGACGGGAAGGAACAATGTGTGAAAAAGTTGAGGAAAAAATGGTAGAAAAATATACAAGGAAAAAAAGCGGAGAAAAATATATACATATCTACATTTAATAATAATAATAATAATAATAATAATAATAATAATAATAATAATAATGTATGTGTGTGTGTGTGTGTGTGTGTACCGTTTGGTTTATTGGATTTTTTACTGACACACATGCACTTCATGGATTAGGTTACAAAGAGTGAATGATATGCCCACTGCTAGGATTGAACCAGAAATGAAAAATATCACCATAGTTAGTGCATTTTCAAAAGGGATAAAAAGGAGACCATTATTTTTCTTAGATCAGCCACGCACCCACCACCGTTAATACAAGTGTCCAATGTTGTTTATATACAAAAATGTATGAATGTATGCATATTTCATTAGGTTTTTATATATATATATATATACGCACAAAAATATACACTGCGTTTCAAATTATTAACGAGGTATCATTTTTTTCATTTTTTACAAAAAATACCGAATGGAATTTTACCAAATTTTCACAGTATAATGAAAATATGTGTATGCGCAGGTTGTACAAAAACTGTATTGTTCTGCGCAACAGGAAACAAATAGTGGCCATTTGCAATATCAACACGATATAGAAGTGTCCCAGATATTAAACAAGTGTCATTATACTCGTGCAATTATGGGTCGCAAATGTGACTTGACCCCTTCTGAGAAAGATATCATAACATCTGAACTTTCCAAAGGCAAGTCTACATTAGAAATATCCAAAATAATAGGAAGATATCACCAAACTGTGTAAAGATTTGTTGTAGCTCCTATGAAGGTACGGAAGAGGGCCGATAAGGGTCACTCGAACGTTGTTTCCCGACATTCTTTGTCACGAATGAAACGTGAATCTGTCAATAACCCAGGCCTGACGAGTGGAGCACTTTTCAGAAGCATTGGAGAAGCAACAGTGCCCAGAAGTACTCGCTGTCGTCTTTTGACAAAGGTCGG
>CM042153.1:42083454-42085954 GCA_023376005.1 Doryteuthis pealeii
CTCTGTTGTTATCGACAGTGGCAGCGTCTGTGAAATATTTATAATAACAGAGACAAAGAAGACATATATATATATATATATATATATATATATATATATATATATATATGTACACACACACACACATATATATATATATATATATATATGTATTATATATATATATATATATATTCTTATGGATCAAATATACAAAAAATAACTGTTCTCACTTTAATATAAAGATATGTCCCTCTAGAGTTCACTCCTATGATTAATAACTGGCTGCTAGGTAATTCCATTGAAATGTTTTGATAATAACATGTTTTTAAGAATTACATTTGTAAGATTTAATGAAAATGAATCAGTTGTGTCTGATTTTACACAGAAAATATTATATTTAGATAATAATTACTTTGATTTGATAAACCTTTAGAATTTAAAAACGGAATATAAAAATAAGATTTTTTTTTTTTTTAGAATTTACATCATAGAAAATATTAAGGATTTTATAATAATATGTATTCGTGCGTTCGAGCATATATTTCAGGATATGACAAAATGCATATTTCGTTACGTATTTATGGTTTTTAAAAGCGTGGATAGATAGATAGATAGATAGATAGATAGATAGATCTTATTTGTTTGTACTTAATAATGGTACCATAGTTTTTAAAAATAATGATGCTGGTGTAGAGAGATTATACCAAATTATCTCTTTTAGTCCGTTGAGTGCTGGGGTGTCACATGACAGTTCAGAAACCGTTTCTTGACCTCTTTTGACCTGTCAAAGAACATTAAAGCTACGTGGCTATTTTACTATCAACTAAGCGTGTATCCAGTGTTGTACCCCTTCCACGTACAGCTTGTTAATAAAACAATATGTAAATATTCATTGCTTTTTGTGACTTCGTTTTTATATTCTTCCTTCCTAATATCATTGGCATATATATTTTATATATACGGGCAAATTATCTTGTATTGCAAATGTGTTTATATTGTGTTTCCCTCTGTTGTGTTCTATGTGAGTATATCGCGGATATAGGTAAAGTCGACAGAGCGGCCTATTGTCGGTATCAGCCGGACAGCAAAGTAGTTCCTCCTCTTTTCACTAGAACTAGACCAAGGAGATTATTTTTGCGTCTGAGGTGGAGCGCCACACCTACGATCATCTCCCCACTTTTCCACACAGATCCATACTGTGCAACTCATACGCTGAGTTGGCAAGTGCCGGTATCGAACCCGGAACCTTCTGGCTCCTGGAAATACTAATGTTAATATTGGTCCTTGGTGAGTGGGAACTAGATATACCGATAGTGATGAAAAGCAAACACCAAGTGCAAATCAAGTGATGATGTGGAACAATGACGAAAAATCTAGTATAGAAAATTTCCAGAGAGAGAGAGAGAGAGAGAGAGAGAGAGAGAGAGAGAGAGGAGAGAGAGAGAGAGAGAGAGAGAGAGAGAGAGAGAGGGAGGATCAAACAGATTTTAGTTAGTGGAGCATTGTAAAAATATATTTGTATTTCAAATGACCTAACCTGGCACAAGACCACTCATACAGAGTTCTCATTTTAAGATCAACCCCACTAGTTGTAACTGGTCAAACGACCTATATAATCCTTACTCGGTGTTAGACATCCTAACTAACGACAATTGGCACCTCAGTAGATTAGTTAGTCAAGGTTAGTTTCGGTTGGTTGGACCTTACACCTCCATTCAAATTCCCACATTTAGAGTTATAACATAATAACACCAGCTTTCACCCCTCAAGCATCACTCAATACCAAACCATCCTCTCAAGTATCACTCAACACCAGTTTTCACTCAAACAACTCCTCCAACCGAACTTGTTTTGTTTTCACTCAGATGAGTAAACTCTTTGCCAGTATTAAATGGTGAACAGAATAACCTTTATCTCTGAATGTTTGAGATGAGGCTTGAAGATTAGTATTATCTGCGTTATTCGGACTATTTTCCCCATCTTCATTGTTATTTGTACAACGTGTTAGGTTCAAAGTTCCGTGATGGCTCCCGAATACGACAAGAAAGTTCCCGAGTTCGAAAAGAAGGTTCCCGAGTCCGAGAAGGTTCCCGAGTCCGACAATAAATACCTGAAGAAGGCCGGAGGGTATATCGACCGAAACGTTGTGCAAATAACAATGAAGATGGGGACAATAGTCCGAATAACGCTAATAATACTAGAATAACCTTTGGTTTGCTCTTTCCTCACAAGATGTACCAGCAAATACCCAGTCCACATCATATTATTTGGGTTAGTCACAGGCGATGGTGACGTTGTGACTCCATTTATGGTCTCAGACTTAATATGGAGGCCTGATTTAAGTGTCTGGAGGTGGTAATGCTCTGCTGTATGAAGAGAGTGACTCGGCGCATGTATTTATTTTTTTATTTTATACAAATTTATTTTTGATGGGGCATATAATACCCTGACTGTATCCCCTGCAGAGGGATAAGTCCCTCTTCAAAAAATAAACTAACAAACAAACAAACAACAATTG
>CM042153.1:42090954-42100954 GCA_023376005.1 Doryteuthis pealeii
TCGGTATTTACTCAGGACACCTTACGTGATGTAATGGTTAGCAAGCTAGATTTGCAGGCCACAATTAGTGAGTTCGATTATCACTGGGTGCCCCATAGTTTTGGCATTGCGTCGCATCTAAGATAGGCTTAGTAAATAACTATATGTATTTACTCAGTCCCACCCACCACGATTAGGGTGCCACACGGTCAATTTCCTAAACGGAGTACAGCTGGTTTGAATTCAAAATTTTCCTCTTCTAGATCAGATGCCATACCAAAGTTAAAGAGTCCAGTCTACCCTACTGTTTACCCATATCTGGAGAGAGAATAGTAGGATACATACCTTTCCCAAGCGTATTAGTGCTATGTGAAATGCAAATAACCTCCTCCAGGATTTGAACGCTGGTCGCTGTCTCCCCTTCCGACGACATACCCATTACTTTGGGACATAACAATGAAGATAATCGCGTTCCTTATATCTATATTGTGCAAATGTTTCTGAAGATTTCTTATACACACGGTCCAATTCAAATACAAATAATTTGACCTATAGATGGTACCCTAATGGGCATTACCATTCCTGATCAGAGTTGACCTGGGAATAATGGCAATGAAGGTGAACTCTACACACTTCAGATTTCCACAACCGGATCCTTATTCCCAGATGCAGTTTAATGTCGTACCCATGACACTTCCTTTTTTCCCCTTACCTCTCTGCAGGGAGATTCAGTCAGTTTATTCTAAGCTCGATCGACAGGGTGTAAAATAACTCATAATTCACAGAAGTAAACTTTAACTAGACAGGGGTGGAAACCACGTGGCGTAGTGGATAGCGTGCTGGAGAGCAACATCTTTGCGATTTCGAACTCCAGTTTTGCTATTACGTTCACTTCTGGACTAATTACCCTTGGTGAAGGTAGAAACACTCTCATAACCCCATTCATGGGTTAATAATACCACTTATGTAGATTGATTTGGCATTAAATAACCCAATAACGGTTGATATGCCATTAAACAAAGAAATCAAAGCAATCCTGTTGCTAGACATATTTTTAAATCCCAACAAACGGCTCGCCATATTAGACGATTTCATTTTATTTTAAATTCACCATCACTGCTTGTTCTACATTTTATTTTTTCACGCCATATTTGCGAAACCAAGCCCCAAATTAAAGATGCATTGAAGAAGATATATGGGTCAATGTTTGAGGGTCAGTAATAATGTATTTACCCAACCCCTCCACACGAGCTGGATTCGACACAAGTTCAATTTTTAAGCGAAGAGGAAGAAAATTCTGAATTCAAAGCAGTTGTGCTTTGAATTCAGAATTTTCTTCCCTCTTGCCACAGCAAGGTAACAAAAAAGGCCAGTCAATCCTACAATATACCCATAGCTGGGGGTAGAATCTTTGTAGTCATGCTTTTCTCAAGAGTATACGTGAGTTAGAGGTGCGTAGTGTAATGGTTACCGTTGTAGGAAATGGACACGAAGAGACGAGTTCAAATCTTAGACGAGGTTGTTTGCATTTCACATAGCGATATTACATTTGATAAATGTAGGAATCCAACTTTCACCCACCAGCTATGGGTAAATAGTAGGACAGATTGGGCTCTTTAACCTGGTTTTAGCAACTAGTCTAGATAAAGGTCAACTCTGAATTCAAACCTGTTAAACTCCGTTTAAGAAATTGACTTTGTGTTTTATACCCTTTCTTTACTTCTATTATTCTTCTGCTCATCTTTGGTATCTTACGTTCTTCTTCTAGCGTCTGGACTTCGTCTTGGGGACTTCGTGTCTGGTCTTCCCTTGGGGATTTCTTTTTATCAGAAGCCCTGTGTCATTGGTAGTTTTTAGATAATAACACAATTTACTTAGATAATATATTATTTCGAAATCCCCACCAGACTACCTGCGCAGATTGAGTCGGCAGCACACGTTACGCGACTTACCACCTTCGTGGCCTGGCCGATACTGAACTAAAACTCTCTCTAATCTAAACCGGAAGAGGGTCTCCACCGATTCTCACGGTATCCACCGGAAGAAGGATCAGAACTGAGATCCAGCCTTGTCACTCAATCCTTCAAGGCCGCCGGCTGCACTTATAACAGCCATTTTGGTTTCTACACTACTGTAAATAAGTATTAGGATTCTAATAGTTATGTAACATTTGTGTCACATCCTACTCGTAATTGGATTGGTAAATATCCATAAGGGCTTCGTGAAATTGGGATTCGTAAATTGGGCTTCGTAAAATAGCCTCATGCAGGATTTGAAATCGGGTCGCCAGTTTCATTTTCTACGACAATATCCATTACAGCACGAGTGCCTATTGTTGGAAGCAGTATAATCATCCACTTCTTGTTGAATTATCACGAAACTATCACCATAGAGTATTGACAGAACATTGACAATAAACTGTTGCGTTTACGTCTAATAACAAAGAACAAATCCTCTGCTGTAACTAGGGCACCTTCTATGGTGTAATGGTTAGCACACTAGCACTAGCAAAGTTCAAGTCTCATTAAGTGTCCCCATTTATTCGGTCTTGTACTACAACTAAGCAAATCTTATTAAATAATCAGTGCGACCCTGTAACCACACTTAGACGCCTTTCTAAAAAAAAAATGACAGATATTAAACAGACTTTGCTACAAAATTCTGCCTCACCCACCTTGCTCACCGGACGGATCTCTTTACATTTTTTCAAGCACCTTCGCTACTTTCTGCGAAAAGTTTTAGTACTCTATCAAAATGCTATCGAAGAATTTATCGGTTTTAGAAATTTAGAATTGTATGTTTTGGCGAATTGCCAGTTCACTTGAGTGAGGAGATAAATAAAGACTTCCTGGTCAAGCTTAAACGGGGAAAAAGCTTGCAACAAACCTTGTTTGTAAAGTGGGTAAAAAGGAATCGTAACCTTAGGTCTTGTAGAATTAGTCCAGAAAAAACGTAGTTCCTTCGTGAGTGGTGACAAGGTATTTATTTACCAATTCGACCAATCAAAAGGAAAGTAGACACCAACCACATGTATAAATTACTACGCAATCTTTATTCCTGCTTTCTTCCCTCAGAAGATTGCAGGTGAGTAGTTTTCATTTTTTTCCCGACAATATTTCAGGACGAGTAGAATTATTTACTATTGGCGACCATTTGTAGATTCTATTTCTTTTCTTTTTTTCGGTTAATAAATCTTATTCTAAGATATAATGTTATAAAGTGTTAAAAAAAACACTGCAATTGTTTCTGCATCAACCTAATCATAATAAAAAGACAGAAGGATTGTACCGAGTGGAAAGAGCGGCGAAAGAATAAAAGAACAGATGAATGAAGGATTATTGGAATGAAGGTTTAATATGAATAAAGGGATAACAGAATGGAATAGATTCGTGATCAAAGACGAATGAATTAATGATGAAAACAAAATTAGGATGAAAACAAAACAAAACAAAAATAAAAGCAAAAACAAAAAAACAAACAAAGCAATAACAACAAGGAAACACACTTTAAAAAAGCATAGATGAAAAGGAAAAAAAACTGTGCATGAGTTGGATCAAATTATTGACCACTCTTTTGTATTATGTAAATTTTCAGTAATCAATCTATCTATCTATCTATCTATCACAGTTAGTTCTATATCATAGTATCCCCATATCTATCTGTCTACCACATATATAATATATGTATCTGTCTATCTATCTATGTATCTATCTACCTATCAGTCTATTATATATTACAGTATTCCCATATCTATCTATCTATTTATCTATCTATTGCCTTGTTTGTAAACTCGTATCAATCTAACTATCCATTGTTTGCATGTATGTTACACTTTCACTTACAAATATCCAAAAATAAAATTAAGAGACAGAGAGTGAGAGAGAGGGAGGGGAAAGAAGACCTTATATATGCCACTGAGTGGTGTGAGCTAGATAGACAATGCTAAGTAAAAACTAAACCACTTCCCCATAACCATGTATGTATGCTTTCACATCCTGTTTTATAAAATAATGATATCTACATATGTACATAATACAAGAAAGTTTTTAAAAAAACGAAGAAAGACAATCAACACATGTACCTTCTGAACTTTATCAACTGAGGCCCCACTCTATGCAACATTTTACACCCTTATATATATTGACGTGCTAATTGCATTTCACTTAGCGCTAATACCCTTGGGAAAGGTATGAATCCTACTCTCCCTCCAGCAATGAGTAAATAGTAGGTCAGACTGGGCTCTTTAAGCTTGGTTAGGCAACCGGTCTAGGATAAGGTAAGGGAAACTCTGAATTCAAACCTGTCGAACTCCGCTTGAGAAATTGACTTTTGTCACATCCTGCTCGTGCGGAGGGGTTGGTAAATATATATATATATTGACTAGCTGTCCTGACAGTAAATGTTTGGGAAGCAGCTGGAGAACTTACAAAAATAATGCATGTACGAATAAACAGTTTGTTTAGTTTAATTTAGTTAATTCATTCCTTTGATATTTGCTGCATTGTAGATATTAGATATTTATCCAAGCCGACCGCCACGGGTAGGGAGTAACACATTGTTACAAGTATGGGGCATCCAGCGAGGGTCAAACCTGTTATTCAGTAGTAGGGGATCTGCAAAAATAGCTCAATAACTATTGAACCATGATGTGACGTCCAGTGTTGGCATTTACCCAACCCGTCACGAGTATTGGGGAATTCAGGGTGGGTCGAACGTGCCTGAGGACTGTGTATCATAAGAAATGTAAGCAAAGATTTATATTCATTATTTGTATATATTTAATATATATATAAGTAAAGTAAGTGAAGTCTTCGGGGTGGCCTAATGTCGGTATCAGCCAATCAGCGAGGGGTCTATCTCCTTTTCACTAGCGCTAGACCAAGGAGATTGTTTTTGTGTCTGAAGTGGAGCGCCACACCTAGCATCAGCTCCTTAGTTTACCGCACAGATCCCTGTGCTACTTATACGCTGAGTTGACGAGGGCCAGTATCGAACTAGGAACCTTATGGTTTATAGCCGAACACTCTACCAACTGAGAAACCATTGATCCTTGTTAGTAGTTTCTAATTAAAAACTGTGGAATATATATTTTCTCACTCTCTCTCCACACACACACACACACACACACACACACATATATATATATATATATATATATATATATATATATATATACATCTTAGCCCTGAAGAGCATTAAGCGAAACTTTTAGTAGGTTTATCTGACTCATTAGATTTATCTTCATATATACATATATAAATACACACACACACTCGTACACACACACACATAAACACACACACACACAGACACACACACACACACACACACACTATATATATATATATATATATATATATATATATATATATATATAAACCCCTCCACACGGGTAGGATGGGACACAAGGTCAATTCCTTAAGCAGAGTTCAACAGATTTTAATTCAGTTTTATATATCCTAGATTAGCTCTCATCACAGGGCCAAAGCGACTAGTCCGCCCTACTATTTACCCATAGCTGAAGGGAGAATAATTTGATGCATACATTCCCAAGGGTATTAGCGCTATTGAAATTGTCCAGGATATGAACACGTTTTGCTGGGTTCATTTCCTACAATGATAACTATTAAAAAAACGTACCTTCATAAATATATATATATATATATATATATATATATATATAATGAGACAGAGAGAGAGAGAGAGAGAAAGGGAAAGAGAGAAGGAGAGGGAGAGGGAGAAATTCATTTTTGCATATTATTATACACGTATTGTGTTTTGTACGTCCATTGGCCTATGTTAGTGCCGTAGATCCATTACCACTAAATACTCGCTAGATGCCTCAGACTTGCGATCTTGTGTCACATCCTCCCTTTGACGAACCGGCTGGATAAATAAGTACGAATATGCTTTTAACAAAATAAGTAAAATAATAAAAAACATATTTATCAATTATTTTCAAACGGCCTACTGATTTTATCCTTTACACACACACACACACACACACACACACACATACGCACACACATCTATCTATCTATCTATCTCTCTCTCTCTCTCTCTCTCTCTCTATATATATATATATATATATATATATATATATATATGAATAAGATATAATGAAAAAACAAAAGATTTTTACAACTGAAATAGGCTCATCAGAAGAGAAAGTGTGCAAACCGTTTCGGGGCCAAATCTCTTGACGGTTTAAAAAGCAACACCCGGCCCATCCTCAGCTAATATTTCCATTTTATTTTCACATACTTGTCCATGAAAAAACTTTACATTTGAATGTTTACCCCTTCGTTGATATCCATTAACACCACGGATTTACCTATAAATGTGGGCTACTTATTTTACAGTTGGATTGTATTACAATAATTTTGATATTCTATATACACTTTTTATACATATTTTACACTTTTCTATAACTTTACATCAGACTTTTTTGAGTCTTATTTTATTACTATAATGCTTCTGATTATTTTCAAAATTAAAAATGAGATTCATTTTATTTTTAAATAAAATTCATATTATTTTTAATACAGACAGCACAATTTTTTTTCATTAATTCCAACGTTTGACTAGCAGCGTTCTATTTTTACTAACGGTCTTTTTTTCCCGTCTTATTTTTGTTGATGACCGACCCACGTGCGGTCGATACATTATAATGCAATAGGGTCCTCATATTAGTTGAGGATGGGCCGGGTGTTGCTTTTTAAACCGTCAAGAGATTTGGCCCGAAACGGTTTGCACACTTTCTCTTCTGATGAGCCTATTTCAGTTGTAACATCTTTTGTTTTTTCATTATATCTTATTCATACTGTCGGATTAATTTCCATTTTATTTCATATATATATATATATATATATATATATATATATATATATATATATATATATATATATATTCCACAAAGGTTGCCACGAGCAATCTGTGGACTCACCCTCGAAGACAGAATGTCTAATGCTGACCTTTTCACCATATATAACATTGACTGAATATATATATATATATATATATATATATATATATATATATATATATACTAGACAAAACCTGGCCCGTAGGGTCACCGATTGAGCTCTGGGTAAATAATTGGGATTAGGGAAAAGTGACATTGCAAAGCAATTTAATTTTAAAAAATTTTTTAAATGAGGCCGGAAAATTGAAAAAAAATTATAATCATTTTGTGAGATTCCTAAGAAAGGGAACATTTGACCTAATTTGAATTTATAAAGAGACGAGGTGTTGAGAAGCTACTGTCTGGCTGCTTATTAAACGTAACATACAAATACGTTTCACACTCTCCAATCCCTCTATCTACATTCACTGAGAAACTAACACATATAAAGAGGAGGTAATAAAGACACACAAAGAGGGTGAAAGTGACAGGCAGAAAGTGAAGTAAAAGATGGATCAGTTTTTTACTTAATTACAAGATAAAACTAATTAGAACCAATTCAAATGGAATTTCTTCAAACATCACTCAATCGTAAAACTAAGGAATACTTTCATATGAATTTTGTGTCATTAAACTAAACAGGAATAATGCCTTTAGAAAACAATCATTGATTCAATCAGTTTTAGTATAATATATATATATATATACTTTCATGCTTATGCACTCTTCAGACAGATAGTAATTAATAGTAATTACTGTGGAAATGGGGTACAAAAATGACAATTTAAATCCTTTGCACATGTGCTCGAATTCCTTATATATATATATATATATATATATATATATATATATATATATATATGTATATGGAGGATATGTGCTTAATTGAAATTAATTAGTTAATAATTAATGAATTTAGGCGGGCATATATGTTCAAATGTAAGGCGAAACAAATCGAGAAAATATCAATCCCTGAATGTACATTGCGACCGAAATGTACATTCAGGGATTGACATTTTCTCGATTTGTTTAGCCTTACATTTGAACATATATGCCCGCCTAAATTCATTAATTATTCACTAATTAATTCACAAAATTAGGTATGACTTCAAATAAGCACATATCCTCCAAAAATTGTCGTCTAAAAGCCATATCAAATAAACACATTGTTTGTTTACTTACTCTCATATATATATATATATATATATATATATATATATATATATATATATATACTGTTACATTATGAGTTTAATATATATATATATATATATATATATATATATATATATATATATATATATATATATATATATATATAAAGATAGAGAGAGATATAGACAAAGAGAGAGATAGATACTGAAATAGGTAAGGTTGATAATGTAGGAATGATAGAGTGATAGATAAGAACACACTGAAAGAGACGCAGGATGATAAGGAAGATAGTATAGATGGATACTGATAGATATATACTGAAAGACGTAAGGGGTGATAATGTGCGAATGAATGATAAATACATAGAAAAGAACATACTAAAAGTTAGAGGAAATGTCGATGAAGCAATGATATATATATATATATTATATATATATATATATATATATATATATATATATATATATATATCAGGTTAGGCTGGACATAAAGTCAACGGCACTCCGAGAGTTTCAAAATTGCTTAGGAATGAAACTCTTGTCCTTGCTAAACTAATTCAAAAATACATTTTCTAACAATGATATTGAGCACTATTTACAATGAATATAGCATACTATATTATCAATATTAATTTGTATATATATATATATATATATATATAATATTATATATATATATATATTTAAAGAGAGAGAGAGTTATATATAAAGTCGACGGGATGGCCTAATATCGGTTTCAGCGAGACAGCGAGGGAGTCTATCCCCTTTTCACTCGCGATAGACCAAGAAGATTTGTTGCATCTAAGGTGGAGCGCCACGCCTACCATCAGTTTCTCACTTTACCTTGTGCTACTCATATGCTGAGTTTGCAATGGCCGGTATCAAACCAGCAGCCTTGTGATTTTTTGGCAAGTGTTCTACCGACTGAGCTAAATAGATAGAGGAGCATAGACAGACAGATAGATAGATAAATAGATAGATAGATAGATAGATAGATAAAAGGCTATTTTTTACAATTTTTTACCTTCTTGCCAGATTTCTTAAACTTGGTTTCATTTCTTGTGTTGTTTTTGTTGTTGTTTATTGATTTTAACGACATATCAACCCGTCCAGAGCTATGTTATGCCTAACGGGTAGGAAGTTATACATATCGCGTATTTATATTTATACTTTCTAGTTATTGGTTTTAACAATGTGTTGGCATTATTTGGGATTATGTTGTATGGTATTGATTTATTTCATGTCTATATTCTATGGTATAATTATATTTCCCTAAAAAAGAGAGAATATCCTCCATGTTGACGTTTTCAAACAGATCTTTCATGTTGTTTGCTTTAAAATAACGGTTTATGATGTGATAAAAAAAACCTGCATTCCATGAATAAGTGTTTAACTGTCAAAGGTGTTTGACATAAATTGCCAATAAATTTTTCTTATAATTCCCTTTTCACCAGTATTGCTTTTTTTTAGGATAATATTATAATAACATTTTTTATTCTTTAATATCAAGTGAAACTAATGGTTTTACCATCTTAGATGTCAAGAGTATCGGGAGGTTTATAAATATTTTGTAGTTTTCTGTAAGAGTTTGAAATTTAAACCATTTACAAACGTTTGAGACGACGTAAAATATTTGTTAATGGATTTACAAAAATATAAGTTAAAGGCGTAAGCCGGTTTGCAGAGTGACATTTATTTTATCTATTTTATTTCAATTTCTTTTTTTAAACAAAGATAATTATAGCTTCAAGTTTTTGCAATTTTTAGTTATGAAAATCAATTATACCGTTAAAAATTATCAATGATGGTAGAAAAAGCTTGGGGAAAAACTTTCGGAAAGTTTACATGAATTTGAATCAAATTTAGAAATCTTAAAAGACATTAAAAAAGCATTTACAACTGTTTAAAATGACCTTGGCTATGATTTTTAATGATATATATATATATATATATATATATATAT
>CM042153.1:42105954-42108454 GCA_023376005.1 Doryteuthis pealeii
TTATTCACCCTCTTCCAAAGTTTCTCTTTCCTTACTCACACCGACATATCGAAGATGTATCACTCACCTCTCTCTCTCTCTCTCCCTCTCTCTCTCTATCTATCTATCTATCTATCTATCTCTTTCTCTCTCTCTCTTTCTCTCTCTCTTTCTCTCTCTCTCTCTCTCTCTCTCTCTCTCTCTATATATATATATATATATAATATATATATATATATATCTCAGAGACTCTGTTAAACCTTTACGCGCTCTCTCTCCCCATCTCTCTCTAACTATCTATCTATCTCTATCTCGGAGACTCTATTAAACCTTTACGCGCGCTCTCTCTCCCCCCTCCCCCCCCTCCTCTCTCTCTCTCTCTCTCTCTCTCTCTCTCTCTCTCTATGTATCTATCTCTATCGCAGAGACTCTATTAAACCTTTACGCTCTCTCTCTCTCCCCCTCCTCTCTCTAACTATCTATCTATCTCTATCTCAGAGACTCTATTAAACCTTTACGCTCTCTCTCTCTCCCCCTCCTCTCTCTAACTATCTATCTATCTATCTATCTCTATCTCAGAGACTCTGTTAAACCTTTACGCTTACTATAATCAACCGACACCGCACGTATACACGTTTTATTACTGAAAGTGTAATGTACACGAACGATAAGTACGTAGTTACAAACACTCTTCCATAGTTCTGTATTGATATGAACTTATCGACATAAGTATTGATTGATACTGACATTGATATTTATTGATCATAAACCGTTACCGATAATATCGCTTATTATTGATTAAAATCAAAGGATCATGACCGTCTGTGCAAACTTTTAACTTTAACGTGCTTGTAAAATCAAAATCCGACAGCCAGTGTTCGAATCAAATCAAAACTGAATTATGATGTTCTAGCGACAAAGGGAGGCTCGAATTTTGTATCCTTGCGTCAAATTGATTTTGTTTTTCATGATAAAGTGTTCATAAAACTATTGCCGAGTTATATCTAATCTTATCTCTTATTATAATGGAGATTATGTAACTGTCTGTCTGTAACTGAAACTACGTCGTCACTGACTTCACGTTTGCCTGGGTTATTTAAGTTATACTCTCAACGATTATGAAATGGTCATTATTTAATCTTAATTAGTATTTTATTTATTAACGGTGTCTAATGAAGGAGACATTTCTACACTCGATGGTAATCCCCTAAACTCGGTGAAACAATTCACGTACCTAAGCAGTAATATCTCATCGACAGAAAGTGATGTTAATGCACGTATAGGCAAAGCGTTGTCTGCTATAAACAGATTGTCAGCCATATGGAAATCCGATCTGACTGACAAGTTAAAGCGACAGTTCTTCCAAGTCGTAGTTGCATCAGTGTTACTGTACGGCTGCACCACCCGGGCCCTAACGAAGTGTCTAGAGAATAAGCTAGATGGGAGCTGGACAAGACTGCAGCGTGCAGTCTTAAGCAAACCGTGGAAACAACACTCCACGAGAGTACGGCCACCTGCCCCATACCACACAAACCATCCGTGTTAAGAAAAACAAGACTCGCCTAGCACTACAGGAGAAGCATAGATGAATTCACAAGTGACGTGTTTCTGTGGAAGTCAGCACATGAGTACCCAGTATGGGCCGTCCAGCAAAGGCATACATTGACCAGTTCTGTACGAATACTGGATGGTGCACAGAGGTTCTCCCGGGGGCAATGAATGAAAGGTACCGGTTGGAAAAAGATTGTCATGGATATCCGTGCTGCTAGCGGGGCATGATGATAATGATGATATTAAAGTCTAACTGGGTTATATTTGTCACAAAACTGCAAATATCATTAATGCATTTAAAATCATGAAATATGTGTTATATATCTCTAAGAAATAAAGATTTACAGTATATGGTGGTACTAATTTGCATAATGATTTAAACAAAACAGTGTTTAATGAATAATTATTTGCTGTTATTGATTTCTAATACTATCATGTTATTCTCAAAAGTAAAAAAGCAATTCTATATATAATTTTATATAGAAAACAATTAGAATAAAATTTAAATAAGTGTAATATTTTCATATTCGTTCTTATTTAGTTTCGCTAGTCTTTCTAATTCAATATAATATGTTATTACATTCAAACTTAATGACTTGCAGCCAGGGGGCGCAGACTTTTGCTTGTGATATTAATGATAATTTCATGTCAAATAAACTAATATGTGATATGTGTTTATTTTTGTTGTTTTTTGTTTGTTTTTTCGTCTGTGATTTTTTACACAGAGTAAATAATTTTGGATGACTTTTGAAGTAACTATTGGCTTTCACCATGACCATTCCCAAATAACAAACTTGATAGAATGAGAAAATTAAGAGAAACACGACCCAGTAGGATTTACTGTGAGTTTCACGCCTCTGCGATTTTTTATCAAGTTTAAAAATCACATAGGCGAGAAACTGTCTGGCACCAAGCCCTTTGACTTCATGCGTTATATATATATATATATATATATATATATATATATATA
>CM042153.1:42115954-42160954 GCA_023376005.1 Doryteuthis pealeii
TGGAGCAATTGATTTGAAAATATCTTGTGTGTATATTTTATATTCTTGTATTCATTTCAAAAGTTCCACCATTGGAGTAATATCTGAAGATTACACAGACCCAGTTGTCGATATTTATGTTATTTTGCAAAATACACAAATTCATTTATTCATACATGTAGGATTAAACAAAAGACACATCTCCCGAGTACTTTCGGCACTTCGAAGTGCCATCATCAGGGGTGATGTGTTCCAGTTTTTTTTAATTATATTAATGTGGAGGCTGGAAGGAGAAGACTTGAACTTTGGTGGACTTATCCACGAATTCCACCCAAATGTTAAAAAAGTTGGCCAGAAAACTCGAAAAGATCAAAAATAAAATTGTTAAACAGGAGATGTGTCTTTTGTTTAAATCTACATGTATAACTGAAAGAATGCTGCCCAAATACACATATATCAAATTCATTTATACAGAGATTTATCAGTCTCTCAACATGGTCTCACTACAGAGTAACAAGAAATTCCAATGTTATGGTAACAAACGTCTTTATTAAAAGCATGTCATTTTTTAAACCACATACAAGCATAGAATCTTTGGCAATATCTTATAAACCTAGTCTCGCTCTTAAGTAATGAGCTAAACACAATGATAAGGATATAGAAAATAAGTGCTGGGATGGTGATCTTCATGGTGTGGTGAAGATGTCATCATGATATTACTAGGATTCTAGCGTTTAAGCATAAGCTTCAAATAACGAAGGGGATTTTTATCAAATGTAAGAATTTAAAAAAAGTCTGCGGTAGGCATAATGGTGACGAGGATGATAATGATGATGATACAAATTGTCCAATAGCAATAATGATATATCGGAGATGATGATGACGGTAATTGTTCGAATCGTACGAATATACTTAATGATTTAATAATATTGATGGTAATATCTCTGCAAGGATGATGATGATGATGATGATGATGATGCGCATTCTATGAACAGATTTGCATCCAATACTGATGACGATAATGATGATATCTCTTCGGTGAAGATGATTATGCTAATTATACGAACAGGTTAGTGTCTAATAACGATAATGATAATGAGGATATCTCTTCGATGATGATGATGATGATGATGAGGATAATGATGATACAAACTGGGGTCTAGGAACAGACGAGATAGTCTGATAAAAACGATGATTACGTTTCGACGACAATGCGATTGATGCTCATGATATTGATGTGGAGTTCAGAGTGTAATAACAATGGTGATGACGTCTCGATGATGATGATGATGATGATGATGAAGGGGAGGAGGTCCGAGATAATGATCACAGCATTGATGTGTATTATTTAGATTAGAGTCTAAAAACACGGGTCTTGGTTGGTTGGTTGGTTGGTTGATTGGATTTTACGGCATGTCAACACTTGGGGTTATTTTATGCCGAATACGCTTTTCTTTATTCATTTTCGTTGGTTAGTCAATTTTTTTCTCTATTAAACTTATTTTGCAAACACACTTTTAAACTTAATCTATTTAACTCATAGATGCGATTCTAACAGGTACTACCGCCCGGGTCAGTGTGGACCTGGGAGTAATGGCAATGAAAAGGTACTCTACTCTTCCCGAACCTCCAGAACTGAAACCTCCACATGAGATGCAGTTTAACGTCACACACAGGACACTAAGACCCTCAGTGATTGTTTTCTATGACATATATAATAAAAAGTGGTTGGGGCTTGCCATAAGATCAATAGGGTCAGGAAAGTCGTATGTGCTAGGGCTTGACCTGACCAGCTGATTGATCGGAGGAGGCCTCTCCGATTGCTCGTCTAGCCTAAGTAAGGGCCAGAGTGGAGTGTTGCATGTTATAGACTTCCCAAATAACAGAATTCCATCCTTAATAATTACTGGTCAACAGGTCGCCCAATTTTCTGACCTTTCTGCAGAGGTGCAGTTGGTTTATTTAACTGTACAATCCGACTGTGATACTAGACTGTGGGTCTTCGATATGTTCAAGGCACTTGGTTGTTAAAATCAAAGACTCTAGCAGTGTCAGCATCGATGACGTGGCGCTGACAATGCTGATGATGATGATTAGCATGAGAGGTTAGAGAGTGATGATGATGACGAGGATGTCTCTACGCCGATGATACTAATGATAATCACATTTACATCGAGAGACTAGTCTTATTTAATAATAATGCCAATGTCTCCTCCATACGATGAAGATGATGATGCTATTGGGAATCATAGTAATGTTGATGATGATGATGATGTCGTCTAAATGCTGCCGTTGATGCTGAATATGATGATGATGATGATGATGATGCTATTGTGAATCATAGTAATGATGATGAGGATGAGGATGATGATGAGGATGATGAGGATGATGATGATGTTGTTTAGATGCTGCCGTTGATGCTGCAGATGATGATGATGATGATCCTGATGAAGATGATGATGCTATTGTGAATCATAGTAATGATGATGATGAGGATGATGATGATGAGGAGGAGGAGGGTGTCTAGATGCTGCCGTTGATGCTGCAGATGATGATGATGATGATGACGATGATGATACTATTCTGAATCATAGTAATGATGATGATGATGATGATGAGGAGGAGGAGGAGGAGGAGGGGGATGGTGATGATGCTGCTGATGATGATGATGTTTATATGCTGCCATTGATGCTGCAGATGATGATGATGTGATGATGATGATGATGATGGTGATGATGGAGATTGTGATGGATATTGTTAAATTGAAGATGGCTCTATTCTATAGAGTTCCCGTATCAGTTTATGGCGACAATCATCCTGAAGGGTGATGGTGATGGTGATGGTGATGCAAGTCGGAGTTGCTGGAGGGACGCGCAGGCTTCACGAGTGTAAAAAAAAAGAGAAAAGAAAAAAAAGAAAAGAAGACAGAGGTGAAAGGATGACAAAGTTTAAGTGAAGAAATCATTGGTGATGTAGGGACATAATTAGAAACTACTTATCTTTTATTTACAGAGAGAATATCTGCGAGATGAATTTGCTAAATTTCGGAATTCATTAGATGAGGGTTGATAATTTGCATTACTTGGAAATTTCGGACTGTTTTCTCATCTGGATTCTCATATACACAACTTTTTTTTTTGGTTAGCGTAACCCCGGTAGATTGAATAAATCGTTCGGTTCGAAGTTCCATGATTAAGTCATGAAAGCTCCAGACTTCGACAAGAATGTTCCCGAGATTGACGAGGAGGTTCCCAGCTTAGATAAGAAATACAGGAATAAGACCGGAGGGCACATCGACCGAAACTGTGTCTATATAACACTAAAGATGAGGAGAAAAGTCCGAAAATACAAATTTACTAAAGTTGGGAAGACGACAAAGAAAATAAATGAAAAGCAAATCCTCGTATATTTCAATGCGTATGTCGGTGAGAGAGAGAGAGAGAGAGAGAGAGAGAGAGAGAGAGAGAGAGAAAGAAAGAAAGAAGGAAAGAGCGAGAGAGACAGAGAGAGAGAGAGAGAGAGAGAGAGAGAGAGAGAGAGAGAGAAAAAGAGAGAGAGAGATAAAGAGAAAGAGAAAAAGAAAGAGAGAGAATTTAATGGGTTGAGGATAGCAATCAGAGATGCTGATAGGTACGCGACCTGCGTCCCTGACGCACAAAAATCTAAAAGGACGCAGTAAAATTATATCCATGCGTCCCAGTGTTTTCCCTTTTCTTTCCTCACTATTTCAAGCTAACTGTAAATACATTTCAATAGTTTTTTTTTAGAAATGAATTACACAGGATAGGTTACAAGGTAGGAGTTAGACCGCTTTAGTTGGGACCCATACATTTTCCCGGAGACTCATTCAAAGCAAGTATGTGCGTCCCAGGACGCACTAAACCAAAAAGCTATCAGCATCACCGAAGGATATTTACCTACTCCCTACGGTGGTCGGATGCGATACAAGGCATTAATTCCACGCGGGAAATTCTACATGTAAGTTGACTTAGTGTCAAATGATTGCTCCGTTTTTGCGTTTTTTTTTTTTGCTTTCCCTTGAAGAGACTCTTCAGGCTTTAGAGATTGACCCTGACACTTGATCCAGCCCAATGGGTTGGTAATGCCAAGATAGAGAACACGAGAGGGAAATAAATGTAAAGATGGACGATATCGGAACGTTAAAGAGACTTTATTTCTAAATAAACAAACGAAGAAAATAAGAATCAAGTGTGAAAAGAAATATAAAAAAAAACCCTATCAGTTAACATCTACAAAAAGTGTAGTCGTTACTACTGCTGCTGCTGTTGTTCCTATTTTAGATGGATAATTAAACTTTTGAATAAATTAGTGCTTTATTTGGTCCTGCCAATTAATTACAAACATACTTCAATTTATTTTGTTTATTAATTTAACGGCATATCAACTCCTTATGTGATATCTAACACCGGCATTTGATGTATTTGTAAATGTTCCATTGTATTAAACTAAATTACACTGGTTTACAAAAAGATATTTTTTTGTCTGGTTATGTCAGGAACACCTAACAAAAATAGACTTAAAACAAAAATAGAATTGCTCCCCTTTGATTTGCCAAAGCCGGAAGTGAGATCTTCGCCATCTTACTTGTGGATGGCGTTTGTCTACGTTTGTTTATGTTTTGAATACTGGTTAAGTTGCTTGAAGGTAGAAGCATTTTCTACCCTGTGTTAAATAAAAACCTTATTAATTTTATAACAACCTGTTCTTGCATTATCACGTCAATCCTTCATATTTTATTTGTAAGTTAAAAGGATAGCAGTTTATTGGTTCTTCGGGTATTTGTATATCATTTCAAGTGATACTTCTATTGGTAATTGGATATTCAATATTGTTGCAATCGTTCGGTAACTTGATGGCAGGTTTATGCAGTTGAAGATGATGGAATGCAGTGACAATTTATAAAAGTGGCAAGAGAAATCACTCACGTGGTAACTCACTGCGAGCATGGATATGTCTGGTTTTCAAAATGAAATCAGGGGGGAGGTGTAGCTAGCTATCAGAAAGATTGAACTCATATCTTCCGGACTACCTCGTTGGCGCGTATGTAAATTACGACACTGCGCGATTGACCCGGATGTGGGATTTTAGTATGATCATTTAAGGTTTGCCTTAAGACACTGGGGACTTGCGTTCCAGTCTTGCTGACGAGGACACTGATGTGCGATAAGAAACAAGAGGTGAGTGAGCTTTGACGAAAAGGTTGTTGCAGGCGACAAGAACTTGGTCAAGAGAAGCTGGGAGAATGTCTTTTTTCGGTGGAGAGATCCGGCTGTCCAACCCGACGGATTTTCTATTCATTTATTATAAACAATTATGAATAACTTCTCAAAATATTCTTGTGTGCAAATAAAAAATATTTTGAGAAATATATATATATAAATTATTATAAAACAATTTATAAAAAAAATTATTATAAAGATATTAAAAATGATGTGTATATCATTGAATTTATTTTAAATTCTGAAATATTAGTTGTTAGTATCTAAATATTTTTTGTATAATGAAAATGAACTATCAGGAACTACTGGTTCATTTTTTTTTTTTTTTTTAAATTGATAGAATCATTAAAACCATACGTTAGTTCAATCGTGGATTTTACATGGATTTCGTAGGTAACTTATAAAGAAACAAAATTATTTTTAAAAAAATATAGTATAATAAAAGTTTTGTGACAGAAGATTAGTTCTTACCGTAGATCTTAGCAACCTCGGCATAGGATTTTTCCTTTCTTTATCAAGTAGATTACTTTCTTCTTTTTTTTTTTCATTTAAACAAAAGACTTTATAGTTTTTCTTTGTCATATTTGAATTGCCGGCATCTATACTCTTTCTTCTTTAGGGCCATTAAATAATTTTAAAAATTAAGAAATAAAAACAAATTTTTAAAAAATCTATCTATCTATCTATTTATCTATCTATGCATACATATGGAGAAAAAAGTTATCTATCTATGCATACATATGAAAATCCCAAAGTGTCAAGCTCTACGTGTAGATATGAACAACACTGAAACAAAAACAAATAATCTACGTTGACAGTTACAATTACTACTACGTTTCTAAAAACTGTCAAATCGCTAAATGAATACGCATGCGCAGAAGTATTTATATAATATCTAACAATGCATGCGTAGTTTTTATATAATCACACACGCACACACACTCGCATAACCAATCACACAAGGTGTATACAAAAAGGAACAGAAATTTAAAAATAACGCGCCAATGTGATATCTTTGTGGTCCCGTGACTCAAATGAATTGCCGTAACTCTTTTTTATAAACAATGCAGCTAATACAAAAACTTGCAAACGGATCTCATCATCATCATACCGTGTCAGCAGGCGTGGATATCCATGACAATCTCTCGCCAACCATCCCTAACATTTATTGCTCCCGGAACGTCCTCCGCACAGTATGCAATATTCGTATAGAGCTGGTCTATGGAGGTCTTTGCTGGATGACCTACTCTAGCATGTCCATGTGCTGATGGTCGTTTATGAGTTCATCCTTACTTTTCCAGCAATGTACGGCATATCTTGTTTGTCTTACTCAGATGGTTTGTGTGACAGGAGGCAGGTGGACGTATAGCTCCTTTCTTGTTAGATGTTGCTTCCACAATTCTTTCAAGATTGCACGCAGCATCCTTGTGCAGCATCCTTGTGCAGCTGACATCCAGCCTATTTTCCAGGCGCCTCGTCGAGATCCAAGTGGTGCAAACATGCAGCAGCACTGATACCACAATGGCTTGGAAGACTTGTCGCTTCAACTAGTCGGCGAGGTCTGACTTCCATATAACTGATAATCTGTTTATAGCGGACCATGCCTTCTCTATGTGCATTAACATCGCTTTCAGTGGATCAGATATTACTAGGTAGGTGAATTGTTCTACTGTCTTTAAAAGCTTACAGTCGAGCGTGAAGATGTCACCTTTCTTTTTAAAGCACATGAACTCGGTTTTGACTCCGTATCAGAGTCGGGCTGGGAGTAATGGGAAAAAAGGGATACTCTACATTTTCCAGACCTCCAGGACTGGAACCTGACCACCAGGTGCAGTTTAGTATCATACCCAGGACACCACCTTTTTATTGTGGAGAGGTGATACTCCTCTGTAGAAAATACAGTCAGTGTATTCTAAGCCCCTGCTGATAGGGTAGTATTCAGATGAACATAAGTTGTTTTTTTTTAATCAATAATAAGTTTTTGTATCCAAAAATAGTTATTAATGCAATGGGGCCGGTTTAGCTCAGTCGGTAGAGTACTTGACTCGGAATCTCAAGTTCCTAGTTTGATACCGGCCCATCGCACTGGAATATGTGCAGTGAAGTGAGGAGCTGATGGTAGGTTTCGGTGCCCCACCTCTGACGAAAAAATAATCTTCTTGGTCTAGCGTTAGTGAAAGGGGGATAGACTCCCTTTCTATCTGGCTGATACTGATATTAGGCCACCCTTACGACTTACATTAAAGAATATATCTTATAATCTGCAATAAAGAAGAAATGATGCAAGCTGGCCTTTTTTCGTCGATCGGTACTCTACACGAAGATGAGGGTTCACAAATCATAGTCTGTGTTCTTCGTGCCTTCACAGCTGTGAACATCACAGGTGGAGGCATTAGGCTATGCTCGACAATTTCTGGTTACAACCGCCCGCTTACCGTCTTATTGTGGGCGGTTCCCTTGAAACATCCAACTGAATGACGTCATCAGATGAGAGACCCTGCAGACGATCTGAAGGAATAACATTTTTTCCCATTTGAGGGTGGCAAGGTGTTGTTATGGGATTCCATCAGCAGCAATGCAATTTCTTCACTGGCAATTTCGTCATCTCAACCCTGGGGTCACGATCGGCCGCACGAGATGTCGAAAATGGTTAACTAGACAAATATACTTCTCTATTAGATAGGCTCGGCAAGGCACTGGTTGTTGCGATTTTATGGGCCATCCTTTAGGCTTTAGACAAGAGCGCTTGTCCAGCGTAAATCCTTTGGTAAAGAATCCTTTGGTTGTTCCTCAGTATTACAAGACCCTCGTCAATGATTGCAAAGGAACGTCAGTCAGTATCAGTGTTTAAGTAGTCAATCAGCCACGCATTATGGCTGTTGATTGGCGGAAGAATAAACCACGTGTGACTCGCCCAGTCTATGAATTTAGGTGGTGAATTGTAGCACGGCTTATATATATGGTCGCTGGCGAAATTTCTGGTATCATCGGCCCATTCACCTTCATTCTGCTTCAGAATAGAAATAGAATGGTGGGGGTAATAGCAACAAAGTGGATACTCCACAGTCCACCATCAGATGCAGATGGAGTCTCACCACCAGATGCAGTTTCAAGTGTTTTATCTAAGAATGTATATACAATCATGAAATTTCAGTTTTGCTCAGTCGTTAGACCCTCTGCCTAAGAACCATAAGGTTCCAGGTTTGATACTGGTCCTCGCCAACTCAACGGATGAGTAGCACAGATTTTGTGCGGTAAAGTGGGGAGCTGATGGTAGGTGTAGTCCTCCACATCAGATGCACAAACAACCTCCCTGGTCCTGTGGCTAGCGAAAAGGGGATAGACTCCATCGCTTTCCAGCTGATACCGACAATAGGCCACCCAGTTTACTTTACTACTTCATACATCATCAGATGGTTTAACGTAGATATTCTATTTAATAATTATTTGCTTGCACAGTTATATAGTTTCGATTATTTCAATCTAATACTGGTAATTGCCAAAGAGATACATTAGCTTTATTGATGGAGTCGCGCTAATTTTGACCAGCTCTTTCTATCTCTCTGTGGTCTAGCAGATTCCCAGCCCCCACGAACGAAACGAGTCCGGATATGTTTGGCCTGTGCGAGGGAGAAGAGCGTGGCGAGTGACCATGGAAATTGAACTCGTCACCGCTTCGTTGCTGAAATGCTGGTGTAATTCCGCACGAGCAGTACAGAGTAACCCGGATGTAGCGTCTCGTCATGGGGATTGACGCGTGCTGATGAATGTCGAATGTGCAGCACGAGCAATTGAGAGTAGGGATCCCGGATGAAACACAGCAATCGGGTATTTGAGGACCTGCCCTCCCAGATCGGGCAAGAAAGACTGCAGTAGCATTTTGGTCGTCGAAACAAGTGGAAGGGAACAACGACAGTAGCATTTTGTTGTTGAGACGAGCATGATACTGTTGGAAGATTGTTTAGACTGAAGACTGTCAATTGGAAGAACATTGCGTTGACTTGACTGTGACCCCCAGAGATTACTTACGTTCCTGATTAGACTCTCTGCGTCCTTTTCTGGTTCCCTGTGATTTGAGGGCACGTAAGGCATTAAAACGAAATACGACGGCGCAGCCTCACATGGTATCAATAAAGGGCGTTCAGCGACTAATGGAATCAGTATGTTGGAATAATTAGTACATAAGAATGAACGTGCTGTAATAAATGTGTTGAATGGCAAGATATTATTTTGAAGAAAATTAACGTTTTTCACCATTCACTTCCGGCTTACAGTCAAGTCCCGTTGAAAAGACCGGTTCCGCTAGTTCACTGAAGTTAACCAGCGATGAGCCTGTTCAATACTTAGATGAGTGACAATTTAAGCAACAGCGGTACTATAAGAAACTGAATGACATATTATTTGATTCGGCATTAAATGAACCGCAAAGATTTGATATGCCGTAAAACTAACCAACCGTTCGTTTCTGTCTTCATAACTACAGCTTCTGTCCCGATACTTTTTGAACACGCCACAAATGAATAATATAGAAAGGATATGATCTTCCCACGAGCTGAATGGTCGCCGGAAGCTTTCTTTAAGTGAGTATTCATTAGAACTGGGGACCCTTCAAGTAAAATTTGCTTCCACGATAAAACGAAAAAAAAAAACTAAGATAAACAAAAAAAGGAAACTTACACAAATAATTACAAAAGCAAAG
This sequence comes from Doryteuthis pealeii, assembly GCA_023376005.1. NCBI lineage: Eukaryota > Metazoa > Mollusca > Cephalopoda > Myopsida > Loliginidae > Doryteuthis > Doryteuthis pealeii. The sequence goes on from CM042153.1 coordinate 42,125,873, forward strand.
GAAACCAAAACAAGAAAGTATTTATTAATTATCAAAATAACTAATTTATTCTTCCGATCTTGTCTTCATGAATCCTAATCCAATTAACTTCCTGTTTAATTAACTTGTATATCAATTCCGAATCAGATAATCTTAATCTCTTTCAATTACTTTTAATTTCTCGGAGTGAACCGATACTGTTCGGTTCTTCATTTTACAATGAGAGATTAGATAAACCATATTACTGGTATTTAAATATTCAAAGAAATATATATATATATATATATATATATATATATATATATAGTGTGTGTGTGGGATTGTCACTGTTTCAGCTTTTACTGGAACGGTGTGCCAAACGCAGTATTATTGGTAGAGTGCTCAATATAAAATAGAGCTGTTATATAATATAATGAAATAATAATATAAAGGTTTTACATATCTATTTGTTTGGTGACAAAGAAACCGTCACAACCATTTTGGTTTCATGCGTCAACAATCTTCACTTGATGATTGTTGACGCGTGAAACCAAAATGGTTGTGACTGTTCCTTTGTCACCAAATAAATACATATGTAAAACCTTTATATATTTATTTATATATATTATATTATATATATATCTTATTATAATGGAGATTGTGTGTTTTTCTGTCTGTAACCGAAACTATATTACTACTCAAGTTACAATTCCCTTAGTTATTGACATCACATTCTCAATGATTTTATTTTAATTTTAACCTCAATTATTAATAAAATTGTTTTACATTATTAATACTGTTGACCATATCTACATACGAAAAACATGAAATTTTATTCATATATACAACAAAATAGCGGTTTACAATGTGAATAGGAAGGCTAATTTGCATATTGATATTAAAAATGTGATTTTAATAAATATGTGCTTAGTATTATTGATTTCTAACCGTTTGGTTTTATTTTAATGAATATAAGCAAAAATCTCTTCAATGAATCTTAAATGAAATCTATTAACATGAAAAAATAACTGTCATTTTATTCTTTACTTCCTCTTTTAACTAAATACTTTAATTAGAAAAATAACAAAGGAAGGCGAGAGTGATGGAAGAGTAAGTTTCAGTTGTTCTATTTATCTATTATCCCCCCCTCTGTTTCAAATCTTTTTATCTGCATTCTTATTTAGTTTCATTAGCCTTTCTAATTTAATACGATATTTTATCACATTAAAACTTAAATACTCGCACCCGGAGGGTGCATATATTTGCTAGTATATATAATATAATATAATATAATATATATATATATATAAGAAAAACGAATATGGAAAAGAATTCGTACATATGGACATATTCAACAGGTGTATAGATAATCAGTATAGTGCATCGACCAAAGTGTCATGGATCATGATCAACGGAAACGTCTCTCAGATTAAAACATTAAAACCTTAATAACTAAGTATTGGGGAATCAAGTGACCTAAACACATAGTGTAACCTAATTGAGGGGAAGAGCCCGGAATATAACAATGATGAGAAACTTTTTAAGAGGACAATATAATATGTAGATTAGAATGGAAAAATTTAAGGATGAATCACCATAATACCACGTGGATATTTTTTCTATTGTTCGTGAAGTGTCACGTGGTGAAGTGTCACGTGGTGAAGTGTCACTTGGTGTGAGAGAGGAAGATTGAGAGATGAGAATGTTCAGAGTGAGTTTGGAATTATCTGTTGACAGAACGAGACGTTGCTCTGGCCTTATGTCACCATCTTCATTATCAGGTCATTCTGACAGCACAGGTTTGCTCGACTATCTCTCTCTCTCTCCCTCTCTCTCTCTCTCTCTCTCTCTCTCTCTCTCTATATATATATATATATATATATATATATATATATATATATATATATATATATATATATATGTTAAAAGAAAGGAAATGAATACGACGGTATGAGTATAGATAAAAGGATATGAAACCAACACAATATGCTCTTAAAGTGAAAACATTTTATAACATATTCATAGCTAATATTGAACAATATTTCGATTTTATAAAAATCATCTTCAGAGCTCTTCATATATAATAGAATACGGACTTGTCGATCTGCGTTCAAATCTGGTATAAGCCCGGCTGCGTTACACTTCAGGGTAATGCCTTTCGGAATGGCATCAATAGTCTCTTTTCAATCAGCTATGAGTAAATAGTAGGACAGACTAGGCATTTTAGCATTGGAAACGAAAAAGGTTGAATTGAAGAAACATTCCGAATTCAAAACCCAGAATCTGTACCACTCCTTTGGATCATTCTTTTGTTAATAGCTACTCCACATAGTGCCTTGTTATACTCAAGTCAGTATCATTATAAAAAGATTACCTGTATAGGTAAGTTGCTAAGTTATGATTTTGATAATGCTCGTAATCGAATATATATATATATATGTGCGTGTGCATGTGTGTGTGTGTGTGCCTATGCCTGTGCCTGTGTGTGTGAGTGAGTGTGTGTGTGCATGTGCGTCTGTTTATTTGTTCTATAAACAAAAAGTCTGCAAGCGTTTTTAATTTAGGAATTCGTTTTTTTTGTTCCTATTTGTTTATTATATACATATACAAAATAATTAGAAGAAAATCAAATATTAAAGTTGAAAACGATTGTGTACATCTTCTTTATAAAATATTTACTTTACTCTCGTTTTATCTACTATAATTTCTATATTATAATGTATATCTCAAAGATTCTGTAGTCTCATCAATCCAATATATATATATATATATATATATGTGTGTGTGTGTGTGTGTGTGTGTGTGTGTGTGTGTTGGGTGGTTTTGTTTGTGTGTGTGTGTGTGTGTGTGGATGGATTTACAAGAGGACGCGACGCACAACCAAGTTTAACAAACCAAGTTTAACATAGTTGAATTCAGAGCTTTTCTTCTCCTAGACGGGTTGTCTAAACCCGTCTAGGAGAAGAAAAGCTCTGAATACCAACTTATAGAGCCGACTCTGTTCTACTATTTGTCCATAATTGCAAGGAGAATAGTTAGATTCATACCTTTCCGGTGGTATATGAAATTCAAACATCCTCATCCACGATTTGAACTCATATCGCCAAGTCCACCTCCTATGACAAAAACCAACCAACACACACACACACACACATATACATATATATATATATATATATATAATAGTAATTGGTAATTTGCTTGAATCATTGTTAAGTATGTTATTATATATCAATGATTGGAAGGCAATTACAATGCAGTTAACATAAAAACAAAAGATGTTTTTAGTCTTATCGATTTCAAAGTAAACTTTATCTTTAGAGACGGTTTTCAGAAAAGCGTCTCTGAAGATAAAGATTTTATTTTATATGCATTGTAATTGCTTTCCAATTATATATATATATATATATATATATATATATATATATATATATATATATAAGGTAATCCAAATGACTGGTAAGTAAGAGGTGATTCTATTTGGGATCATCAGGTCTCACTGTACAACCATCCAGTATGCTCTTGAATGTGCAAACATATATACCCATACAATGATTTTTATAAATCCCTAAAAAGAGTTCAATACATTAAATTATATTCAGAGCAATATTTAACTTTCAAAGAAAAAAACTTAACAAACCATCATCCTGTTATATTTTTATTTCGACCAGAAACTCAAAAAAATAAGTCCTCGCCTTATCATTTGTAAAACCCGCCTGATGTGGCTAAAATTCATTTTTGGTCGAAATAAAAATATAACGGGTTGACGGTTTGTTACGTTTTTCTTTCTTTGAAATATATATATATATATATATATATATATATATATATATATATATATATATAAGATTTTTGGATGTTCGTTTATTTTAGAAGCATTGTTGAATAAAGTATATATATTAATATTTATATTTTTGCTTGAAGGCAATTACAATTCGAATATCGCATAAAATTTGATAATTATAGAAGATGATAATGACAAGGGAATTTAGCAAAGAATTACTCGGTGTGTAGAATATCGTACAGACTGTTTCAACTTTATTAATAAATTAATTAATTGGTTCAAGGTGATTCTAGGCTGGTCTTATTCTCTACCAGTAGTTTGTTGTAGAGTTCAGGTTCCGTTGAGAGCTCAATGTTTAATTATTGTAAACAGAGCAAAGTTATTTGTGAATAAAAAAGGCCTTAAATACCATGGGTATCGTGATTATGCACCATTTCCACTCGTGGGTACCCACAAGCTTCTTCAGACCACGTATATCTTTTATTTCAAATAAAAGATATACGTGGTCTGAGGAAGATACCTACTAGTGGAAATGGTTCATAACCACGATACCCCTGGTATTTAAGGCCTTTTTATTCACAAATATATATATATGTGTGTGTGAGTGTGTGTCTGTGTGTGTGTGTGTCTGTGTCTGTGCGTGCATGTGTGCGTGTGTGTGTGTAAAGTAAGAGAAGGAAATTTAAAAATGAAAATAAAGAAAGATAAATTCGACTGTATGATTACGAAAAGAAAAAAGAAAAAGAAAGCAGGAAATGTAAAAGGATTGCCAAGATGGAAAGATGCGCAATGAAAATAAATGCCAAAGGGAAAAACAAACCATGAACGATTAAAATTAAAATAAAGAAAAGAAACGAAACGAAAGCAGGAAATGTAGCAATAAAACAATTGAAAAAAGAAAGAAAGAAATCAAAACAGGAAATTTAGGAATAAAAACAAAGAAATGTAACAAAGGAACTTTGCAAAAAGAAAGAATTGAAATGAAACGAAACGAAGTTGGAGGTACATGACGTAATGGTTAGAGTCGTAGGAAATGGACTCGTCGACCCGAGTTCAAATCCTGGATGATGGTTTGTTGTTTTGTTTACGGCATATCAACACTTTTCGGGTAATTTAATGCCGAAAAGTCATTTTGATATCAGGTTGGTTACAGCATCTGCTATTGCTTAATTGGTCACCCATCTAAGTACTCAAGGGGCTCATCACAGCTTAACTTCGGCCCTTTCATTGTGCCTTCACCGTAAGTACTTTTATTTGTTTTTTAGTTAATGATTCTATCCTTTGTATAAAATGAGGTATTAATTTTTTTAAATTTTAAAACTGCTTAAGGAGTTTAGAAACACCCTATATACATATAATGGAGGCGCGTGGTCTAATAATTAGAGTCGTAGGAAATGGACTCGTCGACCCGAGTTCAATTCCTGGACGAAGGTGTTTGTATTTCACTTAGCGCTAATACCCTTAGGAAAGGTATGATTCCAAATCTCCCCCCAGCTATGGGCAAATAGCAGCGCAAACTAGGCTCTTTAATCTTGGTTAGGCAACCAGTCTAGGAGAAGGAAAACTCTGAATTCAAACCTGTTAAATCCGCTTGGGGTAGTTACTACTAGAATAGGCTCAGTCGTAATTAATTGCTCTATTTCAATGGGCTCTTTAACCTTGGTTAGGCAACCAGTCTAGGAGAAGGAAAACTCTGAATCCAAACCTGTTAAATCCGCTTGGGGTGGTAACTACTAGAATAGGCTCAGTCCTAATTATTGATCTATTTTGCTAATAATTGAAACGAAGAAATGTAAAACAGGAAGAGAAAGAAATGTAACAAAGGAAGTGTGTAAAAAGAAACGGAACGAGGAAAAAAAGGCAAATAAGAATTTGCTAACAAAAAAGAAACAAAAACAAAAATGAAAACAAGAAACTTCAAAATAGAAGAAAAAATAGAAATATCAAGAGAAAAAAATAAACAAAACGAAAAGAAAAGAAAGGAAAAGAGGGAAAAGAAATATAATGGTTGCTTTGTTTTACGGCATATCAACACTTTTTGGGTCATTTAATTCCGAATCAAGTCCTTTTGACATTCGGTTTCTTACAGTACTTGATGTTGCTTAAATGATCACCCACATAAGTATTGAACAGATTCATTGCTGCTTAACCTTGCTAATCTAATAGGAACCTGTGCTTTCATCATGATTTGATGGTAAACAAGTAGTTAAGTATACTGTTTGGCCAATTGCAAATATCAGCTGAACAGTATAGACCAGTGAGATTTTTTCTGAGATGAAGCGCCATACATACGGTCAGCTGCCAGATACTTTACAGCTCAGATCATATTACCTATGCTACTCATGTGCTTAGTTGCCAAGGACACGTATCGAACTGAGAACCTTACGATTTCCCCATGCGAATGATCTAATGACTGAGCTAATCTGGGCCTAGAAGTATATGATACGAAAAAAGAAATGTAAAGAATTGCAAAAAGGAAATGAGAAGTGAGGAATGTTCAAAATAAAAGAAAAAAATATAACAAATGACGACTACAGAAAGAAAGAAAGAAAGAAAGAAAGAAAGAAAGAAAAGGAAAGAAAGAAAAGAAAAAAGGAAAAAGAAAAGAAAAAGAAAAGAAAGAAAGAAAGAAAGAAAGAAAGAAAGAAGTGAAAAGTGGAGATGTAAAAAGGAAAATAAAAGAAGTGAAAAAACAAGAAGTGCAAAATTAAAAGTGAAAGTAAAAATGTTCAAACTCCAAAAAAGAAATATAAAAAAGTTATATTACAGAGACAAAGACAGAAAGACACAAAATAAACAAAAGAATGAAAGACAGAAGAAAGAAAGAAAGAAAGAAAGAAAGAAAGAAAAGCAAGTTGTATCAAAACGAATATAAAGAAATAAAATAATCGATAGAAAAAGAAGAAAAAAAAGGAGGAAAAACACAAACATCGCATTTCTTTTTAATTTTAATTTCTCATTTTCCCGGGGCCTTATACATAGATACAGTTCCCGTATGGGGAGTTAGTTATCATCTTTTATTTGTATCGGCCATCGAATCATTGTCAAGAAGATAAAATCATGTACAACACAAAAAAGCAAACTATTTGGTTGCTTTGAACAAGATCTCGCTGCAGGCTTCATTTTGCGAGATGTTACGAGAAGTCAGATATCAAATTGACACATTAGGTTCGAGAGGCTGACTACACAGATAATGTGACAAGACAAATACACTCCTATGTAGTCATTATATACGGCAGATTGATGCACTTATATTACACATTAACGTATTCCAGAGACAACTCCCCACACATAAAAAAACATATTCCAATTACTCGTATTAATATACAGCCTTACGCCTACAGAAACAACGACAACACCACATGTAAATAAGTGAGAACACGTATGTTTGTACGTGAAACTTCCGTTAAACAATTTTACAGTGCAAAAGATAGGATTACATGAAAATATATACACTTAAATAACGAGTAAGCAGTTGTAAATGGATACACAGGCGTCATTTAGTTTTAGGGCTTATATGAAGGAGTACCGGAAAGTTATCGGTCCGACCAATATGGAAATGACCTAGAGCAATGAGACGCACATGCACCAACTCATTCTACATATTCATATACATGGCACGTCGTTTTTCAAGTTTCTTTGCTCCTCCCCATACATGCACATAATAATAATAAAGAATGAAAAAGATGAAAAAATATAAAAGTTATTCCGGTTATTTCCTATAATCTCCGTGTGCTTTCTTTGTGCTACGGTATTATGCGTATAAAGGAGGATTTGAAAGGTTCTCGGACAAAATAAGAAAGGAATACCGGTTATTTCCTATAACTTCAACCAAAAAAGGGGAACCACTCTGATTGACTGATAATTTATTTATTTACTTATTCATTTATTGATCTGCTAGGAAAAAAGAAGATGGAGTTAGGGTTAGAGTTTAGGGTTAGGGTTAGGGTTAGGGTTAGGTTAGTTTAATGGGAAAATAATGGGTAGATTAATTAACAGATAAAATTCATTCAGAGTGGTTCCCCTTTTTTAGATTGGAATTATTGGAAATAACCTGTATTCCTTTCCTATTTTGTTGAGAACCTTTCAGATCCTTCTTTATATGCATAATACCGTAGCACAAAGAAAGTAGACGTTATCATCGTAGTAATTCGACTCGACGATCCGAGTTCAAACCATGAACGAGGGTGTTTTATTTCACTCTGCGCTAATGTCCATTGTGAAGGGTATACATCAATATTTTCTCCATTCCACGTTAAGTTAGTAGGATAGACTAGGCTTTTTAGCCTTGTAAAAGCAACTGGTCGGAGAAAAGGCAAACTTCGAATTAAAAGAAAAATTGTGGCTCGTTGTTAGCTCAGTCGGTAGAACATCCACCTAGTAACCACAAGGTTCTGGTTCGGCGTGTGAACCCATCAATTGATGGGTTAACATGCCGTTAAAATCAATCAATACACAAAAATGTAAATATGAAATTACAATGTACAACATTTCCTAACTCCTCGGCATGAAATAATCTCAAACAGGTTGACATGCTGTTAAAATCAATTTGCCAATTATTCTGAATTCCAACCAGCTGTACCCGCTTGAAAAATGACCTTGTACTCTTAATGAACGGGTTAAGCTAATATCTAATGAGGATTTTCGTTGCTGATTCCTTACTTTATAGATCCTATTATTTATGTTATTCGTAATGCTACATTTGTAATGATACATTTGTATTCGTAATGATACATGTGTGTTTATTTGTTATCATTACTTTGCTGTTATTTGTCAATATGAACATGCTCATTGTTTAATTCGTTTTTTTTTATTTGTTGGCATGTCAACACTTTTGAGGCTATTTTGTGTCGAAAACGTTTTGTTTTATACATTGTTGATGCGTATTCATTTTTTTAAATCAATTTTTTGAAAACATTTTTAAAACATTTTTATTTGGCCTATAGATGGTCCTTAACAGGTACTACCATGCTGAGTCAGAGTAGAGCCAGGTGTAATGGTGATGAAGGGGTACTCCCAATTGGCCAGAGCTGATGATTGAAACCTCACCACGAGATGCAGTTTAACGTCATAACCAGGACACTAAGACTGTTAGCCACCGCCTTCTAGCACATATATACAAAAAGATTGGAAGGTATACTATAAGTGCAATATGTTCGGGTCAATCATGGGCTTGGCGTGACCAGCCGCTTGATTGGAGGGGGCCTCTCCAAACACCTAAGTAAAGGCCAAATTGGAGTGTTTGCATGCACTGCTCAGCCACCAATATTCCATCCTTAAGCATCACGGGTCACCGCCTACAGTCAACAGGTGGCCCATTGGGGGGGGGTACTTTTCTGCGAAGGGGCAGTAAGTATATTCTACAGACCCAGCTGACATCTTATTTAAAATGGTGGCATTCTTTTTCACATGGACCAGTCAATATCTTTAGCGGCGTCATATGTTTCCGCGACAAAACAAATCGGTCCGAGATGTGGTGGTTGGAAATTTAATCCAATTGAAAAGAACCTTCCCCCATACTCCCGTCTCCCCCGCACACACCATCTTTATCTTTTTTCTTCTCTTTACCCGGATCCCAATAAGAAGCCGCTCCCCCCTAACCGCTTTTCGCAGTTTCTCACTGAATACACAGCCGATAGAAACAGCCGTCTCCTTCAATGAATATCGATTGAGCATGCGTTATCTCTGAATGACAGGAAATTTACCTAGGTGGCGCTACACCGGCATAAGTCATCCAATACTATCCACAAGATCCTTATCGGACTCGGCGTTGAATGGCATAATGCGGTCTCTTTTTAAAATGATAGACATGTCGTCACCAGAAATTCTTATTCAAGGTAAAGCAGGCGTATTGAAAATGCTGACCCGCCCTCTGGTGAGGACAAAAGAGAACTAAGAGGCACCGATCTTGTATAGCTTCAGTATTAGAAGATTAATCGAAAGGTTCTGGATTTTGATGTAACTGTAGTTATCAAATAACCGTGTGGGGGCGGATGGAAGGAATTAAATCAGATGTATGAAATTAACAAAATAATGACTCTGCACATTTCTTTCTAAGGGACTGAATAATAATAAAAAAATTAAAGCTCAATTGATTGAATCTCGGCTCAAATGTGTAGATTGTTATTTTATAGATCAACTGATCTCATCAACCTTCACAGAATCTATGTGTCAAGTATTAATAACTTAGAACTTTTCATAAGATGGTCAAATACGGTAGTCATATCTCAATTTACGTCGTTTCGACTTACGTCATTTTCGAAGACACGTCGCTTTTACAAAATATTGAAATGATAAAGTCTTACATGCTGTATAAGATAAAATATTGGCGTCTGTAAAATAACTGTATCATTCATATCATATGGTACCATTAATTCCGGGTTGTATGGAGTGTGTGTATGTATGTGTCTCTTTGTGCAGGCGTGTGTTACGTGGATATATCTATATGTATATATATATACATATATATAAAAGCTTATATATATATATATATATACGTATATATATACATACGTATATATATATACATACGTATATATACATACGTATGAGTAAGAAAAGGTGGAATGAAAACATCACATAATGCTGTTAAAGAAGAAAACAAGTTATAATATAATCATGGCTGATACTGATCAATATTTCGATTTTACAAAAATCATCATCAGAGCTCATTCACTCCCGTAGTTGTTTGGGTCGGAGAGGAAAGTCAAATGCGTTTACAAAACAAAAAACCTTAATACTGCAAAAAACGAAAGACGTTACAATATTCACCAACGTGGGCATTCGCGCCATATATATGTCGGTCATGTCTCATGTATATCTTTTGTCAACCAAATGTAGCGAATTTTTTGAGATGTTGGCAACAACATATATACGTATATATACATACGTGTATGTATCTGTGTGTGTCAGTTTAGACGAGATATGCTATATATATATATATATATATATATATATAAAAGTAAAGTAAAGTCGACGGGCGGCCTGTATCAGCCAGTCAGCGAGGGAGTCTATCTCCTTTTCAATAGCGCTAGACCAAGGAGATTGTTTTAGCATCTGAGGTGGAGCGCCACACCTACCATCAGCTCCTTACTTTACCGCACAGATCTCTGTGCTACTCATACGCTGATGGCGGGACCGGTATCGAACTACCTTGTGGTTTCTACGCTCTACCGACTGAACTAATAAAATGAAAAAAAATAAAGATAAACCTAATGAGTCAGATAAACCTACTAAAAGTTTCGCTAAGTGCTCTTCAGGGCTAAGATCCGACTAAAGAGATTTGGAGCAAACTCACATTTATACAAACCTACAACCTAGGCACAAAAGAATTAGCATAGACTAAACTAACCAATAAAAGAAAAAGACGGAACACCGTATAGATCTATTATTTTATTCATTTATTTTTTTATTTATTTTTTTTTTTAAATAATCTTTATTATTTGCTCTACTTAGGTATTGAGCACTTTTTACTTATTAGCTTTAGTGTCCTGATGGTTTTGTATGAATATATATATATATATATATATATATACATATAAATTGTTTTTTCTTTTGGCCAAATATTGTACCAATAGATTTATTTTTGGTTGGTACGATTATCTTGGTCTTTTCTTTTTTCCAATTTTTTTTTCTCCCCAGGTGATGTTTGGTAGTATATTTTTACAATCAAACTATTTGTTTTTTTTCTCACCGCGAGGATTTACCAACAAGTTTTGTATATTAAAATATATATATATATATATATATATATATATATATATATATATATACAGAGAGAGAGAGAGAGAGAGAGAGAGAGAGAGAGAGAGAGAGAGAGAGAGAGAGAGAGATTGGTTTTCAGGAAGTAATTAGGCTTCACCAGAAAGGATATGAAAAAAAAGGGATAATTTAGATTTATCTGAATGCTGTCATAAAAATGTAATCGCTTTCATTTTCGATGATTTTATCCCTACAAGAAGGCAAATTTCGATTCTTCGATTTGAGAAATAATGGTTTTCCTCCCGAAAAAAAAATGAAAAACGTTTTTGAATGTCTTTACTTCCGAATATTCTGCCACTTATAAAATGTTAGAAACAAATGAGAATCTCTAGGTACTAAATATAGCGAACTTTGTAAACGCAAAAACACACACACACACAAACACACACACACACACACACACACACACACAACACACACACATATATATATATATATATATATATATATATATATATATATATAAACGGAAAATAAAATTGAATCATTCATTGCATTTGTTTCGATTACTCAGGATTAAACACACAGACAATCTTTCCTCACCATCTCCTCTCCGTCCCTCTCTCTCTCTCTCTCTCTCTCTCTCTCTCTATATATATATATATATATATATATATATATATATATATATATATATATATATGTATATAAAATGTAATCCAAAAGTCCAGAGAAGAAATCTTCCTTACGACATAGGTTTTTTTTTAAAACAACTTGTCGCAGTTTGAGAGCTCAATGTGTGCTCTTATTGTTAGAGTCACAGAGCAAATTTATATTTAAATAAATAACAAAAAAACTTAGAGATCTTGCATTATAGACTATTTCAGGGAGCTTAGACAAAATTAGACATTTTTGTCTAAGCTCCCTGAAATAGTCTATAATGCAAGATCTCTAAGTCTTTTGTTATTTATTTAAATATATATATATATATATATATATATATATATATATATATATATATATATATATATATTATATATACAATTCATGGATAGTATGTTTTATTTCTGTATTATGCTATATGGTAAACATTTATGGAAATTTTCGTGAAAATCAGATTATTAATTGATTTTTCATAGAATTTTTTAAAAATCCTCTTATCGTAACTTGTTTTTAGCTACGTTAAATTTCAGTTGATTTAACAGTGCAAAAATGAAAACATTGTTTTTCAATCATAATTTTCATTATTTTCGTAAGCTGATAAAAAATTTTAAAAATCATCAGGAGTTTGTTTAATGTTTTTGTTTCGAATGGAAAAAATCTTTTCAAGAAAATATTATTTTTTCTGCAAGTTTCATTGTGTTAAATGTAGGGGGGGTAAATTGCACAGGGTCAAATTGGTGGTACCTATAAAAAACTATAAGACCAACTTGAAAAAATGTTACGCCCCCAACGTAAGGGGGGTCAAAATTAAGTGATCTGAAAAAAAATGAGAAAGTTTTTGAAATAAAATAAATAATGCATTATAAAGATCATTCATCGATAAATAAACACTGAAAATTTCATTAAAATCCGATTATTCCCTGATTTCTGGTAAATTATTTTCTGTAGGGAGGGGGGCTAAAGTCATTTTGTCAAAAACCCAGTTTAGCCTCATTTCGGGCACTGGATAATTACATCTAAAAATTAACTTATTTATGTAAAACCGATTAAATTCAAATATTTTTTTATTTCCATACAGCCTGAATAAAACAACATATGAATCAAAATTTACATTTATTTATATTAAAGTTATACAAAAATGAACAGTAATATTTAAAAGTGAGTAATCTTTTAAAAAAGATTTGCGATTGTAATGTAAATCTCTTTGACGTATCCTTCTCTAGCATCGTTTAAAGGAATTGAATATTCTTTTCAGCAGTTTAGTTCACTCAACTTTTGGAAACACCAAGGAGTGAGAGGGAAAGAAGGAAGAGAGGAGTAAGAGAAATTAATTTTAGCGATGAAAGAAGCTAAGAATTCGTGTATTATGATATTCTTTAATTTTAGGAATTGTGTCTTTCATTTATTTATTTATCTAAATGTAAGCCCACACCCGTAGCTGGTTAGTAACATAATTCTATTTTCTCTAAAGGCTAGTTTTTGTACTTATTTATGAAGAACTTTGAGGAGTTGCACAAAACGATTCACTATCAATTATTGAATTATATCATTTAAACTGTCAAAATCAAAATATAAATTGTGTACTTTTCATTTTTATAACTCCATATATATATATATATATATATATATATATATATATATATATTTGGGAGAATATGTGCTTAATTAAAGTCGTACCTAATTTTGAAAATTAATTGATTAATAATTAATTAATTAGGCGGGAATGCCTATTTAAATGTAAGGCTAAACAAATCGAGAAAAATCAATCTCTGTATGTACATTTCGGCCTATTAGGCCTCATCAGCCGAGCTATAGATTGGAAGACCGCCCTGTGTGTGATTCGAAACCGACTATCAAGCTGACAGGCCAGTACCATAAAAATTGTCGGCAAAAAGCCATATCCAAACACACCGTGTTTACATACTAATCATATATATATATATATATATATATATATATATATATATATATAAAGAGAGAGAGAGAGAGAGAGAGAGAGAGAGAGAGAGAGAGAGAGAGAGAGAGAGAAATAGAATTAATTTTCTTCCAAACTCACCTATCAATTCTTCCTCTAACTCACTCCCCCTCACCTCATTCTACTCCCTAGTGCAGCCCCCTTTTACCATCCGAGGTCTAAAGACGCCTACTAAAAAATAATAGCTATATAGGCTCAAAATCCAGAATAGATCAGTCACAACAATGTTTTGGCTCTGTCTGAAAATGCTACAACTTGCAGTTGAAATAAATTACTACAAGAAGTAAATTTCCCGGTTTTGAGGATTTATTTAATAAGGCCACGAAAAAAATACAACAATGTTTAAAGAGAAAAATAGGTGTTTTTCATTTATATTGTGCATAAGCAACTAAAAATATCACTTTTTCCCCAGGAACCAGAAAAGTTTTTTTTTTTTTTTTTTTTTTCATAATGTGATTTAATAGTCCATAACAACTGATCCATGTTCATACAATACCCAAGTCAAAATCTCCATAGTCCTTCAGGGTGTTTACATGTTTTTTAGCGGACCGATATATATATTGTGGGGTGGATGAAACCATCTAATTTTTCTAGCAGTTTGTCTTTAATTGATTTGGAGATATACTTTTGAACAATTCATACCTTTAATGTCTTGCATCGCCAAACTGTCGCAAGCAGTTTAAAAGGCGTAAAAATGCTAACTCTTTTGTAGAAGTCATAATTGAAAAGTACAAATGAAACGTGCCTTTGACGCGAACGAATTCTCTGGCAATTTGTAGCTTGTTCAACCCAAATTAGGTTTTCACTTACAATAACGAAGCAAGCAATGTTCTTTTTAACTCATCTATCAGTAAACCTCATAAACAAAGACATTGAATGCTGTGCGTACATCTCCCAGGAAATTCTGCTGATGAAGAAAGAAACGCCAAGTGGAAATTAAAAATGAGTATTTATTCTTCCGAAGATCCAGAAAATATTGCAACAGATAAAAGATAGACCTCTTATATATCGATTCTGTTGATGGGACGTAGAACGAGCCAACTGCATCCCCTGAAGTGGGGGTAAGAAACCCCTACCCAAAAGGAGGTATCCGGATTATGGCTAAACTACATTATACTTACCTGCCCCTCGGGGCTTGTGTACAGAGTGCTTCAGTCTCTGGACCGGTAAAGTAATATTAACAGCATTGGCCCATGAGGCTATATCCCCAAGCAATACCTTCCCCTTGATTTAAAAAACACAGGATTGGGTTTATTACCCAGTGCCTGAGGCGCCCCCCCCCCTTGAGGGGAACCGACGGATCAACGCATATTTTGCACCTACCACTCATGAGCTTCGGCTTGTTGGTGGGCCCACATAATAATGTCCTTGTGTCACACCTGGATAAGTCGGATTCATAGCAAATACCTACACCAGGTTGTGAGGCTCCCAGTTCTGGGCTCTAAGAAATAGGAATAATCCTTTACTGCCATTACTTCCAGGTTCACTCTGATCAAAGATGAAAGTATTCACTAGCCCCTCCACGTAAATAGGATGCGATACAAGGTCAATTTCTTAAGAGGAGTTTAACAGGTTTTCCTTCTCCTATACTGGTTACCTAACTAAGGCTAAAGAGCACAGTATGTCCTACTATTTACTCATAGTTGGAGGAGAATAGCTGGATGCATACCTTTTCTAAGTATTTTAGCGCTTTGTGAAATGCTAAACAGCTTCGTCCAGGATTTCGAAATCGTCACACCGTGTCTATTTGCTTCGACGGTAATAAATGCACCATGTGCCTCTGGGGTGGATGAATAGGTTAGGGTCTCATTATGGGTCAACTAGATTAGTTTGAAAATCATTAATTTCGGATAGGAATAGGGAGCTAGCTCTGGTGAGTCTGTTAGAGGTGCAGTTCTTGAATAAACCTGTGTTTGGCCCCTATATTTTTACGGCATGTGGATTGAATAAATTAAAATAATTAAGTTTTCTGAAACAAGTAATTTTACAATTGTATAAGTTAAGTTTAGAATTATGTAAACAAAATATAATCGAATAAATATTAGTTTAGAAATATTTTAGCAACAATAGAAACAATGGTTTAAATTCCATTGAAAATATGTCGCCATCGGAATGTTACAAAATCATCTGATATTTACGTCATTAGAAAACAGCTGATATTTGAAAATTCCAATATTAAATTTAACTTAATGATCATGTAGACAATGACAAAAGAGAATTATAAAAAAGACCCTTTTCGCTGAAAAACTTCAGTGGGAGCTTACGCTCTTCCCGACTCGACAGAGTTGGAGCTGATGCTCCTAACTCGACAGTGGGAACCGACGCTCTTCCCAACTCGACACAATAGGGAGAAGATGCTGTCCGAAAACATAAAATACGACTCAACAGGTCCGTCTATTTTTTCGTTTCATATTTTCTCTCTCTCCTACTCAATACGATACAAGTTTCTATCACAGACTTTGTTTTATCAAAACTGCTACAATTTGACAAGTCCAAATGCACAAATATAAACAAACTTACGCTCTCAGCAAACACAACTACCAACAGACACATCAATGAAAGAACAATTGACTATCACTATATTAATTGTAATATTTTGTATATAAAGTGGTTTCTTTTATAAATTTTATCTTCTTCTTTTGTATTCTACGGAAACTACATTTCCGTAGTCTATACATTTAAATTGTGGGGATCAAAACTCGGATCTTCTTCAACCAAGCAAATCCGGTCCCTACGAGTGCACCAAAGACTGTCACTCAAGAATTGGCCTGCAGAGTCAGATATTTTTTGGACACTACGCCATCGTCCTTAGTAGACGGAAAGGATCCAATAATATCACATATTAGCCTCGTGGGGATCAAATAAGTACCACCTTAGAGTAATGGCAACGAAGTGGAGGGACTCCACATTTTCTCAAGCTCAAGTATTGGAGTCTCACCACTGGATACTGTTTAGTGCCATACCTACGACAAAGCAAGACTAACATATCATTTTGACAAGATTCTCACCGGGTGCTCCATATTGCTGGCCTTGTCTCAAACTAGTGCTAATAGAATCTTTCCTTCAAATTCAACAGCAGTTATGACGCTGTGAATGATGTCATAGATGACGTAACACACATTACTGAAAGTAATTGATTTATGCATTCAGCGGACACAACAGATGCCATGACCTACGCGATCACATACAAAAGAACTAATGACGTCACCACTAATATCGTTAGAAGAAGAAAAGAAAAGAAAAAAAAGATCTCGCCAGAAATTAATAATGTTGAGTAAGTAGTAAAGAAATCCATATCATAGATTTCTCTCGGGAAATAAAAAGTCAGCGATCACGCACACACACGCGCACACATGCGCACACATGCGCACGCTTATGTCTTTTTACAAATATCACACAGATATATATATATATATAATATATATATATATAATATATATATACATCCAATGGACTTATTGTATCACCAAACACACACACACACACACACACACACACACACACACATACATATATATATATATATATATATATATATATATTATATATATATATATATGTTACATATGTATTCGCAATCCTCAGATCTTCCGTCTGATGATTGTGGTAACGCATGAATAAAATTACGATATCACGTTACTTGTTCTGTTACTCATAAGTAATAGAATGAGTAACGGCAGATCGTAATTTTATAGTATAGTGATTAAACCTGCTTTGCTACAATATCATTGAGTCCTTTTTAACCCTTTTCTTGCAAACTTATTATTATTATTATTATTATTATTATTATTATTATTATTATTATTATTATAGAATCTCACTGTAGTCTGAGTAGTCAGATCTCCAGGACGCTTTTGTGTATTCTAGATGATCTTAACAATGTTGTTGTTTGGATGGTCTTCTTCTTCTTCTTCTTCTTCTTCTTCTTCTTCTTCTTCTTCTTCTTCTTCTTCTAATAATAATAATAAATAATAATTAATATTATTATTATTATTATTATTATTATTATTATTATTATTATTATTATTATTATGTCTCCACGGATATCGTGAATTCTTTAAAGTATATCAGCTAGGCTGTGGTCTGGATAGTTTCAATTTTTCATTCGATTTCCAGTTACCCCCGTCTCTTTTCCAAGTTATTTGGGAGTGTTCTAAGAGCGCCAACTACAACTGGTTTCATGGCCACCTTTATGTCCCCCACCTTTCTCTATTCTCAAGATCCTTAATGTTTCCAGGACTCTTCTAAGTATTCTAGTTTATCTTAAAACTCTTGTGGTTTGGATGGCATCAATTCTTCATCTGATCTTCAATTTCCAGACTTTATTTTCCAAACATTTGAGGACCATCCGGAGAGCAATTTTATTAAAGGGCAACAATTACGATTGTTGTAAAAGGGTGTACTTATTCATGGTGATAGTGTAATATATAATAATATCTATTTTGTCAGTCTAATGTTCTACTGGAACAAAAATATTCTGGTATGTTTCGTTTAGATTAAAATTAACTTTTTTATTAAAAAACGTGTGAGGGTTACTTATTTTATGCAAAAAAGGGTGAGCTTATGCTTATATTTCTATGTAAAAAAAACTAATAATACAAAAACACTGATAAAAAACTAATAATAAAAAAAACACTAATAAAAACTGATAATAAAAAAATACACTAAAAAGAGAAGCAAAGAAAAGAAATCGCCCTGTTTATCATTCATAAAGGTTATTAACTATTTGTTGAACTTTTCCCCATTTTCAGACATTTTACAAATTGACTATCATTTTTAAAAGTGTATATACAAATAAATATTTAAATTTTCATGAATATCATTAAGTATTACACTTTCAGCAATAAATAGATGCACACGTCATCAATATCTTGGAAAAATAATTTTCTTCTAAATTAAACCATATAGGGAATATGAAATGAGGAGATGTAGAGAAATAAAAAGACACAACTGTTTCGAAGTATAGATGGAGATTTATTGATTAGACCGTTATCTCTGGACGCCAGAGTCCAGACGCTCAGAACTTTTTATTTATTTATTTAATTTTGGTTTAATTTTATTTTATTTAAATCCCCACAACCTACCAGGATTTTACTATTTCTAAGGGAACATTGTACAATCTAAACAGATATTAGACATTATTTATTACTAAACACTACAGAAAATGAACTTTAATAAAAATTATAAATACACAGCAGTTCAAATATAAGAACATAAGTACATCTTATATATATTCATACAATTCTGTGTTTGGTTACAGAGATGTTGCAATTTCATTTTTAGTTACGGGTGTGATGAAATTTTATTTTTGGTTACAGAAGTGATGCAATTTCATTGTTGGTTACGGACGTGTTGAAAATTTAATTTTTATTACTGAGGTCATGCAATTCTTTTTTTGATTACGGAAGCAATACCATTTCATTTTTGGTTACAGAGGTGTTGAAATCTTTTTTTTTATTACAGAAGTGAGAATATCTTTTGTTGGTGACAGATGTGATTTAATTTCAATTTTGGTTACAGAGTATGGAATTTTATTATTTTGATTACAGAGGTCTTGAATTGTTATTTCTGGTAACAAATGCGCTGAAATTATATTTTTGGTTACAGTGTTACAGTACTGTAGAGTTTAGTAATGAATAATACCTAATAATATATGTTTTGATTATATAATATTTCAGTAAAAATATAAGGTTGTGGCTTTGGTTTAGAGAAATATTAGGATTTTATGGATTGTAGGGTTGTGCTTATTCATGATGACTGTCATCTCTTGATAGCCGTATTTACCACAAGAAATTCCGGTGTGATTTCGAACTCCAGTCATGTTATTACATTCACTTTTGGACTAATACCCTTGGGAAAGGTATGATCACCCTCGTCCCTTGAACTATGGGTTAAATAGCACAACTACTGTTCCTCTACAAGGATGAATTTTGCATAAAAACACCACAAAGGTTGAGATGGCATTAAAAAAATGACAACTAAAACATCCGGATTAATAACTAATTTACTCTTAAGCCCAGTGTAATACGTAATAATATTCTTTTTTATTGTAAAATGTTCCCATCAAAATGATAAATTCCTGGCCTTTCTGAATTAGAAGGGAATTAACATTTTAAAATCATTTAGGGGTGTTTTTATTATTGAGCCATATTGCATTTGTATAGATGTTAATGAGAACACGTTTATGGCTGTGTATGAGAGAAAGGCAGACAGACAGACAGACAGAGGGAGAGAAAAGAGAGAGAGAGAGAAAGAGAGAGAGAAAGAGAGAGAGAGAGAGAGAGAGAGAGAACGATACAGAGAAAGAGAATGGAAATAGATATGATCCTAGCAAGCAATGGTATGCATGCAATGTTAAGGTTAAGGTTCTCATATATATATATATATATATATATATATATATATATATATATATATAAACAAGCATTGAAATAATGGTTAGAGTCATGGAAAATGGACTTGTCGACCCGAGTTCAAAATCCCAGACAAAGCTGTTTGCATTTCACATAGCGCTAATACCCTTGGGAAATGTATGAATTCATATATTTTCCCTCCAGCTATGGGTAAAATAGTAGGGCAGACTGGGCTCTTTAACCGTGGGTAGGTAACCAGTCTAGGAGAGGGAAAACTCTGAATTCAAAATTCCTGAGGTCAGTCGTTGATCGGGTTTGTGGCATTCGTTCACCAATTCTTTCCTATCGACTGTGCCAAAAAGTGGGGATGGTCCAACACAAGCCTTCACCACTATAAACAAATCACTGTGTGGGTTGTTCATTGTATGAACCCTATTGCGTCGAAATCGACGAGAGAGTCCATAATAATATAAGCAAGCAGAGAGACGTGCGTTAATTTGTGTGTATGGGAGTAGAGAATCAGAACAGAACTGCTTCTGGCAGCAAAGGACATGTAGTTAAATTTATTGCACTGTGAAATCTGTCAACGTGCAATTAAGACGAGAAATAGAGCGAATGGTAATGCACAAGGGCGGAATTCTCGAAATGACTATTTGCTCTCGTCAAAACTTTCTGCCTTTTTAATAGAGAGAATCAATCCTGCTAACAGAGAGACGATACCGTCCTTGATCATCTTAAACTAGCTACTGGCAAAATGAGCCTAAAATGCGTTTTTGACAAAATGACTTTAGCCCCCCCCCCCTACATAAAATAATTTACCAAAAGTCAGAGAATTATCGGATTTTAATGAAATTTTCAGTGTTTATTTATCAATGAATGATGTTTATAATGCATTATTTATTTTATTTCAAAACTTTCTCATTCTTTTCAGGTCGCTTAATTTTGACCCCCCTTTTGTTGGGGGCGTAACATTTTTTTCAAGTTGGTCTTAGATTGTACTAATTACAGTATAAATAAAGAGATAAAAGACCGAAGTTATGAATAGAAACAAAAAAAAAGTTTACGGTGGCTATTCTATGAGAAAATAAGTACCGAAAATCGAAAAATAAAATGTAAAGAAATAGATGATTAATTCTTTGGAGATTTTATTACTCATTTCGATAATTATTCTAACCGAAAATACACGCACACTACATAAAGAAAAAAACAAACAAAAACTTCAAATAATCGAGGCTTTATATATCAAACAAAAAAAAACCTACCTTAAACAAAATAAACTTTGAAGTAAGTCAACATGTTCTCAAATGCTTATAATTTTCCGCCTATCCTCCTTCCACTATTCCCCTCCCCTTCTCACAACTTATGCCCCCCTCCCATAAAAAAATCACTACTGCATTGTTTGTTCGAACCACTACCATTCCTACAACCTCCCACTACCAATGATTATAACCCCCCCCCCATTTCTAATTCCTTGCTACTACTCGTTCTCCTTAAAAACGAGACACGAAAAAATACCATCGTTTCCTACCTGATGATGGCAAACTGTATTGCCAAAAGCGCTCGTATCGAAACCTTTGGTGGACTGTTACACCAGTTCCACCCCGACACCAAAAAGATGGCCCGATTAAAAGATTATAAAGGATCAACCAAAAACTCGTCCGACAAGAATTGTCTGTACAATTCAACAAAACTTGTATAAAAGAAAAAATGCTACCAAAATACACTTATTTTAATATATATATATATATATATATATATATATATATATATATATATATATATATATGCAAAACAAATAACTATGGATGCAAAGGATTAGATATGTGGAAAGGTCTCGTGCGAAGTTGTCCAACTCTCTTGTTTGCAAAAAAGATGCTGAAAACTTTTGCATATATATATATATATATATATATATATATATATATATATATATATATGAAGTGGACAAACAATTTGTTTGAGATGGTGATAGCCGACAATTTTCTGGGTGGGGGGAGATTATGTGCTTAATTAAAGTCATACCTAATTTGTAAATTAATTAATTATAATTAATTATAATTAAATGAATTAGGCGTGCATAGCATTTGTTTGCGCCTTACATTTAAACTGATATGCACGCCTAATTCATTTAATTATAATTAATTAATTTACAAATTAGGTATGACTTTAATTAAGCACATAATCCCTCCCCCCAAAAATATATATATATATGTGTGTGTGTGTGTGTGCGCGCGTGCCTATTTTCTAATATCTAGGTCTTTATATATAAAACAATAAACTCAATTGTTCAGACATTTGTATATAAAGATATAGATATATTAATATTTATATAATACATGCCTGTTGTCTCTAAAGTTTTGTGAAGTTTGTATTAATGATAATGCAAAATAGAAAAGAAAACTGAATGCAAGTGAAATCGTTTTTATTATTAAAAATAGGTTTTCTATATAAATATCCATCATCATCAACATCAACATCATCATCATCCTCATGAATGTAAACACATAGTTCTAATTTCCCCAACAGATTTTGCACTTGTTCATAATTCGCTAAATTAATTAGATTTGGTATCTCTAGACGAAGATCACATTTGTTGAGCTAAATGTATTTTCACAGTTCGCTTGCATTATTTCTTTTTAAAAAATATATCATATAAGGAAGTGTTTATATATATATATATATATATATATATATATATATATGTGTGTGTGTGTGTGTGTGTGTGTGTGTGTGTGTGTGTGTTGTGCCTGTGCATACCTGTGAAGATGTATGCAATAAATATATAAAACAGTGTGCCCACTGTGCTAAATCGGATGCATTGACATAGATTTTTTGTCTCATGATCTGGACTTGTCTGTGTACATATCTAAATGAATTAACACACTCTTCTTTCTCTCTCTCTCTTCTCTCTCTCTCTCTCTCTCTCTCTCTCTCTCTCTCTCTCTCTCTCTTTTATATATTATATATATATATGTGTGTGTGTGTGTGTGTGTTTGTGTGTGTGTGTGTGTGCGTGTGTCTGTGTGTGCGTATATATATATATGTGTGTGTGCGTGTGTGTGTGTGTGAAGAAGAAGAAGAAGAAGAAGAAGAAGAAGAAGAAGAAGAGAAGAAGAAGAAGAAGAATTGTGTGGTTAGTGAAAGTTAAGTACCCTAACCAGAAAATTCAGATGTATTTCTGAACAAAACGAAAAATAGAAGTAATTGTCAAATGGTTGTCTACTTAAAAAAACATGAATAATTACTAAATGAATAATAATAATAATAATAATAATAATAATAATAATAATAATTTGACTGAAAGCAGACTGCAGTAAAATTGAAAGAAAAATCAAAAGTGAGAAGAATATCTGGATCTTGCAAGCGAAGTGAAAAAAGTAAAGAAGAAAAAAGTGGACTGTGATAATGATAACTGTAATCATTATCAATGGCGTGCTTTGAAGGATCACAAAGAACCGAGCAAAAAAAAGAACGTGGAAAGCAGGGTCAAAATCAGAACTGTCAAAAAGACAGCATTAGTAGAATGAGCTGGAATACTGAGGAAAGTGCTGGAGGTTTGTGATTTGCAGTCATTTGATCTCTGATAAATGAAATATGTGTTGTGAAGGTTAAAGGATTAAGATTAATTAATAGTCGGTGATTCTAGAAATATTCACAGTGTTTTCAGCTGATTAATGATTTTTTTTGCATATGAATATATTGTACGAAGGTTGATTGACAATTAAGTTATCCGATCTTATGAAGAAAACTTTAAATCCTGATGAAATTATACAATACGTATAAAAATGAAATCTTCAAAGACAGTCTGTCTATTTCAATTGTCTGGGGTTTTAGTTTCTTCCACCTGTGGTTTTTATTATCATGTCACACAGACTGATGACCTGTTACATTACAATCACTATATATATATATATATATATATATATATATATTATAATAATTTTTATATATATATGTATGTATATATATATATACACACACATATATATATATATATATTTGGGAGAATATATGCTTAATTGAAGTTGTACCTAATTTTGAAAATTAATTAATTAGTAATTAATGCATTAGGCGGGCATTGATTATCAATTAATTAATTTTCAAAATTAGGTACGACTTCAATTAAGCTCATATTCTCTCAAAGATTGTCGGTTAAAAAAAGCCATATCAAACACATTGTTTGTTTGTTTACTTCTCATATATATATATATATATATATATATATATATATATATATATATATATATATATATTATTTCTTTATGTTGGTGGGATTAAGTACGGTAGGACTAAAAAAAGTAAGGAATACAATATCTTTTCTATACAAAGAGCAGGAAGAAATAAAAAACACACTATTCGTATAAAAATTAAGTCTCTTTAAAATTATTTGTATATATTTCAATATAGGGAATTTTCCCACTTTCCCAACAGTCCTATGAATTTTTTTTTTATTGTTTTTTTTTGTTTGTTTGTTTTTATTCCGTTATAAAAATATTTTCTGGTTTATATTTCTTCTTATTGAGAACAGTAACTTCGAACTTAGCATCGGTTGTAAAATGGCGAACTCTCAGGCTCAGCAACAGGCAAAACGTCTTATAGTACCGAATTAAGGCTGGACAGAAGGTGTGCAAAAACCGTATATTTCAAGCTTCTCATCCGTTATTTGTTGATTGAAATACTCACCAAACACGCGAATTTGGTTCCTGATGTGAAGGCATGGGTTCTCAAACGGTTATCTTCTATTGTTACATAATTAATAGGTTGCCTATAAATCACGTACGGTAGTGTAGAATTTGAAAAGTAGCTGGTACATTCTGAATAATGGAAAATAACTTTAAGATGATTGACAAGGGCTGACCTTTCGATGATCTTGTTAGCTAGTCTCTGATTGGCCAATCAAACTCGTGAGAACATGAAGCGAAGTTAGATATTATAGTTTTACATGTTTTTTCGGAGGAGACAGACATTTTTCCGAAGATGGCTATCTCCCTTACGCGTGTTGGTTAACTTGGATTTTATATAAAGAGGTCTCAAAAAATACCTTTATCTTGTGTTTGTTAATAACAACAACGGACACAAAGATGAAGAAACATCTGAGTTTAGATAAGAAGGTAGACCAGAAGAACAAGAGAAACTATCCCAGATAGTAACACAGAAGATAGACGATTCAGTCAGTCAAGCAGATAAGTATAAATAAGAAAAGAATTGATTGTTTTTTAGGGGGGTTGTCTGTAGTTTTGATCTTTCTTACTGTCTTTCTGTAAGTCCGTTGATGAGGGGTCCGCAGATGACAGGTTAGACTATATATATATAATATATATATATATATATATATATATATATATATATATATATATGGAGAATGAATGAGAAAAGTATTGGTATATGAAGGTGCTCAATGCTAAAATAGCAGAGCAGGTTTACATATGAAAGTGCTAGAATAACTTTAGTTACGGAATATTAAATCCATAATATATAATACTTGATATATATATATATATATATATATATATAGCAAATATGCCCTTTAGGTGCAAGTATTTAGGTTTTGGTGTGATAAAATATTGTATCAAATTAGAAACTATTTAGAAAATGATAAACTGAGGGAGTATAATCGGAAAATAGAACAGTTTTAAATCTAACTCTTCCATCATTTTCCATCACTCCATCACTTCATTTTTCCTAATATATCTATTTAGTTAGATTATGAAGTATCTAATAAAAGTACAGTTCTTTCGTCTTGTTTGTGGATTTCTTTTAAGATTTATCCCCGAGATTTTTTATCAGATTCGTTAAGAGAAACCAAACAATTAGAAATCAATAATACTAAGCATATATTTATTAAAATCAAATTCTTAATATCAATATGCAAATTAGCCTTCTCGTTCACACTGTAAACTGCTATTTTGTTAAATATATAAATATACTTGCATGTCATTAGTATGTAGATTAATCCAACAGTATTAATAAGGTATAATTATTTTTTCAATAATTGAGGTTTAGATAAAAATAAATTCATGGCGAATGTGACGTTAATAACTAAGGGAAATGTGACTTGAGTAGTGATTTAGTTTCGGTTACAGACAAACACACAATCTCCATTATAATAACTAGCAAATATATGCACCCTCCGGGTGCAAGTATTTAAGTTTTGATATAATAAAATATCATATTAAATTAGAAAGGCTAATGAAACTGAATAAGAATGTAGATAAAAAGATCTGCAACAGAGGGGGTATAATCGAAAATAGAACAACTTTGAAACTAACTATTCCATCATTTTTCAATTACTCCCCTCTTTCATTGGTAAATTTTCCTAATTTAACTATTTAGTTAAATAGGAAGTAAAGGATAATATTACAGTTATTTTCTTGTAAATAAATTTCTTTTAAGATTTATCCACGAGATTTTTGTTTATATTTCTTAAGATAAAACCAAACAATTAGAAATCAATAATACCAAGCACATATTAATTAAAATAAAATTTTAAATATCAATATGCAAATTAGCCTTCTCGTTCAAACTGTAAACCGCTATTTTGTTGTATATATAAATACAATTGCATGTTATTAGTACGTAGATATGATCAACAGTATTAATAATGTAATACAATTTTTATTAATAACTGAAGGTTTAAAAGAATGAAATCATGGATAATTTGACGTAAATAATTAAGGGAATTGTGACTTGAGTAGTAATATAGTTTCGGTTACAGACAGAAAAACACACAATCTCCATTATAATAAGATATATATATATATATATATATATATATATATATAACGTCGTACCCCAGATCAGTAAATGCTATTACTCAATATCGGCCTGACACTTAGCAGGTTTGCATAAGACTTTATATGCTAAGAAATACAGGTTACAACATATCATTATCTACCATTAAGAGACAGCCCATCACAGAAAACCTTATCAATCAACCCTCGTATATTTTCATGTATACATATGCGCTTATATACGTTGGTGCTCGTCTAAATGTGTGTTCAGTATGTGTATGGGTGTGTTTGTGTGTTTATTTGTGTGTGTGTCCGTGTGTGTGTGCTTGTGTGTGTCTATGTGTGTGTACGTCGCCCAGCATAAGTGTGATATGCCTCGCCGCTACCCACAAAGGTTTTGTCACTAGCCGTGAATGTTAATCGCTAGCGTCAAGCCCTTTGCTGGATGCAGTAAAGCCCAGAGCGCGAAATCCCGACGGAAAGAATCCCAAAAGCCGACTGAAGGAGTCCATCAAGTGAGGAGAGCAAGGAGATGTGGAGGAAGGTGCATGTTCCGGAGAGCAACCATAAGCTTGTTAGAAAGTGTTTGATTTAGTAGGTGTTTAAGTGGAAGTGCTGATAAAAAAAAAAGATTTTTTAATGTTTTGTTATAAAAATACAAGGAAAGAAAAAGGAAAGAAAAGAAAAGCAATGAAAGCATTTATATATAACTTTGAAGATTAGAATATATATATATATATATATATGTGTGTGTGTGTGTGTGTGTGTGTGTGTGTGTGTGTATGTGTGTGTGTGTATATATATATATATATATATATATATATATATATATATATATATATATATATAAATCACTCTGATGAAGGTCGTAAAAAATATCTCTGTATACGGAATATTCTATACATTTTTTTATCTTTATTATTATTATCATCATTTCAACTCCATCTGATTATTTTAATAATAATAATAATGTAAATCCGTATACATTTTGATAAACAGACCGAAACACATGTGTAAGTGATATCGATTAAAAGTGATATCGATAAAATTCATTTTTATCCATCTACATTTCTTTTCTTTACTCATTTTTTTTCCTCAATATATATATATATATATATATATATATATATATATATATAATGAAAAGTAAAATGGATATGAATCGACGACAATATGTGTAGAAACTTTCTACACACACACACACACACACACACACATATATATATATATATATATATATATATATATATATATATATATATATAATATCAGGCAGTGTTATTGAATAACGCGGAGTACTTTCTTCATTATTTGAATTTGTGTCTTTTCAAGTCGACTGGCGATCTTTCTGGTGTTTGGATCTAATTGAAATAGGATATTTCCCATACGGTTAGCCCGAGCGCTTTCGACTGCTTCCTCAGTCGTCATCATGGGGTATATGAGTTGGTTTTAGTTCGTTTTTAGATCTTTTATCTATGTTTTTTTTTAATTTGAAGAGTCTATTATTTTTTAGAGGGTTGCAAATTAAGTGTGTTAGTTATTAAAGATAGTTAATATGTAATGTCCGACGTTGAATGCTATTTTATTGATGTTAGACACAGATCAAATAATGAAGCAAAAGTATTCCGTGTTATTCAATAACACATACCTGAAAAATAACTTGCTGCCAAAATACATAACATATAAACTATATATATATATATATATATATATATATATATATATATATATATATATATCGTACTGACACTAAAGATCGAATTTTTTTAAATTTTAAAATTTCAATTCAGATTTTGAATAGAGACCTGTTTACACACAACTGAGCAACTTATATGATGAAGTGAATGATGTAATAACGTCTAGAAACCAGTCTAGATTTCATCGGGGGACCTACGCATTATGCATTTCAGTGGTTCGTACAGGTTACAGCAAGATATACAGAGAGAATTACGCGTAGACATATATACTATTATCGATAGATAGATAATAACGTACTGAAATAACGTAGAGGATAATACTGAAGGAATTATATATATATATATATATATATATATATATATATATATAATTTTTACAAAGGGATAAAACAAAAAAGAATACTTCTTTTATGATATTTATTTTTTTTATTGTTCTCAATTAATTTCCACCTTAGGTCATCATCAGTAGAAAATTTTTGCGAAAAAATGCTTTTAGAAACGGTTTTGTTTTTAATTTCAAAGCAGTTGATTAGCTACAAAAGAAGAGACGGATATACACTGGCAATGAGGTCGGTGTATACGTTTTTGAGTGAAAGCATAGATAGATAGATAGATAGATAGATAGATACTGAAAGAGGTAGGAAAAGATGATGAAACTATCATAGATAGATAGATAGACAGATAGATAGATAGATGGATAGATAGAAACAGGTCTTATTGAGTCTCTTATTATTTTTTCATTCAACGCTTCTTGTTTCCTTATGAGAATAAAAACTCTACATAGTCTTTTGCCCCGTGTTCGAACGCTTTCTATTGAATAGTCTTATATGATTTGCTTCTTAGACTCTTCTTCATACTATGATTCTATCTACTATGCTGGGTTGAACTCCCCCTGTGGGCTTCTGATCTTCTTGGTGTTTGTTCATTTTGCTACTTTACAAAAATCTTCAAATATACAAACATATTTTCTGTTTTGGGGCATTATTTCCTGTTCGGTCGTGTAAATTATGTCAGGAATTGCCTATTGGATTTAATTCTGAATGTAACATAATATTTTAACTGTATGAGTATTATGCGTTTTAAAGATCAATACCATTTTACATAACTGAAGAACATATTTGCATAGTAGGTAAAATAGACCGTTTTTTTATTTTCTATTACGCAAATATCTTCAAATATACGGACGACACATCTGTCTTTGCACATTCTTTCCTGTTCGGTTTTATAAATAATGTTGTCAAGAATTCCATGTTGAATTTCTTCCTCAGTGAAACATAATATTCTAACTGTGTGAGTATTAAGTGTTTTAAATCACATAACTGTTAAAATTCTGCATTCTAATAAAACCATGCGATTTTCACTGAGTTTAACGAGCTATCTAAAAGCAAACGGTAATTTAGGGTGATTATTTTCACGATTTCTATGTCCGAATTCTGATAGGCTGGTGTAAGCTATTCTCAAAAGTTGATTCATATTCTTTTTTTTTCTTTTCGTTTTTTCTTTTTATGTTTCTTCAACTGTTATATATCGTATTGCTAAAAAAACAAGAGCCCAATTCGGAATCTAAATTTAAAAGTTAATTTCACCAACACTATTCAAATGTTCAGTCACTGTGAGCAATAAGTCTAAAATTAAAAGGCGTTTACTTGATAGCATTTCCCTCTTTTCATTCAGTTGTTTCATACTCTTAATTCTCGCTTTTTCATCACTTTTTTCTGTCTTTTTTTATACGGATTTATTCCGTTTCTTTTTTATTAAAAAAAAATTGATGTTTTCTTTTATTCATTTTTTTTTTTTCATTGCTAGTCTTTCTTTTCACTGTCATCTATTTGTTTATATCTTATTATTTCTTTCATTTATCTTTTTCTTTTTTTTTTTTTTTTATCGTTTTATTTTATTTCCTTTTCGCTATTTCTTTCTTTCTTTCTTTCTTTTATTTTTGTTATCATCTTATTTTATTTTTTATTTTTCTTTTCTTTCTTCTTTCTTTCTTTCTTTCTTTCTTTCTTCTTTCTTTATCGTTTTATTTTATTTCCTTTTCGCTATTCTTCTTTCTTTCTTTCTTTGTTTTTTTGTTTATCGTTTTATTTTATTTCAAATTTCGCTATTTTTTTCTTCTTCTTTCTTTCTTTTTTTTTTTTTTTTTGTTTATCATTTCGTTTTATTTTATTTTCGCTATTTCTTTCTTTTTTTTCTTTCTTTCTTTCTTTCTTTCTTTTTGTTTATCGTTTATTTTATTTCCTTTTCGCTATTTCTTTCTTTCTTTCTTTATTTATTTTTTGTTTATCATTTCATTTTATTTTTATTTTCGTTTATTTCTTTCTTTCTTTCTTTCTTTCTTTCTTTTTTCTTTATATTTCCATTTCGCTATTTCTTTCTTTTTTTTTCTTTATTTTTTGTTTATCGTTTTATTTTATTTCCATTTTCGCTATTTCTTCCTGTTTTCTTTCTTTCTGTTTATCGTTTTATTTATTTCCATTTTCGCTATTTCTTTCCTTTTTCTTTCTTATTTTTGTTTATCGTTTTTATTTTACTTACTTTGCTATTTCTTTCTTTCTTTCTTTTCTCTTTATTTTTGTTTATCGTTTTATTTTTATTTACTTTTTGCTATTTCTTTCTTTCCTTCTTTTTTTTTTTCTTCTTTCTTTCTTATTTTTTGTTATCGTTTTATTTTATTTCCTTTTCGCTATTTCTTTCTTTCTTTCTTTCTTTCTTTCTTTCTTTATTTTATTTATGTATTTTTTTTGTGTATCGTTTTATTTTATTTCCTTTTTGCTATTTCTTTCTTTAATTCTTTTCGATAAACAAAAATAAAGTTTTTTTTTCTTTCTATTTTAATTTTATTTTGATTTTTTCTTATTTTGTATGTTTGTCCCTTGTTTTTAAAAAAAAATTATTTCGACATTTCCGTTGTGTTACTTCGTTTTGTTTCTTGCGAATTTTTGTTTGTTTGTTTATTTGTTTCTTTGTTTCTTTGTTTCTTTCTTTCGTTTGCTCTTTTCGATTTGTTTTCTTTCTTACTTTCTTTCGTTCATTTATTTCTTCTTTGTCTTTTTTTTCTTTTTTGGATTTTCTTTTTTGTTTTGGCATTTCCGTTTGCTTAACGATTTTTTCTTTCTTTCTGTCTGTCTTTCTTTCTTTCTCTCTTACTGTCTTTCGCTCTTTCATTTTTTTCCGCTATCTTCCTTTTGCTGCTTTTCTTACTCTTCCTTTCGTTCATTTATTCTTTATTCATTTTTTTCTTTTTGTTTCTTTTCTTTTTTCTCTTTCAGATTTTCTCTTTCGTTTTATCATTTCCTTCTT
Organism: Doryteuthis pealeii; assembly: GCA_023376005.1. Lineage (NCBI taxonomy): Eukaryota > Metazoa > Mollusca > Cephalopoda > Myopsida > Loliginidae > Doryteuthis > Doryteuthis pealeii. The sequence continues at coordinate 42,158,038 of CM042153.1, forward strand.
CCTTGTGAATTTTTCTTTCGTTCCTTTTTACTTTTTCCTAATATCTTCCACTTGTTTCTTTTCTTACTCTCTTTCTTTCGTTCTCATATTCCTTATTTCTTTCTTTCTTTCCTTCTTTCTTTCTTTCTTTCTTTCTTCTTTTTTTGCAGTCTTTCTTTTTAATTACTTTTTATTTATTCTTTAATTTCGTTTTCATTTGTTCTTATTTTATATATTAGCCAATATTTATTCTCTTTTTATTCTATTTCTTCCTTTTTCCTTATGGATTTTTCTTTCTTTCTTTCTTTCTTTCTTTTCTTTCAATATCTTCCATTTTCGTTGATTATGTTTCTACCTATTTGTTTTTTTTATTTATTTATTTATTTGTTGATCTGTTTATTTATCTATTTATTCATTCCGTTCATTCATTTCTTATTTATTTATCTTTCTTTTCTGTTTGTTTTTGGGTCTTCTCCTCTTTTGTTCTATTTATCTATTAATAATGGAGATTCGCTTCCGGTTTTGTCTGTAACTGCTTACGTCACATTACCCAACACATAATCCAACGTCATAACATAGAATAAATATACTCAAAATGTGAGCATGCAACGTTAGACAATCCTCATTGTTTCAATAAATAGATGCCCGGCGTTATATATTTATATATAGATTGTTTTATTCTAATATAACATTTAAAGTTATCGGAACTGTTTCCATTTCTAATTGTCTTTCTTTCTTTCTTTTTTTTTTTTTTTTACGCCTTTAATAAATTTGACGATTTTACATACTTATGGTATACACTCTATGATATTAAATTTTCAGCTCCCATCCCTCAGGCAATATCTTTCAAAAAATTATTTTTAAATCGCCCGGAGGTTGTCTTTTTATTTTGCTAGTATATTTAATTTTATTTTTTGTTTTCCTTCTTTGATTTTTCATTTTGTTCTTCTTTCTTTGGCTTTGAATTACTATATTTGTACTTTTAATTTCTTCAATTATTTTCTTTCTTTTTTTCTTTTTCTTCATTTTACTTTGGTTTTAACCCAATACATTTACTATCTTCTTTATTTTTTCTATTTCTTTCTTTAATTTACTTTCTTTATGCCATTGTTTTTTCTTTCTTTCTTATTTTTACCAATTTTTCTTTCTTTTGCTTCTTCTGTTTCTCCCGTTTTCTTTCTTCAACTTCTCTCTTATTGCTTTTATTTCGACATTTCTGTTTTTCTTTTATTTACTTATTCCTGCTTTTTCTCTTCTTTCTCTTTTAAAGTTTATTCTTTTTTCAATATTATTTCTTTCCTTTTCACTTGAAAGCCCCTCTCTCTTTCTCTCTCCTCTTTCTCTTTCTCTTTCTCTTTCTCTCTCTCTCTCTCTCTCTCTCTCTCTATCTATCTATCTATCTGTCTATCTCTATCTCTGTCACTCTCTTTCACACACACGCACTCTCTCTCTCTCTCTTTCTCTCACTCTCTCTCTCTTCTCTCTCTCTCTTCTCTCACTTTCTTCTACACACACACACACACACACACACTGCCCACCCTGTCAATCTCACTCGCACACATACACACACACACTCTCTCTCTCTCTCTCTCTCTCTCTCTCCTCTCTCTCACACACACACACACACACACATACACACACACGCGCGCGCGTATACACACATATATACTGCCCAACCTCTCCCGTTTTCAGCCCTGGCACTGGAAAACATAGGAAAGAAAAAGAAAGCTCCAATCTTAGCGCTCACCAAAAAGTGGACCTGAAGAAGTCGAGACTTCCAAGAGAAGAAAAAAACACAAAATAATATTCGTGTTTGCCAATTAAGAACGGCCTGTTTTTGGTGTACTACACACTCTTGTCAACCTCTTGGCTAGCTTGCTATGTCTGGATTTGAAAAATAAAAATGCAAGCTTAAAAAAGACCCTTGCCCAAACCTGCTGTTGTCTGTTTTTTTGTCCTTTTCTTTCTTTTGTTTTTTATTGTTTTTGTTTTCTTCTCTTTCTTTTTTTTCTCTTTGTCCTTTTACTTTAGGTATTGTGCTCGATTCTTCACCGGAAGTATTTTGGCGGTAAAACCAAAGGCAGAAAAAAAAAAGAGCGAAACGGATATAGGTTTGGTTCTATTGATTGTATTTGTAATCCATTCATTTTTTTTTGGTTGTTGTTGTTGGTGGTGAAATGTCTGTTTTTATGAAGTACACGTCCAAAATAAATGCATTCGCTTAAAGCAAACAGGAAACGGGACGATTGTTTTGTTGAAGTGATTCCCATGTTGAGCATTTACTAAGTTAAACTGAGTTTAACCAAAGGCGGCAAATGTGCTTAAAATTAACGTGAATAATATCATACCTTTAATAAACATTATATATATATATATATATATATATATATATATTTAAGAATGGAAATGAGTAACCTACTCTCGAGTTTCATCGATAGATTCTTCAGGGTTACTTTTTTAAATTAATCGAGTTTTACGATTAATCTTTTTGGTGTTATAAAAACATGCCCGTTGGAATGGGACTTAAATTTAGTAGAGGAACGCTTGTTTACATTTTCGTAGATCAGGAACGCGTTTTTGATTATTGGAATTAAAAATTTGGATTAATTAATAAATTAATCCAAATTTTTAATTCAATAATCAAAAAACCGTTCCTGATCTACGAAAATGTAAACAAGCGTTTCCTCTACTAAATTTAAGTCCCATTCCAACGGGCATGTTTATAACACCAAAGATTAATCGTTAAACTCGATTAATTTAAAAAGTAACCCTGAAGAATCTATCGATGAAACTCGAGTAGGTTACTCATTTCCATTTCTTAAATAAATTTAAAGCTCTACATTGTATTGAGCACTTTGTATTTGTTTTTTTTCTCAACCTTAACCTCTGGATATTGTGCGCTTCCAACGATCGTTCTTATACCCACCCGGTAAGTTAA
>CM042153.1:42165954-42175954 GCA_023376005.1 Doryteuthis pealeii
TATATATTAATATTTATATTTTTGCTTGAAGGCAATTACAATGCGTATATCGCATAAAATTCGATAATTATAGAAGATAATAATGACAAGTGAATTTCGGTAAAGAATTATTCGGTGTGTAGAATATCGTACAGACTGTTTCAACTTTATTAAATCTCATCAGCGATGTATACTAACGATTTCCCTCCGACAGAATAATTCTTCACCGAAATTCACTTGTCATTATTATCTTCTATAATTATCGAATTTTATGCGATATATGCATTGTAATTGCCTTCAAGCAAAAAAATAAATAATAAAAAAAACAATATTTTTCGAATATTTTCTTTTCTCTGTAGATTTTGTCATGATTGCTAGACAGAAGACATTGCAAGAATTGGAATCTCTTAAAGATATCAAGTTATTAATTTACGTAGTTAACCATTACCCTTGCCTCAATATCGGTTGGTCACTAGAATACCCGTGGGTATGTTGGATTTGTGTTCTAACCACAGTCAATGATGATACTGGTGCTTCTATTTATGGAGGAGTGAAAGATTCTACGGGAGCTGATGGTATGTGAGGCGCTCCACCTAAGACGCTTGAAAAGGGGATAGACTCCCTCGCTATATGGCTCATACCGACATTAGGCCGCCCCGACGACTTATAGTTTCATAGTTATATCTATCATATCAAGAATTTGAATGGTTGCAAAATAATGAATGACCCCACAAATTTAACATTCAGTTGTCAATTGGACTAGAAATTGCTTTATTATATGAATCAAAAATCAAAATAGATTGTAATATTAAATTTGTTCTCCGAAACTTTTTTCCAAAGTCAGTGTTTTTCAGATTTCAAAATGGTAAGATGCAGACTGCGTCATGCATTTGAAATGGGTTAAATCGAACTTAACGGACCTAAATTCCACCATCGTATGTCACCCCACCGAAAGAAAAAAATACCTAAAATCAAGGAATTAATCGAATTTAATGAAATTTTCTGTGTTGATATATTAATGAATAAAATATACAATGCACCAGTTATCTTATTAAAAACTTTTACATTTTTTCAGGTCAGTTATTTTTAAACCACGTATATTTGAGAATCTCTGTTACGCCTCAAAGATACGTGGTTCAAAGTTAACTGACCTAAAAAAATGTAAACGTTTTTAAATAAAATAACTGGTGCATTATATATTTTATTCATAAACATATCAACACTGAAAATTTCATTAAATTTGATTAATTCCCTGATTTTTTTCTTTCGACGGGGTGACATACGATGATGGAATTTAGGTCCGTTAAATTCGATTTAATCGAGAAAAGATATCTTGAGCCGACCATGAATCGAACCTCGATCCTAATGTTACGCGTCAAGTCTCAAATGTAAATATTCTCATTTCCTTTTAAGAGGGTACTGTAACATGCCTGTTTTCATATCTTGTCGGTACGGCTTAGAATATAACGTCTACATGCTCTGCAGAACGGCTCAAAAGAGAGATCCTGGGTTTTGACATTTTCGACATGTTTTTTGAAAAGTTTTCGCTGCCCGACGATTGCTCCGCTTTAAAAATTAAGCTTGCATCAAATCAATGGTAGCAGATTTGTTTCCATATATATATATATATATATATATATACCAAACTTGTTGGTAAATCCTCGCGGTGAGAAAAAAAACCAGCAAATAGTTTGATTGTAAAAATATACAACCAAACATCAACCGGGAAGAAAAAAATTTTTGTAAAAAAGAAAAGACCAAAATAATCGTACCAATAAAAAATAATCTATTAGTACAAAATCTTTGCCAAAAGAAAAAACAATTTATATGCATATATATATATAAGATATATATATACATACAAACCGGCCAGGAGACTAAAGCTAATAAGTAAAAAGTGCTCAATACCTAAGTAGAGCAAATAATAAAGATAAATCTAATGAGTCAGACGAACCTACTAAAGGTTTCGCTTAATGCTCTTCAGGGCTAAGATCTGAGACAGATCTTAGCCCTGAAGAGCATTAAGCAAAACTTTTAGCAGGTTCATCTGACATTAGATTTATCTTTATATATATATATATTAATTAACGCTTTATCACAGATATTGAACACTTTTCTCATAATACTGTACGTTGGTTCACTACTACCTCTTCAAGTGTAATAGTGCCAACCACACACATTGATATATATATATATATAATATATATATATATATATATTATATAGCATTAGAATATATATATATATATATATATATATATATATATATATATATATTAATGCTATTCCTTATGAATTTTAGTGGTCTTCATCTCCACGCTCTCACCCCTTGCACATTGAAAGTTTTCTTATTTATCTACCTTGCAATACTCGCTCAATTTTTTTCTCTGTCTAATGTGTCCGTCGTTATTGCTCTCACCGGATGTACGTGAATTCTAATCAACTCCAATAAATATTTGTCACCGACGTAATAAAGTATGGAATCGAGCAAAAAAGAAGTGTGCGTAAAGAAATAAAAGAAATGTTGATCAAGAATATTTGTACATGGCAAGTGCGTTAGTGGGAATGAGTGCTCTCCCATACGAAACAAAACTGTTTAATTATCAGCGTTACAAGTTTTCCTGTAGGCTGACACTGTAATATTGTCGCTTTCCTCATTATGTTCTCAATGTCTCATTATCTTGAGAACTATTTGTTTGCAATCTACCCATCTCCCTTCAACCACTCTCAACCACTCTCGAGTTCTACACACACACACACACACACACACACACACACATATATATATATATATATATATATATATCGGGCGTGCGCGGTAGTGAGGTGCCTTTGCCGTTATTGAGACGTTTTTTTTTTTAACAAAGTAAAGATTTTAACTTTGTAAAAACTTTTATAAAAATTCATCAATTTTTAATAGAATAAAATGAATGAATAAACAAATTAATAGATTTACATCATCCTACCGAGGATTTTATACTAAGTACGTATATATCCAACCCTTCCGCCAGGTTGCGACACAAGGTCAATTTCTATGCAGATTGATTGATTTTAACGACACGTCAACTCATCTGGGGATATTTTATACAAACTCCCTGATTGTTTAAAGATTTCATTTTAAAGAATCTTAACCCTCTCTAGGAATCGTAAGGTGTCTGGTTCGATACCGGTCCCTGTCAACTTAACGAACGAGTAGCACAGGTTGGGTAATTTGATCTGTGCGGAGTTGGGAGATGACGACAGGTGTGGCGGTCTAACTCAGCAAAAAAAAAAAAAACTCCCTGGTCTAGTGCTAGCGAAAAGGGGATTGACTCATTTGTTGTCCGGCTGCCAATAAACCACTCCGCCAAATTTATTTACTTAGCATTTTGCATGAAAGAATTCAACTCATTGAAAAGAACTATCCTACCTAATACGTTAATCTCGTACTAGTCCTGTAACCTTTGTGGCCGTTGTGGCACTAATCATATAGGTCGTATGTCTTGGACCAGAATAGCCTTTTGAAGCTTATCATTTTCCAGGTCTACAACTGTTTTGAATTCAGAGTTTTCCTTCTCTTAGATCGGTTACCGTACCAAGGTTAATTTGGTTAGTTGTTTTTACAGCGTATCAACCCTTTTCAGGCATTTGATACTGAATCAAGTCATTTTGATAAGCAAAGGACTCGGGTTGTTTAGAGTACCTGCTTTTGCTCAAGTGGTCACCCAATTAAGTATTAAACGGGCTCATCGCTGATAAAGCGGAAACCGGCGTTTTCAGCGTACCAAGTAGTAGTAAACTGGTCTTTTAAAAGCATTTAAACATTAAACATTAAACATAGAATTTTGAGTAATTTCAACACATGCTGTTAAGATTTGAGATTATCTAAATTGGTATGGCAACAATCTAGAACAAAAGCTCTGAATTAAAATCTGTTAAACTCCAATTAAAAATAGATCTTATGTCACATCCTGTTTTTTGTGGAGGATTTAGGTAGATACATATAACTATTCATTGTCTTGCATGTCAGCATTAGAACTGGTTTCTCTCATTTTTTATTTATTCAATTTCCCTTTCCGTCCAACATATTTTCAGCGTAGCAAGGTAGTAGGTTAAACTTTTCAGCGTAGCAAGGTAGTAGGGTAAACTGGGCTTTTTAGCCCAGTTTACCTACTACGAGTGATAGTATTATTGTAAAAAATTAAAACAGAAACACTGAAGAGACCAACAATATTCTAATATTTAACATAAAATAGACGAAAAGATATTTTTGCAGGTGCTAAATCAAACAATATATTACAAAAATAGAAATTATTTTGCCATTGTGATGATAGTTTTCTTCAATTTCTAAGTTAAGATAATCCTGTTCGACTTTTTAGTTATTTTTATTATAATGCTAACAAATTTTATAGAGGAAAGCATTTATATCATCTCTCTCTCTCTCTCTCTCTCTCTCTCTCTCTCTCTCTCTCTCTCTCTCTCTCTCTCTCTCTCACACACACACACACACACACACACACACACACACACACTCTTCTCTCTTCTCTCTCTTCTCTCTCTCTCTCTCTCTCTCTCTCTCTATCTATCTATCTATCTTTCTCTATCGTTCTCTATCTATCTGTCTGTCTGTCTGTCAGTCTGTCTGTCTGTCAGTCTGTCTGTATATTCATCTATATTTTTATGTTAAAATAACCTTGCTCTGCTTTTTAGTTATTTTAACAATAATACTAACCTATTCTGTTGAGGTAAACATCTCTATGTCTCTCTTTCTCTCTTTTTCTCTCTTTATAAATATATATATATATATATATATATATATATATATATATATGTACGTGTGTGCGCGCGCGCGTGTGTGTGTGTGTGTGTGTGAGAGAGAGAGAGAGAGAGTTCGCCCGTGTTCGTGTGCATGCGTGATTCTGATTTTTCCGATTTTAACAAACAACTACGCAGTAAACGATATATTAACCTTGAGGCCAAGTGACAGCAAGTCCCCTCAGTACTTCTCCTCTCTTTATATAGTATGTGGTTTTCTGTAATGTTGTCTTGTGTATGGTCTCCAAATCTTCCTCTGACTTCCACTTCTTCCAGCCTTTCAACTGATCTATTTTGGGGCCTTTCAAAGCGCTTCACCAAGCAGTCACGACTATCACTTTTATGCGCCCCGTTTCTTTTTTTCCAGCTTTCTTGTGAGGTGTAAATATTTATTCAATATTTCACTTCATCCTTCTCCTCCTCTAGGGTGTAGTGGATAACGTGCCTAGCTTTGTATTCCCTTTTTGCCTGTTTGCAACATTCACTTAATATATGGTTTACAGTCTCTTCTCTGTCACTGCATAGTCTACATTTACCGTTTGTTGCGTCTTATCAATTCTTGCTTTGATATAATTTGTTCTTATGGCATTATTATTATTATTATTATTATTATTATTATTATTATTATTATTGTTTATTCCTTTTGAGTTTTCACATCAGCATTTAGCTGATGGTCTTTCACTGGAGTCTGAGTGACAGCAAGTCTCCTTAGGTCTCCAGGACTCTTCTGAGTATTTTGGCAGATTGCAGCAGTGCAGTGTTCTGAATGTTTTCAATCATTCCTCTAATTTCCAAACTTTCCAAACCCTTTTCCAATCCTTTTGGGACCGTTCCAAGTGCACCAACTACAATTGGTATCACTTTCACTTTCATATTCCATGAATTTTCAGTTCTCTGGCAAGGTCCAGATATTTGTCTATTTTTTCATTTTCTTTTAGCTTCACCTTGTGATCAGCAGCAAATATGATTATAAAATTCCCAGCTCTCTCTCTGAGGTTCTTTTTTTTAAGTCGCGGAGACTTTCCGAATACTTCCTCTTCTGTGACAAGGTAAATTCTTACAGAGAGTGGGATATCGAGTGGTGTAAGTCGGAAGGCAGATTCTCTTTTATGGATATAGTAAAGTCATTCTCCCCTTTCCACATGTGACACGCACAACCGATAGGTACAAGGTTATTGATATATAGATTAGTTATTACCCCAAACAAAAAGACCATGAATATATTTAAATTTCTATGAGATTATAATTTAGGAAATAAATAACAAGATATAGATTTTTTTCTAATTATAATCCAGTCATATATATATATATATATATATATATATATATATATATATATATATATATATATATATATATATATTCGCTCACAAAATATACTTCTTTTTAATTTTCTCTCTGTCTGTCTGTCTGTCTATCTGTCTCTCAGCTAAACTCCGAACTAATAAACTCAACCACCCCTTCTCTTCTTTTTTTAATTTCTTTTTAAACCCTCTTTCATGAAATGATGCATCTTTTTAACGTTTCTACATGTTTTACCTTATATAACTTTAAACTAATCCCCCCATAAATAAACCTAACCGTCCCTTCTTTCTATCCCTTTTTTCACTTCTTTTTTAAACCCTCCTTTGTACTTCATACAACTCCCCTCCCCCCTCTCTCTCTCTCCCTCCCTCTCTCTCGCACTTACTCACTCTAAATCACTCTCTAGTTAACTCACTCACTTGATGACACTTTCTTTATCACACACTACGCATTCTTTTCCTAGCTCTCAAATAGGCAGAGTTTTTTGACTATTTTTCATTACTACCGACGTTTTTAAAACTGTTTAACAAATTTACTTTTTGATAAAAATGTAACGAGACAGGCAACAATAATTCATACACAGAAATTATATAATAGGATCGCAGAAATTGCTTAAAATTTTCATTTTTTAGTTGCCAATGATTTTGAAAAAGTAGCTTTAAGTTTTGAGAAAACTAATAAAAAGAGTAAAATATTGCAGTTTCTAAGAAGAGTGACGAAACTAATAAAAAGAGTAAAAGATTACAGTTACAAAGAAGAGTGACAAAACTAATAATAAAAGTAAAAGATTACAGTTAGAGGGGAGGTTGGGAAAATTAGAATTAACTACTTTACTAGAAAGAACAGTGGAAAGTGATTTAATTAAAACTTTCAAAATAATTAGAATTTCTCATTATGGTAGAATTTAAAAAAATATTTCTCCTCAAACTAGAAAGGCAGATTTCAAAAAACTAAGTCGATTAACCAATTGGATATTTTGGCAAATAAAGTAATATATTTTTGGAACAAATTGCCTAATCAAATCACAAACAGCAAAAGTGTCAAACAATTTACGATTGAATTGGATGATTTCAGAAATAATGCCAAGAGAAAAAAATTAAGAAGATATTCTGGGAACTAACAGATGAATTACTTAACAGAATTTTATATTTATATAGATATTGTATTAATAATGTATGTTCTGTACAAAGACCTACATTAATTAAAAAAGACATTTTGATCTACCACAGACTTTACCCGCACGGACGTAATACAAAACTTCGAAAGCAGACATAAGTAAGTTCGGCAATGGGAGAGGACCCCTCCGATCAATCGGCTGGTCACGTCAAGCCATATATATGATTGTCCCGAACCTATTGCCCTAATGGCAAACCCCAACTCTTTTTATCATATATGTGTTAGAAGGCGGTGGGTGATGGTCTTGGTATCTTGGGTATGACGTTAAACTGCCTATAAGGGTGAAGTTCCTATTCTGGACCTTCAAGCAGTGTAGTGTACCCCTTCATCTCATTTACTACCAGGTCCTGTTAGGTTTCCATCTATGGGTTAAATAGATCAGAAATGAGTTTTTTAATGTGTGTAAAAGATTAAATTTGAAAAAAAAATTGAGTATCCGACAGGAATAAATAAAACAAAACGTCGTCGGTTTAAAATAACCCAAAATGGTTGACATGCCGTAAATCCAACCAATACACAAACAAACATAAGTTCCAACACTAAATCTGAAATCTGTTCAATGACCAAACACAGCTAGTCAAATTTAGCAACAAATAAATATATATATATATATATATATATATATATATATATATATGGTCATCCACAGAAACGTGTTTCGACTTATCAAGTCTCTTCAATGTGGCTAGACATTTTGTAAGCTACCTACAGCCGGAATTAAAATCCGGTCGGTTGGGTGTCAGTCCGGCACCTTAACCATTAGGCTGTCTTCACTTACAGAATGGGAAGGTGATTTTAACTGTTTTAATACACACATGGTTTTGTGTGTAAAGGCCGTCACAGTGTTCCATTCCTTATAGAGAAGATATATATATATATATATATATATATATATATATATATATATATATATATATACGTGGCTCGGAAAGTCACGAGAACTGAATTCTCAAGAAGATGGAACATGTTATCTTAAAAAAGAAGAATAGTTAATGTCGCAAAGCCGATGCCATAGTTAGTAGCAGAATGGTAGAATTACCCGAAAAACGTTCTAATACCATTGGCAATAAAATTAGCGTTAGCTTGCATTATAAATGCAACTTTGACTTTGGGATGATCATTATGGTAAAAAAAATGTGTTAATGAAACTCACGAGCCCAACGCCAAATAATACATTATTCGCTTACAGTAGGATGGATTTGTAAGAACTTGCTAATGAATAATACTTAGCAATTTATTCGTCTTGAATTTGGCCCATTTTTGTTCGGATCAAACGTAAGTCGAAACCGCCTCTATTATCACTTCATTAGAACAAAGTATTGCATTCTTCGATATATATATATATATATATATATATATATATATATATATATATATATATATATATAGTTCAGTGACTCCTTTCAGAGCGCGCGCCCTGTCGTCAAAAGACCAAACCGAGCATGCTGGTGGCACTGATTTATGATATACCCATATTTCCGACTTCACAAAAAAGAGAGAGAATCAGTCGAGCTTCCACACGACTGGAGACGAGACAAACCAATCACAGATAACAAGCAAATCCAATATGGCGACACACCCAATTTTGTTCACGTTATCATTTCAAATAAGGCGCTTCTAATCGCCTGCTCTCAATGGCTTTTTATTGTTCTTGGTTGGCGAACGAACGGCCCGGATCAATTAATTTGTAACGATCTGGCTGGCCTGGTAACTGTGATTAACATTATATGGAAATGCTGTGTAAAGACCGCTTTTGGGTCAAGGGGAACCTTGCTTTTTGGGCGTCGTCTGACCATTCTTTGGTGCCACTGTCTGCGGTCTCCCCTCACAGATAACGCGACAAATTATTGGAGACAGTAATCACGTGACCGGAAGTGAGATAATTACTCGATTTGTAGTCATAAGTGACCAGCAAAAGAATGGTCTTTTACTTTAAGTCCGAAAAATCGATATTTTCCTATACTTCCAAGAGACGGGTTATTCGGGAAAAACACGTACCCTGTGAAATCGGATAGGTTTTCCAGACTTTCTCTGTCTACTTCTATTTCTTTACATAATACCCGCTGGCCCTAAATAAATGTTAAGCCTATTTTAGCTGCGCAATTATGATATACAGCATATTTCGGTTAAATGGGACGCATCGACATAGAATGGCTTGTCCGATCAGTCGATTGCTCCAGCTGTACTAACCACCAATAAACATATATATATATATATATATATATATATATATATATATATATATATATATAATAAGGTAAAATTAATTATTTATTACGCAATGCGTATATCGTATAAAATTCGTTAATCATTGAAAATAATCATGACAAGCGAACTAGGGAAATATCGCCCCCACGTAGAACATCGTACAGCTGTTTCAAATTTTTACACTGTTTTGAAACAGCTGTACGACGTTCTACGTGGGGCGCGACATTTGCCTAGTTTGCTTGTCATGATTATTTTCAATAATTATCGAATTTTATACGATATACGCATTGTAATTGCCTTCAAGCAAAAAATATAAATGATATATATATATATATATATATATATATATATATATATATGAAAGTGAAAGAGAAGAGAGAGAGAGAGAGAGAAAGAGAGAGAGAGACGCAAACCCAGAACCCTTTTTGGAAAAGGCTCTTACTCTCCACAGGGGATGCAGACGATGTATTCTGATACAACATATATATATATATATATATATATATATATATATATTGTAATTGTCATAAATATTTGA
>CM042153.1:42180954-42215954 GCA_023376005.1 Doryteuthis pealeii
GCCGTTCTAATCTAATATATTTTATTAGATTAAAACTTAAAACTTAAATACGTGTACCCGGAGGGTGCATATATTTGCAAAAAGAGTTCATGGATGTACTTATTTATGGGCGATACTGAATGTCTCAAATGTTGAATCTATTTGTTCATTTCAGAAAGAAAGAAAATAATGAAGTTAAAATTGAATAAGAAAAAAAAATGGAGATCGATTCTCGCAGATAAGCGGTAAATTAAATTCAACTAATTAATTGCTAAAAGCAATTTGTATCAAAAAGTGAATCGTTGGATTTTTATGTCAGTTATTTTTTATTGTTTTCAATTATTACAATATTTTTTTTTTTTAGTTTTCTGAAAGTAAAAAAAAAAAAAAAAAAAAAAAAAAAACAGACAGAAAAAAATGCAAAATTATCAAAATTGTTTCGATTCTAAGTATTGATTTGTTGTGACATTTATGAATATGACAAAAAAATACACTTAAAATGTTTTCATCACCTCATATAAATTTGATTTAAAAAATGGCAATATACAATGGTACCTTGACATACGAGTTTATATTCGTTGCACTCGTAACTCAGTTTCCTCAGACAATGTGTGTCCTAAAAGTATCGAGATTGAAGCTATATTTACCAAGATGGGAATGAACAACAAATGTAATGTTGACTTTTTCAGAATACAAGATCTGTCAAAAAGTACAGATTTTAAAACTTAATAAGATAGAAATGAACCATGAATTGAACGTTAATTTTTCAGAATACAAGTTATGTCAAAAAGTACCAAAAATCTCAATATTTTTTTTTTACATATCTTGTATATCAAATCAATTTTCCCCATCGAAATTAACTGAAATTTAATTAATCCGATCTAGCACCAAAAAGAAAAAACAACAACATATTTTTATGTCTTTTTTCAATTGAAAAAAATAGAACTATATTGTATAAAATCAATAAAATAGAACATAATGAATTATGAGCTTTAATACTTTTTAATGTTTCTCTTTTTATGAATAATATTTTTATTTAGAGTAATAAATTCAGAAACTTATTTGCTTTTAATGAACTTTAACATAAGCTTGTCTGAAACTTGCTGGAACCTCAAATGTTAGCTTTCACCATAAAACTCTCACATCGACCGTGTGACATCTCGTAAATGGCAAAACTAATAGGTTAAGGAACCACTATATATATATATATATATATATATATATATATATATATATACACAAGGTGTGTCAAAAAAGCATCAAGATTTATTTGTACTTTTTGACACGCCTTGTATTCTGAAAAAATAACGTTCCTTTCATTATTTTTTCAGAATACAGGGTGTGAAAAAAAAAGTACTAAGTTTAAAGCTGTATTTACCAAGATAGGAATGAAGAATGAATGGAACTTTTTTTTTTCAGAATACAAGGTGTGTCAAGAAGTACAAAAAAATCTCGATACTTTTTTGACACACCTTATATATATATATATATATATATATATATATATATATATATATATAAAACGATAAACCTAATAAGTCAGATAAACCTACTAAAAGTTTCGCTAACTGCTCTTCAGGGCTAAGATCTGACTTGGCCAATTATTGTACCAATAGATTATTTTTGGTTGGTACGATTATCTTTGTCTTTTTTTTTCCAAAATTTTTTCCCCAAGTGATGTTTGGTATATTTTTACAATCAAACTATTTGCTGATTTTTCTCTCACCGCGAGGATTTACCAACAAGTTTGATATATATATATATATATATATATATATATATATGTGTGTGTGTGTGTGTGTGTGTGTGTGTGTGTTCTTCAGAAAAGTTGGTATCATTTTATTTTGTATTAGCCTGTCATTTTATTGGTTTCATTTCTTTGTTTAGTGGTATATCAACCTTCTTGGGTTAGTTAATGCCAAAGCCATCCTTGTAGAACAGAAGTGATACTATTCAACCCATAGTTGTGGGATAAAGGGGTTATTTCTTTTCCAAAGTTATAAACCAGAAAGTGAACGTCATAGCACGACTGGAGTTCGAACTTGCTTACTACTACCTCTCAGTCTAACACGTTAACCACTACGCCACGGGGATCTACTCAACGGTCATATATAAATATCTGAGTAATGATTACCAAAATAAAATGGATTAATCCAAGTATAAACGATATATTCAGAGGTATGTGGATTTCATAAACGATTTCATAAGTTTTTACAAGTTTTCAATGTGCGCAATGCATGTGAGACGGCGGGCGTCAAAGTCATTAGTCCAGCTCCTGCCAGACATGCAGTGGCATGTCTTCGATAACTGTCTCCGTTGGGGTAGGGAGTCTCTGCTTCGGTTCATCGGGGTTTATTTTGATTTATTTTCACTAGGAAAAGTATGCGCCCCCTGGGGGCATGCATATAAGTTTTAATGTAATAAAATGTATTAAATTAGAAAGACTAACATAACTAAATAAGAACAAATATACAAATATGACACTTATTTTAATGTTATATACCGTCGTTTTAATGTTATATACCGTCGGATTCATTTCCTTACTTTTAACAAATATTAAATTTTATATAGAAAGCAATTAATGCTTTCTATATAAAATGTAATATTAGTTAAAAGTAAGGAAATGAATCCGACGGTATATAAGGGTAAGATAATATGGAAAAAAAACAGATGTTGTTCAAATAAAGTTCTTTATTCTACTGATATTGCAATAATTCGATTGATTAAAAACTTCTTCAGAACATATCTTTAACAAATTGAAATATTGCAATATCAGCAGAATAAAGAACTTTATTTGAACATCTGTGTTTTTCATATTATCTCACCCTTATATAAAATTTAATATAGGTTTGCTTTTAATACGTTTGAGAATAACATGATAGAATAACACAAAAAATCATTCACTAAATCCAATTTTCATAAAATCCTTATGCAAATTATTTCAACCATATACCTTGTAAATCTTTATTTCTTAGAAATATATAGTACACGTATCAGGATTTTAAATGCATAAATAAAATGAGTAATTTTGCGTAAAATCTAACTCAGCTAGAGTTTAATAGAGATCATCTGTTAATAGATGAGATGCTAATTAATATCAAATAAAGACTATTTCATAATCGTTGAGAATATCACTAAGGAAATTGTGACGTCAGTGGTGACGTATTTTCGGTTATAGACAGACACTTACACAATCTCTATTATAATAAGACTAGAAACAATAGTCAGAGTCCTTTTTTATAAAAGAAAACAACTCTAAATAGTCAATCACTTACATCTCAAAATTATAGTCATTTTAAGTCCTCAGTATTTTGCTTTGGTGACCAGCTGCTTGTACTATTTTCTGTTAGATTCCCAGTGATGCTGACAGCTTTTTGATTTAAGTTCGTCCTGGGACGCACATATTTGCTTTGAATGAGTACCCGGGAAAGTTTATGGGTCCCAACTTAAGCCGTCTAACTCCCTCCTACCTTATTAAACTATCCTGTGTCATTTGTTTCTAAGAAACTATTGAAATGTATTTACAGTTAACTTGAAATGGTGAGGGAAGAAAAAAGGTAAAACACTGAGACGCAGGGATATGATTTTACTGCGTCCTTTTAGATTTTTGTGCGTCAGGGATGCAGGACGCGTACCTATGAACATCTCTGGATCCCTGTGAATCATCTAGCCATGCTTCTCCACTATCATATTGATATCCCATTGTTCCATATAACTTAATTTCATGCACTTGATATCCTGATTAAATACTTTACTGTGGCTTCCAAACAGTAACCGTGTCAGAAACAATCTCCCTGGTCTAGCGCTAGCGTAAAGGGGATAGATTCCCTCGCTGTCCGGCTGACACCGACAATAAGCCACTCCAACGATTTTACTACTTACCAAGATTTAGCCTTCACGGTGCTACTGTATGGCTGCACCAATCGGACATTTACCAATCGCTTGAAGGAAAAAGCGAGAGAGCTACCCAAGGATGCTGCACTCTATCCAAAACAAATCTTGGATATAGTACCTGTTGTACCGGCCGTTCATACAGTGGAGAACATGCACCGGTTCTCACTATAAATAGTGAGACACCGAGTGGAAAGGTACCACTGTTCCCGTTAACGACAAGCTAGTCGTACATGTACCATGATTGTAAATACACTTGTCTTATTTTACCCTATCTCGACTTGACTTCTTTTTACTGTTGGGACTAACATCACAACAGTACCCCACAAAAAACCCAGCTGTACTTCCTAACACATAAACCATTCAAGTAAGCAAAAGGACACGCGGGCATCATTAGTGACAAACACGTGGGAGGTAGATGCAGACAATCGAACGGCCTGGCGCCTTAAAGTTAAGTAAGGCACAAAGAAGAGTGAGGTGGAGAGGAGAGTAGCTTCGACAGCAAATATATATATATATATATTATATATATATATATATATATATATATATATATAATGATATTATGGATATTATAAACTCATAACTATACGTTTCATGCTTACGCAATCTGCAGATGAGTCAAATGGTTGAGATTTTAAAAACGAGTAGTTTTTTAGTGTTTAAAACTACTGGTTTTTTAAAATCTCAACCATTTGACTCATCTGAAGATTGGGTAAGCATGAAACTTATAGTTATGAGTTTATAATATCATTATTATTGATTGTAAATCTGCTCTGCTTTATTAGCATTGAGCACCTTTTTATGCCAATACTTTTCTCATTCATTCTATATTCATTCTATATTATATATATATATATGTGTGTGCGTGTGCGTGTGTGTGTGTGTGTGTGTGTGTGTGTGTGTGTGCGAGTCGAAATTGATAGAGTAATAGATAGCTTGTACAAGAAGACAGATAGATAGATAGATAGATAGATAGCCTAGCACAGGAAGCCCAGAAAATATACATAACTGTGACATACTGTGACATACTGGCAATATTACTAAAAGGGTAATGTTATCTGCATCGCGATATCTAAAATCCCGCCTTTTTATTCGCCTAAAGTCTGAGTATTGATTATTACTTTTTCAACTTCTAAGTACACAGATGGATAGATATGTAGATATTTAGATAGATAGATAGATAGATAGATAGATAGATATGCACTATATGGTCTGGCTTCAATAGAGATAAACAAAAATGATTACAGTTTGATTGATTGATAGACAAGGAAGGGCCTAAAATACATAAAGGAAAGCCCGTATATATATATATATATATATATATATATATATATATATATAGAGAGAGAGAGAGAGAGAGAGAGAGAGAGAGAGAGAGAAAGGGAGAGATAGAGAGAGAGAGAGAGGGAGGGAGAGAGAGAGAGAAAGCAAGACAGACAGACAGACAGACAGACAGAGTACCGTTATAATATATATATATATATATATATATATATAATATATATATATATATATATATATATGCCTCAGGGTGTACGTACATACATATGTATTTTATGGTCTGATAGATATAACCATAAAAAACTTGGTAATAGATACTGTGACAGACACATACATACATACACATGTACTACGTGGTGTGACCGAAATTGATATAAACAAACTTGATTTTAGATAGAGAGACGAACTCAAAGAGAAAGATAGATAAATATACTGACATACATACATACATACATACATACATACATATGTACTACATGGTTTGACTGAGATAGATAGATTTATATACATACATATATGTATACATGTATATGTACTACATAACGTGGCGTCTGGAATAGATAGATAGATTGATATCAATAGAGTATGATATATATTTATATATACATGTCTATATATATATATATATATATATATATATATATATATATATATATATATACAAAGAGAGAGGGAGTGTGTGTGTGTGTGTGAGAGAGAGAGAGAGAGAGAGAGAGAGAGGGGGGGGGGCGAGAGATATATCGATGACTGATTTTGTAAGCATAATCGTTTGCTTAAGAAGATAACGTTCTGTCTCTGCATGTGCAACTATATTGACAAAGAAAAAGAGGAGGATAGAGGAGAAAAAAAACCGTCTAGTCATAAATTTTACGTCACTCTTGTTTGTTGCAGACATAACAAGATCAGATGGATAGGTAGATCAAATACTGTCTGTAATAAATTCCTTTGGGAAAGATGACTAAGAAAAAAATATTATCAGATTGTAAAGGACTTTTCTTCTTTCTTTTCTTTTTTTCTTTTTCCTTTTTCTTTTCCCTCTTTTTTTTTTTTTTTTTTTTTTTTTTTGGTTTTTGGCTTCTTCTATTGCGTTACTGTTAATAAGTTGACAAAATAAGAAAAAAAAAATATGGCAATTACAGGACGAGAAAAATAGACGGTCAGAAAAAAAAATCAGTAAAAAAAAAAAGAAAAAAGGAATAGAAAGGGGAAATGAATAATGGAAAAAAAAGAGTAAGAAAAATAAAAAGATAGTATACAAGGATAAAAGAAAAAAAAACTTAGATATATCAAGGAAAAGATTTAGGAGAAGATACAAAGAAATACAATTAGGGAGTAGGCGAAGAGCAACAGAATATGAAGAAAAAGGGAAGGAGTATTTTAAGAAGGATTGTTGCTAAAATAGCTGTGGGGGAATTTGAGGAAAATATATATTTACCAACCCCTCCGCACGAGTAGGATGTGACACAGGGTCAATTTCTTAAGCGGAGTATACCAGGTTTGGATTCAGAGTTTTCCTTCTCTTAGACCGGTTGCCTAACCCAGGTTAAAGAGCCCAGTCTTCTCTACTATTTATCCATAGCTGGAGAGAGAGTAGGATTCATACCTTTCCCAAGGGTATTAGCGCTAAGTGAAATGCAGTTACCACATCCAGGATTTGAACTCGGGGCGACGAGTCCATTTCCAATGACTTTAACCATTACACCACGCGCTTCCTATTTGAGGAATATAGAGAGGAAGAGAGGATTGATGAGAGGAAAGACTGAAAGGTGAGAATGTGAAGAATATAGAGGATAGGAGAGTATTGCGTATAGCTCAGTCGGTAGAGCGTCTGCCTAAGAACCACAAGGTTCTTGGTTCAATACTGGCCCTTGCCAATTCAGCGTTTGAGTAGCACAGTGATCTGTGCGGTAAAGTAATGATCTGATGGTAGATGTGGCGCTCCACCTCAGACGCCAAAACAATCTCTTTGGTCTAGCGCTAGTGAAAAGGGATAGACTACTTCGTTGTTTGGCTGATACCGACTTTAGTCCACACCGACGACTTTAGGCCACCCGACGACTTTACTTACTTAATTTTTTTTTAGGGGGATGAAAATATGCAAAACCTAAATGGGAGGAGAGTATTAACGATGATTGTAGGTAATAAAGTGTGGATGGAGAGAATATGAATAATATAGAGGGGGAGGATAGTTAAAAGGAGAAATATAGAGAGAAAAGAGTGAAAGATGAGATTATGATGAATATAGAGGGGGAGAATTGTAGAGAGGAGAGGGAGCAGGAGAGGAATATGAAGAATACAGAGGGGAGGAGTGTATGAAAAAGAACTGTAGTGAGAGATTAATAAAGGAGGCTCATATGAAGAATATAGAGGGGGAGGAGAGTTAAAAGGAGAAATATAGAGGGAAAAGAGTGAAAGATGAGATTATGTCGAATATAGAGGGGAGAATTGTAGAGAGGAGAGGGTACAGGAGAAGAATATGAAGAATATAGAGAGGAGAAGGGTATTAAGGAGAACTGTAAGGGAGAATAATAAAGAAGGCTCGTATGAAGAATATAGAAGGGAGGAGAGTTAAAAGGAGAAATGTAGAGAGAAAAGAGTGAAAGATGAGATTGTCGAATATAGAGGGAAGAATTGTAGAGAGGAGAGGGTACAGGAGAAGAATATGAAGAATACAGAGGGGAGGAGGCTCATATGAAGAATATAGAGGGGGAGGAGAGTTAAAAGGAGAAATGTAGAGAGAAAAGAGTGAAAGATGAGATTATGATGGATATAGAGGGGAGAATTGTAGAGAGGAGAGGGTACAGGAGAAGAATATGAAGAATACAGAGGGGGGAGTGTATTAAGGAGAACTGTTGCTTGAGAACAGGTGAGGGATTGTAAAGAATATATACGAGTGGATTGTATTACGTAGTGTTATAGAGATGAAAGGGTGAGGAATGAGAATATGAAGAATATAGAGGGAAGGAGAGTCTTTGGGAGAATTGTAGAAAGGAAAGAGTAAAGAATCAGAATGTGAAGAATATAGTGGGGGCTCAGAATAGCTTGAAGAATTGTAGGGAGGAAAAAGAAGAAGAAAAGAATTACAAAGATCAAATACAGGAGGAAGAGAATGCAAAGAATGAAGATGTTTCTAAATTAATTCTTTTTAGTATACAAGGTGTGTCAAAAAAGCATCAAGTTTAAAGCTGTATTTACCAAGATAGGAATGAATAATGAATTAGACGTTATTCTTTTTCAGAATACAAGGTGTGTCAAAAAATACAAAAATTCACGATATTTTTGACACACATTATATATATATATATATATATGTGTGTGTGTGTGTGTGTGTGTGTGTGTGTGTGTGTGTGTGTGTGTGTGTGTTGAAAATGGAAATGAATCCGACGGTATGTTGAAAAGAGAAAGAAAAGAAAGAAAGTATTGATAAAATAGGATTATTCTAATCAATTTAACTTACACATGTTTCGGTCAGGAGTTTATCCATGTGTACATTATTCTATCTATCATTATTTTTAAATAACAAAATGTTATAATTATTTAATTTCATTTTGTTCATTTTCATACATGTAATACTATTACGGCTTGGAAGAATTTTCGCTTTAATTTGTCAGCGAGGTCTGATTTCCATATCACTGATAATTTGTTTAAAGCAGCCCATGCCTCTCCTATGCGTGCATTGGAGACGTTTTCTGTTGAAGATATATTACTACCTAGATATGTGAATTGTTTTAGCGATTTTAGGGGTTTACCATTAAGTGTGGAGATGTCTCCTTCATTTCTAAAACACACACAAACACACAAACACACACACACACACACACACACACACACACACACACAACATATATATATATATATATATATATATATATATATATATATATATATATATATAATGTGGTTAATTAAGAAGATATCAGATCTGAAACACTCGTCGCTAATGTAAAATAATATTTTTTTTTATCATAATCCATTTTGCGGACCTTCTTTTTTTTATAAAATATTTGATTTTCTCCCGTGGACCCATAACAACACTATATATATATATATATATATATATATATATATAAAAAGTTTATTTGTAGTACAAAATTTAATGAGGACGCGTAGAAGCATATGCATTATGTAAAATAATTTTTTTTTTTCTTAAAAAGAAAGGAAAAGGGTACCCTAGTTTTGATTTAAAATCAGAAATGAATTTCTTCTTTTCGCTCAATACTCCTCAGAGAAAATTACATTGAAAGATGGTAAAAAAAAAGTGTGGTTGAAGACAACGAATAAGACAGGAAGCAGTGAGAACAAGGAAAAAAGTTTGTTCTTTTTTTATCTCTCAGAAAGAGAATTCGCAAAATATCCGAAACTTAAAACTCACGTGGGGGGGTTCGGAAATTACGGGTGCCCCCGTTCGATAAACTGAGGCTTGAAATGCCGAAAAGGAGTAGCTGTTGTGATTGTTTTTGCACGCACAGGATGGGTTGAGTGCGAGAAATGAGTGCGAAATATATATATATATATATATATATATATATATACAGAGAGAGAGAGGGGGGAGAGTACGATAAATGTAATAATAGATTTGACTCGAGCAATCTTTAATACAAGTAAATATTCACAAAGCATCTGGGAAGGAAAATGGAAGCCCTGGATATCAAGCGGCTTCATGTGGAATAAATTCTTGTCGAACTTCAGCAGATTGCGACAGAAGCAGGTTACAACCGGCTTGTACAGATGAAGATCTATTTTTAGATGTCACAAGGAATTTTTGAAGGGCCAAAACACTGCGAAAGTCAAACCCCGTTCTGGTCGACTGGCTACTTCACGAACTGGCGAAAATGCGTCAAAAGTGGGGGACTATCATCGGATTGGATCCACATTCAACGGTGGCAATGATTGATGATCAATTAAAATTGAATCACCAGAAAGTTCCTGACACTTTGACTAAGGACCAGGACAGGCGGAAAATGGACGCAAATTTGGTCCCCAAAAACCCGGTCTCTGTAAACGAGTTTTTTCGCCAACAGCAATACGATAATCATTCAAAAAATAAAATGTTTGCTTAAGGAGTTGGCAATAGGTAGCACTGTTTACAGTTTAACCCTTTTCAAGGAAATCAATAGTGATGTATCTTTTCATGTCCCAGAAGGCTATCAGCGTCATGTGCGCCTGGAACCTTTTCTTTACCAGAGTGTGTTTCCACTCCACGGACTATTTTATTTACTCAGAATCCTAATGGCAAAACCTTTTTTTTGTAAACATATTTTCATTAAAACATGCTTTTCTGTACACGTATACACTGTAATCTGTAAATTTCACATGGTTTGCACTTCTCAGCCACAGATGACCGATCTCTGTGTAAGTCTTAGAGCACTCTTTTTGATTTCTCACCATCCTTAAAATAAATATTTTTACCAGATTAAAATATCTTTCTATAAACCAATTTCATAGAATGCAGAGTTTACATTTACGGAGAAAAAAATTCATTTGGCATAAAAACAAAATTAACTTCTTGTTCAAATCCCCTTTTTATAGAATGACCCTTGTATTTCTGTGTTACCTCATACCCTTTATCTTGACCCTAATCTTCTCCTATTTCTTGTTTTCCTTAATCAATTCTTCCAGTCTCCTTCCCAAATCCCTAGGGACCGTTCCAAGCGCACAATTTTTATCATCATCATCTTCATGTTTCACAGCTCTTTTTAGCTCTCTGACAAGATCCAAGTATTTGTCTATCTGTGAGCTTTTTTCACATTATTATTCACTCCTTTTGAGTTTTTCACAGCAGCGTTAGCTGATGGTATTTCACTGGAGTCTGAGTGGAAACAAGTCTCCTCAGGTCTCGGGGACACTTCTGAGTATTCTGGCAGACTGCAGCAGTGCAGTCCCAATTCTTCCTCTGATTTCCAGATTTTTCAGTCTTTTTTCCAAGCTTTTTGGGACCGTTCCAAGTGCACCAACAACAATTGATATCACTTTGACTTTCATCAAAGTGATACCAATGAAAGTGAAAGTGAAAGTGAAAGTGATTATTATTATTATTATTATTATTATTATTATTATTATTATTATTATTGGATTTTGACAAATAGAAGATATTTTAAAAAGATTCCCCAAAACCCCGAAGAAAGCGAAAGTTTATCGTTTTGGATTGATGTCATCTAACCTTGAAAAATACATAAAATTTCACCAAAAAAAACAAAAAAAACACCGACCATACATACTCGTATACAAGTCGATCTTGTGCATAAAGAAGATGTTAAATAGAAATTATTTGGTGACTGTAGAAAACATGCAGTAAGTAATAACGATCCAACAAAAAGTCTTGTGACAGAATTAGTGAAATCTGAATGAAAGGAAAAAACAAAAAATAAACTTAAAAAGTGTAAATATGAACGTACAATGAATGCGATTCTCTAACCTTGTGGTTTAAAATAACCCGCATGGTTTGACACGCATCAATCAATCCTTATGATGAATGAACATTTTTGTTGTTTAATAAATCCTACTCGTGATATGATGGGTCACATAAACAGCTACTTGATTCAAGTATTTATAAGCACACTCTCCTCACATTAAAACAAACTATTACACATATAGACCTCTTCGCTCACAGATTTTCATATAGTTCTCTGCGTGTTTGTTACATGGTCCAAACTATGTGCTATTCACCACAGTAAATTGTACATCTGGGAAAACCTTATTAGTCGCTAATTACTTCCGAGACGATAGCCGGAAGACGCTTGCAAGATGCACAATGATAACGAGGCTGGCATATCAGCCATCTAATTAAATCTATGCTACATTAAATGCTTTATTTGATAAGAAATGAGAGTCGTCTGCATCTGGTAAATGCCCGGATGGAAGCTAAGGTCCATACGTTACTTGTAATTCTTCCGTCATGAATGAATCTTTTCCTATCTTTTGTCTGTCATTCATTCCTGTGGATCTGCTTTCTTTCTTTCACAAACTCATTCATTCGTTCATTCATTCATTCATTGACTTGTACTTTTAATCTTCCTTCCGTTCTTATAATCAAGCCGTTTTTTTTCCTTCATTTGAAAACAATTCCTCAGTTCTTTTTTCAACAATTCCGCATTCATTTTTACCTGTTTAAAAATCAGTCGTATCTGATAGGACCTTGTGCAAATAAAATAAAAAAACTCTGTTAACAAACAAATACACAACAATGTAAATATGAATGGAAGTAATTCCCAAGACGGGTTAACATATCGTTAAAATAAATGAGTCAATCAATACATTACCTACCCATCCACCTCTCTCTCTCTCTCTCTCTCTCTCTCACTCTCTCTCTCGCCCCGTAGGCGTTGCTCTTACATACACTCACATTCAACACGTACACACACATACTAACAACATATTTATCATCTCTCTCTCTCTCTCTCTCTCTCTCTCTCTCTCTCTCTCTCTCTCTCTCTCTCTTTGTTATCTGTTTCTGTTTCTATGCGTCCATATCTCTCAGACTATATATGTGTTCTTGGATTACTATTGGTTTTTACACTAGTTCACCTGGACTACATAAACTGTAGACAAGATCACGACAACACGTGATAGCGTCATTATATATATATATATTATATATTATATATATATATATATATATATAGTTGTAGAAAAAAGTTTCTTCTTTCTGACACAGTTTCGGTGTTCAAGGTACACCTTCCCCAGAAGAACTAAAAATTATACATTGCTAATTATATACATATATATATATATATATATATATATATATATATATATATTTGATCTAAAATAATCTTTTCTCTCTGTGTCTTTTAATTAGTATGAACTTTTGTCTTTAAATATAAACTGTTTTCCTTTGAAATTGAAGATTAGTTTTCAATACGCTTATCAGACACACATATAATGAAAACGTGCTATCACTTTTTGATGAATATATATATATATATATATATATATATATATATATATATATATATATATATATATATATATATATATATATATATATATTGAGAGAGATAGAGGCAGAGACATAAAAAGATGTCTGCGTGCATGTGTGTTTATCTTTGTTTAGTTTTGGCACAAGGCTACGGATTTTCCATGCCCCTCGGAATATACCCATTCCTCGATAAAATGCTCGGATTGAAGATACGCTTACCGTAACGGT
Source organism: Doryteuthis pealeii (assembly GCA_023376005.1). Taxonomy (NCBI): domain Eukaryota; kingdom Metazoa; phylum Mollusca; class Cephalopoda; order Myopsida; family Loliginidae; genus Doryteuthis; species Doryteuthis pealeii. The sequence continues at coordinate 42,194,255 of CM042153.1, forward strand.
TATCGTCGTACGAAATGGAATCAGCAACCGGGTTCAAATCCTAGACGAGGCTGATTGCGTTTCAGTTCGTTCTAAAGACTTTGGGAAAGACAGGAATCCATAGGTTCTATTCTCAGTTATGGTTAAATAGTAGAGCAGACGCAGATCTATGGCCTTGATTCAGCAAGCAGTCTGTTAGTTCTTCTGGTCTTACCCTTTAGGTGCCAAGACAGTGTTTGCTGACCTTATTCGGCCGCTACTTAAAACCGGTTTTTCTCTCAGTGCCAGCCAGATCTGTTCTCTGTGCCTGTCGGATCTGTTCTGTCGATTTTTATGGCTCTAGCCCCTGGCGTCTGATACTCAGGAACTAATAGGAGCTGATAACCCAAATTTCTGATAATCTTAGAAAAAAATTATAAGATGAGAATGTTCTTATAATACGTTAGAAGGTTCAAAGTAACCTTCCAACATGGGTACATATGTGTACATGAGTTCAATATTTCGTTTCAATTAACTATTCTTATTCAATAATAATCAAATGTTTGCACACAGTTATATGGTTTCAAGTATTAATCTCTAGTACTAATAATGTATACACATTTATATGGTCACAATTAACTATTCCTATGTAATAATAATCATTTGAAAACTGAATTCAAACCAGCTTTACTCCACTTTAAAATTGACTCATTGTCACATTCTTCCCGTGGTTGGATAAAACACACACACACACACACACACACACACACACACACACACACACACAATGTTTTTTTATTAATTTTTAAACTTAAAATTCAAATAAAGATGTGTACACCTGTCGTGTGCAGCCTATGTAATAAATCAAGACTGTCTAGACGACAGTCTTGATATCTTTTATTTATTCAGTGCTCATCTACGTTTTATTTATTCATTTTTATTGTAACTGTATTGGTAATTTTCTTCATTTTCTATTCATTTCAATGAATGCTAAATACTTGAACAGGAACAAATAGAGTCATAAGAATGAATATTGGATTCATACCATGTTAATAGTAGAGATTCGCTTCCGGTTTTTGTCTGTAACAAAAACTACGTCACTGTTTACGTCACACTGCTTAAAATCGTCATAAATAGAATACACTCAAAATTTGAGCATGCAATGTTAGACAGTCCTCATTGGTTTTTTAAACAAGTTTTAATAAATACATACCTGGTATTATATATCTATATATATATAGTTTGTTTTAGTTTAATATATATTTAAAGTTGTCAGAACTAAGTTTCCATTTCAATTTTTTTTTTTTTACTCCTTTAATAAATTTATTTTATTTTTTTACTCCTTTAATAAATTTGATGATTTTACTTTACTTATTGATACAAACTCTCTGATATTAAATTTTCAACTCCCATCCCCTCAGGCAATATTTATTTTACGTCGCCCAGAGGGCATATTTTATTTTGCTAGTAATAAAAACCTATGCAACGACTTCAAATAAGTCACGTAGCCGTTGTGATTCATACGTAATGGATCTGCGAGACAAGCTTGCTAACCATTACATCATGCGTTTGAAGTGCGTGCTGTAATGGCTAGAGTTGTAGGAAATGGATTCGTCGACCCGAGTTCAAATCCTAGACAAGGCTGTGTACATTTCACTTAGCGCTAATACCCTTGGGAAAAATATGCATCCATCAGCTCTCCCTCCAACTATGGGTGAGACTGGGCTCTTTAACCTTGGCTAGGTAACCAGTCTAGGAGAAGGAAAACTCTGAATTCAAACCTGTTAAACTCCATCTAAAAATTGACCTTGTGTCACATCCTGCTCGTGCGGAGGGGTTGGTAAATGAATACATCATTACCCTTACTATGTTGGCATATCAGTTTAACAACTATTCGGACTGGACTTAGTTCCTTTTTTTTCTATTTGTTTTAATTATATGCTTGTGAGAATTAATGGTATTAAAATAATTAAGTGCTACGCAGAATTTTTTGTGCATTTGGATTTTAACGGGTGTTTGTGCATGCAAAGGGCAAGATAGTTTGGTGCAACAACTGCATATCGGCTAATTGATTAATTGAACTATCATTAATTAAACAAGGCCGATATTTACGGAGCGAAAATACGCCCCCTCCCCCCCCAATAAACACTAACCAAGCAACAGATGTTTGGCTAAGAAGTATAGAGTATTAAACTGGTTTAATACTATCAGGGTTATATGATTGAATCAATGAGGGATACATAAACTGTTTGTCCTAAAAGAAAGCATTCACTTCCTATTAAAAGGTCGGTAAGATGAGGGGGGGGGTTAGTTAGCGTGGCAGTAACAGCACCAAGGAAACAGGGACGTCAAATTCCTTTCAGTGATTTCAACAGTATGTTTCTTTTTGTTTTTGTTTTTTAAATAAGTGAAATAGATTACTAATTAAGACTGAGTCTATTCTAGTTTAACAGGTTTGAATTCAGATTTTCCTTCTCTTAGACTGGTTGCCTAACCAAAGTTAAAGAGCCCACTGAAATAGATCACTAATTAGGACTGAGCCTATTCTAGTAGTGACCACCCCAAGCAGAGTTTAACAGGTTTGAATTCAGATTTTCCTTCTCTTGGACTGGTTGCCTAACCAAGGTTAAAGAGACCAGTGAAATAGATCACTAATTAGGACTGAGCCTATTCTAGTAGTGACGACCCCAAGCGGAGTTTAACAGGTTTGAATTTAGATTTTCCTTCTCCTAGACTGGTAGCCTAACCAAGGTTAAAGAGCCTAGTCTGTCCTAATATTTACCCATAGCTGGAGGGAGAGTAATTGGATTCATACCATGTTAACGTAGATATACCGTGCTAGATGTAACGTAGATACATTGGACCGTATCAAATACGAATAAATGTTCCCGATTTCGTAATTAATGGAAAACAGACGACTCCCTTCTCCTCTTTTAGGTATTATATGACACGTGCTGAGATTAAAAACCACAGTACTTCCTACTATTCCCCTATACTTGGGATGAAAGCGCGAAGTGCAAGGTAAACAGCTCCGTCCAGGATTTGAACTCAGATCGCTGGGTTTATATACTGAGATTATAACTGTACGCCATGCGTATGTTTATTCATTATATAGACGCCGTCTACGCGTAAAACTTCCTACGGTGTAAGATTATATATGAGTCTTTCCAAATATAAACTGGTTCGTGAACTGCCGGCTTACAACTACACATTTTTTTTTAGTTGCACACCCCTTGATATTATTATCTTCATCATCTAACTCACTTACTCTGTCCTTTTCCGCGCGCGCTTAATTTGATACAGCTATGCAACGCCTTCCGGGCGACAAGTCGATGTTAGAACATCAAGCTAATTGTCGGCTTGTCTGAGCGCGCGAAAAATTCCCGCCAACCTGTAAAACCAGAATCCGAACGCCCCCTGCCCCATCCACTCCTGTGAACGCACATGTTTTTGTATTTGCACATTGTCCGAAGTGTAAGCGAAAGCGAATGTGCATCGGTATATGTGTGCATGTAAACGTACACATACATTGTTGAATAGAAACTAAAAATAAAGACATGCACACGTCTTAAATACGCTGTTGGCGTTTTGAAACATGCACTTGTGTGCGGAAAACGCACATGCACACTCACATTGACCCGCATAGCGAAAAATAGTTCCAAACATACAAATAGATGCACGTATACTTACAAATCATCGGAAATGCACACGTACATGCACACGCATGTGCATTTGTAAAACACACCAAAAACGATCAGTGGCGCGCACATTAATATACACACAGTAGTCAACAATTTAATTGTAAAGATTTCGCAAATGATAAAAAGTATATATATATATATATATATATATGTGTGTGTGTGTGTGTGTGTGCGAGTGTGTGTGTGCGAGTGTGTGTACATGTATGCGTGTGTGTATATATGTGCGAGCATAAGTGTATATGTATGTGTGTATATGTGCAGACGAAACACCAACATACGCGTATACTAATGAATAATGCTATCACACACACATATATATATATATATATATATGTGTGTGTGTGTGTATGTGTGTGTGTGTGTGTGTGTCTATGTGTGTGTGTGTGCATTCAAAGCACCAACACACGCTCACACTAATGAATAATCACACACACACACACACACACACACACACACACATATATATATATATATATATATATATATACTTGAATCAAGAAGCCGAATTAATTTAAATGTAACAAACTTAATGAGGAGATTTGAATTAAATAAAAAAAAAACATGGATACGTGTGTGTCTGCATACAAACATTTATGCGTACCCGGCGTGTGCATGTTTGTATGGATGCATAGCGAGAAAGATACTAAGGTAGGGGGGTGAAGAGAGAGAGAGAAAGGAAGATGAAGAGAGAGAGAGAGAAAGGGGGGGAGAGAAAAGGATGAGAAAAAGACTAACTGGTAAAAGCGAGAAATAATTATATAAAGCTAACATGTTCCTTCTTGTTTTCCCACTTGTCTGTTAATGGAGTTGTTTCCCTTGTTTTTCGCAATAACTACACTATTTGCTGTTACTAGCAGATAACTGATTTATTTTACCCTTTGGAAGATATGACAATTGAATTGGTGAATATCGATGTTTCCCCTTTCAGTTTTTTGTTTTCGCTATTTGGGAAATCTTATCTTGCTTGCTTCTCTATATCTTTTTTGTTTTTATGTTTTTCTTGCTTACGTTCGCTTTCATTACGTTATTTGTTGCTGTTGTTTGTTTTTTTACAATTATTTGTTTCTTTTCAGATCATATCTTTTATTTCTGTTTCATAAGTGCGTTATCTTTTTCCTCTTTTTGTTTTCCTCTATTTCTAACCCTAAAAATGGCCCGGTGTGTCTTTGTGCAATGAAATTAGAGGCATTATTTGAGCAATATGTCATTGTCAAATACCAGAAAATTTATTTTTTAAATGATTGGTCATGCACCTCGCACAAACACAGATGGTTCTTGTGTCGTTATTAGTTCCAGCTCGTAACGCAGGAACTGTGAAGTAAAAGGTTCCATACACAACCATTTTTTGTGTTTCCTATTATCATATAGCCCTCATAAAACATCATGTATATAATAGAGAGAGTATTCTCGGGTATATAATATAGATTAGAGATGATAGAGATCATAGGTGGTCTTTCTTAATTTACATTCTGCTTCTACATCGGCCGCCATCTTATCTGGTAATCTGTTGGGCTTTCTTTTAAGGGTTGGTCTTCTTCTTTGATTCTTCATTGGGCTGGGCTGGTCATTGTCTTTAATATTTACTTAACAACAAAAAGACTTGGTGTTTCTAATAATAAAGCTTTATTTCCCCAGCCCATGTTGATTCCGCCGCAGGGGATATAAACCCCGGAAGCTGACAACAACGTCTTCGCTCCTTGAAATTTGGGTCGAATCTACTAACTAAAACCTATTCCCCCGCGTCCAATCGCGTGCTTTCTAACAGAACGGGAAGTTCGGATCATCTAAATGAACTTTGTTTAACATTCTAGCTACAGGTACATCCATAATTTATAACTGGTCATTAATTTCTTTCTCAGAACTGTTGATGTCTTCCAATTCTTTTCAGTCTATTAGGATAGGGGGAGGTGCGGGAAATCTATATAGTTGGAAGCGTCGACCCGTGTTCAAATTCTAGACAAGGCTGTTTGCATTTCACATAGCGCTAATAGCATTGGGGAATATATGAATCCGTATATTCTCTCTCCAGCTATGGGTAAAATAGTAGGGCACACTGGGCTCTTTAACCTTGGATAGGTAACCAGTCTAGGAGAAAGAAAAAACTCTGAATTTGAAAAACCTGAAGTCAGTTGTTGATTGGGTTTGTGGCATTCCTAGTGCACCTTTCTTATCGACTGTGCCAAAAAGTGTGGATGGCCAAACTCAAGCATTCACCACTATAAACAAAACCACTGTGTAGATTGTTCATTGGATGAAACTTCGTGTATTGAAAGCGACGATAGGGTCCTTTTTTCCTATATATATATTTACAAACCCCTCCGCACGAGCAGGATGCGACACAAGGTCAATTTCTGTAGCGGAGTTCGACAGAGTTTTCCTTCTCCTACACCGGTTGCCTAACCAAGGTTAAAGAGCCCAGTATGCCCTACTATTTACCCATAGCTAGAGGGAGAATTTGATTCAAACCTTTCCCAAGGGTATTAGCACTAAGTGAAATAATTGCCACGTCCAGGATTTGAACTCGGGTCGACGAGTCCATTTCCCATGACTTTAACCATTACACCACGCGCTTTCTATATAGCTGCAATAGTGATGAAAAGATATTATCATAGTCTGAAAGAATACAGTTCATTTTCTCCCTCATTACACAATTAAATTAAGGTCGGCTGATAGACCTGAGGCTCTGTCAATAATTTTAAGGTTTCTTGAGGTCACATGATAAAGTGGTATGACATCAGCAAAGATGTTAAATGACCTGAGCATGTAGCCAGTTAGATTGTTGAGGAAAATAAGAAAAAAAGGCTCGGACCAAGGACAGAGCCCTGGGGAACTCCTACATTCATTTGATGCACCTCAGAGGACTGATAATGAACTGTCTGTATGAAAGGAATTGTTGGTGAATGTAAGATTCGTAGTGAGAAAAAATACTTGTGAGATAAAGAATGAACTGAGTTACGAAATATATATATATATATATATATATATATATATATATATATATATAGATAGATAGATAGATAGATAGATAAAGGTGGCTTACCGGTGAATATGGACACGCTCGTTGGAGGTGCACAGAATCCAGGGGTTAAGTCCGTGATAAAACAAATACAAAGTGCTCAATACAAAGTAGAGCAAATTTATTAAAGAAATGGATACAATAGAAATCTACTCGAGTTTCACCAAAAGGATCTTCAGGGTTAAATCCACTGAATTAATCGAGGTACCGATTTATTGCAGCCGATTACACGTGTGTTCATTGAATAAGATATTACGTTATATATATATATATATATATATATATATATATATAGAGAGAGAGAGAGAGAGAGGGAGATAGATGGTTGGATTTTACACCACTTCAACCCATTTAGGGCTATTTTATGCCGAAGACGTTTTGTTTTATTGATTCGTGATGGGTATTCAATTTTTTACTCTTTTTTTTTATCTACCCCATGGATGGGACCCTAACAGATACTACCACTTCGGTTCTGAGTGGACCTGGGACTAATGGTGATGAAGGGGTACTCCACACTTCCCAGAGTTCAGGAATTGGAACTTCCCTATTAGATGCAGTTTAGTGTCATATAGAGGACACTTAGATAGATAGATAGATAGATAGATAGATAGAATTTGTCCAGTAAATTAGATTTAGACACTGAAAGTACTTAGAAACCTTTAGGTCTGATAGGTATTTCAGTAAACGGTTTTCCTCTCATTTTTATCAGCCTTTTGTAAAATTAAGTTCTAAACGCATTAGTGGAATCTGATGTTTCCTAATCGAGAAAAAGCCGCTAGGTGTACCAAGTTTCTTAGCGCATATCTTCTCCTAATGCACTCAACGCTCATACCACAAACGTTGAGTTGCTTGTCAGCGCGGGAATCACTGGTTGAATGTTTCATCAGATAACCAAGGAAAAGAAAAAAGTTTGTTTGAGTTTATGTTTTGTTTAACGGCATATCAACCTCTGTGGGTCATATAATGCCAGAAAAGGTTATATAGAATTTTTTTTAATATAAAAGATCGTCTGTTACAGCGTAATGAGGTAAAAAGCAGCATAATAGAGGTGTCGGTGGTGACGGGAGGGGGACAAATTTTCAATTTGAATTCTGTTTATAATATTCAATTTGTTTCGTTTTAAATATTGAAAACGGTAAATTTTCTAACCAATTTCTTGGCTAAATTTTGCGAAAACGAGAATCTTAGTTTCATTTTAGTAGACAATCTTTGATGCTATTTCCGCAAAGAATGGTGCAAGTAAAAGATCTAATTTTTGGTATCAATATTCAATATACTAACATACAACGTTCTCATCGATGGACAATTTGATATTTTTAAAAAGTGAAAAATCGACCTACTCTTATCACCAATCATTAATTTAATGTGAAGCGGTGGATATTTCGACTATTAGTTGTTTTTTTTTTGTTTGTTTGTTTTTTTTACCGGATATCTCCATTTTTCAATCATTAAATGGTGAATCAAGTAATTTTGATAAACAAAGGATACAAGTTGCTTACAGTACGTGCTATTGCTTAAGTGACCGCCCAACTATATATTGAATAAGCTCAACGCTGCTCAACTTCGGTGATCTAGCGTGGATTGGTGTGTTCAATGAGAGTTCCACGTGCTCACCCTTCACCGTTATCCTCTTGCAAACACCCTCTAGTAAAAAATGAGGCCGTCTAATTCGTCCAAGATGAAATGCAAAAATGTAAATATTGTTTATCTGGTGTTGCTTACCCGCTATATTCTTATTTCTTATGAGTATCGTCACATCAGCTAAATAATGAATCATTCCGTTTTTATTATAAAGAAACGGAATAAAAAGGACACACTGCGCAGAAGAATATTATAAGAAAGAAAGAAAGAAAGAAAGTCGGGAAAAGATAGAGAGAAGGGTGAGCACTTAATTTCGACTATTGGACGCCCAAAAAGAGTTAACAGTCATTCCGTTTTTATTATAAACAAAGGAACGGAAGAAAAAGGACACGCTACACAGAAAAATATAATAAGGAAGAAAGAAAGAAAGAAAGAAAGACAAAAAAGAAAGAAAGAAAGAAAGAAAGACAAAAAAGAAAGAAAGACAAAAAAAAAAGAAAAAAGAAAGAAAGAAATTCGGGGAAAGATAGAGAGAAGAGTGAGCATGTAATTTCGACTATTGGACGCCCAAAAAGATTTACCAGTCATTTCGTTTTTATTATAAACAAAGAAATGGAAGAAAAAGGATATGCTACACAGAAGAATATAATAAGAAAGAAAGAAAGAAAGAAAGAAAGAAGAAAGAAATAAAGTCGGGGAAAGATAGAGAGAAGAGTGAGCACGTAATTTCGACTATTGGACGCCCAAAAAGATTTACCAGTCAGTCGATGAGTCGAAAGGCTTTTTATTTAGGCTTAATTAATAGCTCTTGTTTTTAGTATCCTCTCTTTTTCTTCTTCTTCCTTTCTCTTTACAATTCTTAACGCCTGCAATTACTTCCGAAGATGATGGTGGATCGTAAATAGTCTATGAATGGCATCATTGGTCCAGTCGGCAATGCCAGCTGATATTTGCTTTTAGAATAAACTGAGTTGTTATTTTTTCATTATTCGATCTCGTTTCGCACGGATTAGGTAGGGATTAAAAGGGAATCTGACTGGGCTTTCTGTGGATATTTGTCATGGGAAAGAGGGGAAACGATTAGGTTGGCTGAGAGATGAGCGGGGGGTGGGGGACGGGGGCAAGGAAAAGAAATGCAAAAGAAAGGAGTGATCATTTAACACTGGGGAATTTAAAATGACCAAGTTGCATCATGGGAACGAAAATAATGATTACGATTAGATTGATGGGAAGAGAGAAAAAAGATGTTAAGAAAACTGAAACGAAGTGAAAGGGAAGAAGGAAAATAGTAGGAAGAAGAAGAAGAAGAAGAAGAAGAAGAACAACAACAACAACAAGAACAAGAAGAACAAGAACAAGAACAAGAAGATGAATTTAAACAGAAGACAAGAACAAAAATAAAAAAGAGAAGAAAAAAGATTATAAAACAAGAAGAAAAGAATGAAGAAGAAGAACAAGAAAACAAGAAGATGAAGTTAAAAAGAAGACAAGAACAAAAATAAGAAGAAAGAAGATTATAAAAAGAAAAGAGAAGAAGAAGAAGAAGAAGAAGAAGAAGAAGAAGAAGAAGAAACGGGGGACGGAGAGGTATTATAACGTGAGAGAGTCAAAATGAAGAAGAAGAAGAAGAAGAAGAAGAAGAAGAAGAAGAAGAAGGGGTGGAGGAGAAGAGGACGAAGAAGAGGAAGAATGATGAGGTGGAGGTGGGGGACGACGATGGTAACGACGACGAAGAAAAGGAGGGCGAAGAAGAAAGCAGAGAAGAAGAAGGAAGAGGAGAAGAAAGAAGAAATCAAATGAAGGATAAGAATGAAGAGGAGGAGGAGGAGGAAGAAGAAGAAGACGAAGAGTAGAAGGAGGAATAGAAAGAAGAAAACAAATGAAGAAGAAGAAGAAGAAGAAGAAGAAGAAAGAAGAAGAAGAAGAAGAAGAAGAAGAAGAAGAGGCAATATGAAAAATGTAAAGGAAGGGGAAAAAGGAAAAGAAAGAAACAAAAACAAAAAACAGAAAAGAGGAACATCAGAACATCCTCCTAGTGTGTTAGTGCGAGGGTGTAACCTACCCCCTCAGTAGAGGATGCAGTCGGAATATCCTAAGTTCAGATGACAGGGCTGAAGTAAACTTTGTTTTTTTGGAGGGGGTTTAGATTGAGATAATGTTTATCTGCTGATATTGCCGTGTCTGCGATTCAAATCTTAAACCCTTACCCAGCGTATTTGAGTACCTCAGCTAGTTTCACTTACTTATGTCTCTTCATCTATTCACATGTTTAGATTTGTTTTGTTTTTTGGGGTTTTTTTCATTCCTTTCTCTTTTTGTAGCTGGTGAGCTGTTTTTCCGATCCACTGACCACACAAACGGTTATTAGTATTATTTCTAACTGATAAACCCCATCATCGCGCCCGACATCCATTTGCCTTGCATCAATATATCAGTCGTTTTACGAGACGCAGTTTCGTTCAATTAGACTCATAACTAGCAGCAACTCAAGTGAAGAAAAACCCTCTTTCGCCTGACTGCATGGATATGCGTGTCAGGAAAGGCTGAGAGAGAGAGAGAGAGAGAGAGAGAGGAGAGAGAGAGAGAGAGAGAGAGAGAGCGAAGTAGCTTTCATGGCAAATCAAGAGAGACTCCTCATCTAATGAGGAATGTATTTGTCGCACGAAAATTACAAAGAAAATTGCCTTTCTAACATTTACATCCGGTAGAGAGCCCGCCCTGTCGGCTGGGGCGTTAGAATGCACTGACTGCACCTCTGCAGAGGGGTAAGACTCCCCCAATGGGACACCTTTTGACCGTTGGTGGCGACCCGTGCTTAAGGATAGAGCCCAGGTGGATGAGCAGTTCATGACATGCCATATTCCGCTCCCTTTGGCTAGACGGGCTGTCGGAGAGGCCCCTCCAATCAATCGGCTGGTCACGTCAAGCCCTAGCACTTATATGATTTTCCCTGCCCTATTGCTCTCATTGCAAGCCCCAACCCCTTTTTATCATATGGGCGCTAGAAGGCAGTGACTGAGGGTCTACTTGTCCTGGGAATGACGTTAAACTCTATCTGATGGTGAGGTTCCAGTTTTGGAGGTTTGGGGAATGTGGAGCACCCCTTCATCACCATTACACTCTGACCCGGAGTGGTAGTACCTGTTAGGGTCCCATATATGGGTTAAATAGAAAACATGAGTTTATAAACAAAATTGTATTATCCATTAAAAATGAAATTATTTCAAAACTTTGTCGGCATTAAACATTTTTGAATACCAAATTACCAATAGAAGTATTTGGCATAAAATAACCAAGGGTTGACATGCCGTAAAACCCAACCAACCAAACCAAACCAAACCAAGGTCGTAAGTATGAGGTGGGGATCGAACTCGCTATTCGGTGGTAATATATCTGTGAGACTAGCATAAGGACTCTCTCGTACAATATAAACTCTATTTGACTGCAGATAACTGCAAGGATAGGTACGAAGGTGTCAAAAAGTAATGCCATTTAGAACAGGTATAATTATTATATAATCGATTGGTAAGTTGGATCTTACTCGTCGGATTCTTGCACGGAACCTCGTTAGGGTCTCAATGTAGGCCTTAGTTTTATATATAAAAAAAAACTTTACATGCTACCGTGGGTAAAATGTGAAAGAAGGTCTTAAGTATGGGACATATATAGGGGGGTGAACTCGCTATCTAATTGTAATGGATATGCAAGAATAGTTTGTTAACCATTGCACCACAATTGAATGCCCTTTTTTATCCAACTTGTTTGTTACGGTTAGAATGTTACACAAGATCACAATTACGGAGCATCCAGAATCAAACTCACTATTCAGAAGTAATGGGTTGTCTTTATATGAGAAAATGACTGTAAGAAAGAGCGCAATACAAGTTGTGTCAATGCAGAGGGGGGTTGTAATGGGGGTCAATATACTGCTTATGAGTGACATTTAATATGACCATCACAAGGGTTCTCTACACGGCACTTGTTAAAGGATGCCTAATATATTTACCAACCCCTATGCAGGATGTGACACAAGATCAATTTCTTATGCGGAGTTTAACAGGTTTGAAATTTTTCTTAGACTGATTGCCTAACCCAGGTTGAAGAGCCCAGTCTGCCTACTATTTACTCATAGCTAGAGGGAACACTGTTGAATTCATACCTTTCACAAGGGTATTAGTGCTATAAGAAAGGCTTACAGTGTGGTAGTGGTCAACAAGCTAGGCTACCTGACCTTGTTAGTGAGTCTGATTAGAAATTCTAATCTAAATTTTATAATTAGGACGTGAATCAAAAATCGAACTTAATAGCCGCATAACGGTCTTTAAGTGAGTATGAATTGATTCAAATTTATCATTATTATTAATTGATAATAATGATTAAAAATATTCATATGACCAATGGTGTAATGGTTAGCAAGCTTGTCTCGCAGATCCATTACACTGCCTTTAAGAAAGTACGAATTGATTCAAATTTATTATTACTATTATTAACTAATATTGATTCTCTTATTTATTAATTTAAAATATCTGTATAACCATCGTCTCCGACGTGTCGTAATAGTTAGCAAGCTAGTCTCGTAGATCACTACTGAGTTGTGACTTTGTTTCTCGGTGAATGCTGTATAAAAAATATCCTTACGTAAAAAAAGACCTTGTGTTGATTTGGTCTTGTGGGAGGTCAGGAAAATATATTTTTTAAAATGCAAAATCTGTTTCTCTGAGTAATCATGTCGACATAAGAACAGTATTAATTCGCACTAAAACGCAATAATTGAGGCCTGGCCTAAATCATCTGAATCCCTTGCGGCAAATTCACTATTTTTAAGCTGCAATCCGATCCCTTAAAGCAAAATTATTTCCCTTGTCACAACGACTCCCCCGACCCTGACCCCTTTCTCCTCCCTGTACAACCGAGTCGTTCGATGATGCAATATTCTCCCCTGGGGCTTCACAAATGAAGAAAGCTAACTACTGCTAAAAGAATTTCTATTAAACACCTTCCCTTTGTCGATTTATTAGTCAGCATTTGTGCAGTGGCCGGGACAAGGCGCAGCTGGAGCTATCAATCGTTTCGTCCCAGCGTTTGTCATTCTGTTTGTCTCTGCCTTTGCCCGAGGATACAAAAGTTACCTTCTACATCAGAGAGTTCCTCCCCGTCTTACGTTCGCTCACTCTACAACTACGGCATTCCTGGTGGTTAATCCTCGTTGCTGGATTTGCAGGCGGATTTAACGCAAAGAATGGAAGTTCTGTCTATTCAAAGGAGGCCAAAAGAAAGGCGCATTTAGAGTGGAGAAAGAATTGGATTGAAGATTTTCGCAGAGAAATTGGAGAGAATTAGAGAGAAATAGAAAGGATGAAGTGTGAAGGTGAGTGAAAAGAGAAGAGAGAGAAGAGTGAGAGAGAGAGAGAGAGAAAGAAAGAGAGAAGGGTGTGGGGTGATTGTGGTTTATGAGTGAATTTTTAACGAAGAAGAAGAAGAAGAAGAAGAAGAAGAAGAAGAAGAAGAAGAAGAAGAAGAAGAAGAATTGAGTGTTGATGGAAAATTTGCGAAGTGAAATTGACGATGAATAGAAGAAAGAAAGGAAGAAAGGAAAAAAGAAAGAGAGAAAGAAAGAGAGAGAAAGTGAAAGAGAGAGATTAAGGTTGTGCGATGATTGTGGTTTATGAAGAAGAAGAAGAAGAAGAAAGAGAAGAAAGAAGAAGAAGAAGAAGAAGAAGAAGAAGAAGAAGAAGAAGAAGAGAGAGCGGATGGAATTAAGAGAGAGAGAAGAAGAGAAAGAAAAAGAAGAAGAAGAAGAAGAAAAGAAGAGAAGGAAGAAAGACAGAAAGAAAAGAAGAGAGAAAGAGAGAGAAAATGAAAGAGAGAGATTAAGGTTGTGCGATGATTGTCGTTTAAGAAGAAGAAGAAGAAGAAGAAGAAGAAGAAGAAGAAGAAGAAAGAAGAAGAGAGAGCGGGAGAGAGAATAAGAAGACAACATGAGAAGAAGAAGAAGAAGAAGAGAAGAAGAGAAGAAGAGAAGAAGAGAAGAAAGAAGAAGAAGAGAGAGACACAGAATAAGTAGAAGAGGAGAGAGAGTATAAGAAGAGAGACTGATAGAAAAATTGGATGTGGAAATATGCTGCATATAAATAAAAGATTTTTCATAAGGTGAGAGTGGAGTTATGTTTGGTGTAATGGTTATCAGAGCGCCAAATGGAAATGACGAGATGAATTCAAATTCCAGCTGAGCTGGTTCACGTTCACTTCGCACTGGTGCCATTAATAAAGGCATGAATCTATATATTTCCCGCTGAGCTATGGGCAAAATGGCGGGAAGGGGGTAGCGCTATCTAACCATGTGGTATTTGATTGAATATTTGCAAAAGAAACAGGAGAGATAGACGGGTTGGGTGAGACTGGGCTTTTAGAGTTTGCTATGTAACACTAAAAGGGGTGGGGGTTTCCAGAAAAAGAAGAAAAAGAAAAAGAAGAGGAGGAGGAGGGAGTAGGAGGAAGGGGAGGAAGATGAGTAGTTATAGGGCTGGTTGCGTAAGAATGAGAGGGTTTTTCCCACATTTAACGTAGATGGTGAATTAGTTATCGCCGTGGAAAATGAACTGGCAAAACAATTTTGTCCGAGGACGCACATGACGCAAAAGGCAGATGTCTATCTCTTCTCTCACAACTGTGAATAAATAGAACTGACTCTGCTCTCAAGCCTTAGTTGGTTGGTTGGTTGGATTTTACGGCATGTCAACCCTTGTTGGGTTATTTTATACCGAAGACATTTTGTTTTATTCATTCTTTGTTATAATTCTTTTCCCGGCATTTTGTTATATTACAAATGCTGCAACTATACTGTAGTACTTACACGCCAAATATTGGAAAATTTCCGTTTTATTTTATCAGAGATCTCAGAAAATCTATATGATCGTTAACATATGCATACATAGGGCATGGACTGCCATTAACAGGTTAACGGCCATATAGGCGCGTGGTCTAATGGTTAGAATCGTTGGAAATGGACTCGTCGACCTGAGTTCAATTCCTGGACGAAGCTGTTTTAATTTCACATAGCGCTAATACCTTTGGGAAAGGTATGAATCCAATTTTTCCTCTAGTTATGGGTAAATAGCAGGGCAGATTGGACTCTTTAACCTTGACTAGGTAACCAGTCTAGGATAAGGAAAATTCTGAATTCAAACCTGTTAAACTCCGCTTAAAAAATTGACCTAGTGTCACATCCTACTCGTGCGGAGGGGTTGGTAAATATATGTGGGAATCTGGTAAAAGCAAACAAGAATTCTTCCAACATACACATAGGTACGGTATGGATTGCTATTGACAGGTCACCGTTTTCAGTAGATGGGATATTACTACCCAGGATATATGTGGGAATCTGGTAAAAGCAAACGAGAATTCTTCCAACATACACATAGGTACGGTATGGATTGCTATTGACAGGTCACCGTTTTCAGTAGATGGGATATTACTACCTAGGTATACGAATTGGCATTGGTGTAAATTATTATTAGAAATCTGATTTAATTCTCGATAACTAGTTGTCTGGAAAACATTTCTACACTGATCGAACGATTACATCGGTAATTATTGACTCTAATCAACAGTTAATTGATTATTGAATCGCTAATGAAGATAACGAACAAGGTGAATATATTGATTGGTTTCAATATGGAGCTTGTTGCATGTCTATAACCCAAGGCCTCCAAGACAAATTTTACAAGACGATACAGGTATATTTCCAGACCCCCCCCCCTGGACAAGGAACTGTTAGAAATAACAATCCAAATGGATCTTAAATCTTCAATAAAGTCTATTTTCTTTCGATAAAGATAATAGTTGGTATTTACCTAACCCGGTCGCCACGAGTTGGATGTGACACAACGCCGCAATTATGGGGCATCCAGCGAGGATCGAACTTGCTATTCAGTTGTAATAGGTTTACGAAATTAGCTTACTCAGCATGATGGAATGTCTTGATAAAGATAATGGTATAACATTAGATATTTAAGTTGTAATTGTTTCCTCATTTTTAGAAAAAAATTGTTTCTACTAAAATCCGAAACAAGTTTGGTTTTGTTTCTTCGTTTAATGGCGTATCAACCTTTGCAGGTTATTTAATACCACTACCATTCTTGTAGAAGAACTCAATTGGTTCTATTTAACCCTTAGCTGGAGAGATGAGGAGTTTCTTACTTATACTAAGGATATTAGTCCGAAAGTGAACATAATAGCGTGATTGGAGTTTGAGCTGGCTTACTAGGATATCGCAGTTCAGCACGTTATCCGCTACGCCACGGGGACTCATTCACCTGAAACAAGCAGATACCTTTCCTGTGTATAACTATAAAACCTAATTGAAGATAATGGCGAATCTAAATATGGCCGCTGGAAAAATTTCGTAAATGCTTTATTCCACGAGTAACCGATCGTCTTGTCGGTGGGGATTAGAATAGGGCCCCTTGCAGAGGAGCAACCCCAAAAGAGATATCCTGGTTATTACGCTATGGTTTGCCTCCAGTTTTGGAGATCTGGGGATTGTGGAGCATTCCTTTATTGTCATTATTTTCAGGTCCATTCTGACTACCACTGTATAGTGTCCCATCTATATGCTAAATAGATATGTTTAAAAATCATTCGTATTCGATAATACCGTAGGCAAGAAAAAGATCTTAAGAGACAGCTACACGAAAAAGGTAAATATAAATGTACAATTGACACGATTGTCTAACCTCTAGGCATACAATAAACCTAGACGGGTTAACATGCTGTTAGAATCAATACCAATAAAAATTAGTACCTGACTGACTACATAACAAAATACTAATAATCAGTTCGGGGTTTTGTTTTCTTTTTAAGGGGGCATATCAGAAATTCATGGTCCCCTTCTATGTTCTCTAAGATCCAGTACGGAATCCACTTCTTATAGGTCGTATTTTTACCAAAATTTGATTAGAACATTTCACACAAACAGTAAAAGAATGTCAAGAAGAGCCTGATCTTTCGATGGAACTGTATTCCCGTTAAAAAAATAAAACTTTATTAAACTAAAATTACTTTGCAAATTATATTTCAAAGAATTAAGATATAAAGTGACAAAACAAAAAGAGATAGAAAAATATAATCTTATTATAATGGAGATTATGTATTTGTCTATCGGTAACCGAAACTATATAACTACACAAGTCACAATTTCCTTCAGTTATTCAACGTCACATTCTCCATGATTTTATTCTTTATTTAAAACTCAATTATTAATAAAATTGCTTAAAATTATTAATACTGCTAGCGTTATCTACATACTAATAACATGCACTTGTATTAATATATACAACTTGTATTAATATATACAACAAAATAGCGGTTTAGAGTGTGAACGGGAAGACTGATTTGCATATTGCTATTGAACACTTCATTTTAATAAATATGTGCTTGATATTATTGATTTCTAATTGTTTAGTTTTATCTTAATGAATATGAGCAAAAATCTCGAGGGTAAATCTTAAAAGAAAACCATTAACAACGAGAAATAACTGTAATATTATTCTTTACTTCCTATTTTAACTAAATAGTTAAATTAGGAAAATTTAGCAATGAAATATGGGAGTGATGGAAGAGTAAGTTTCAGTTGGTCTATTTTTCGATTATACCCGCCACTGTTTCAAATGTTTTTATCTGCATTCTTATTTAGTTTCATAAGCCTTTCTAATCTAACATAATATTTTATTACATTAAAACTTAAATACTTGCAACATATTTGCTAGTGATAATAATATTACAATAATATAAAATTCAAATTAATTGTCCTCAAAGACATGGATGTCTGAGTAATCACGCTATTATATTCACTTTCGGACTAATATCCTTAGGATGAGTAAGAAACTCCTCATCTCTCCAGCTATGGATTAAATAGTACCACTTATGTTCTTCTACAAGAATGGCAATAGCATTAAATAACCCTCGATGGTTGATATGCCATTAAACAAAGAAATTGTTTTCAAAGCCATGGATGTTTGAGTAATGTGATTCTAAAAAATGAAAATCCGACACAAAAATGTGTCTATATTGCAAGGAAAAGTAGTTTGGTAATTGGTGTGATGAATATCCTTATTCCTTTTCTTATTTGCTCATGTTTTTTAGTATCTCACATCCATTGAGAATTAATTTGGTGATGAAAGTGAATATACCGTAAAAACCAGGACATAAGTTGACGGCAGATGACTCGTAGATTAAAGCATTTCTATTCATCGTAGTGATAAATTGGGTTATTTTATTCTTTTTTATTCTCTCATTTATTAGATGCATTTTTATGCCAAAGTTATGGTCCTAGATGTTAAGCATATTATTTATTTTTAACACACACACACACACACACACACACACACACACATATATATATATATATATATATATATATATATATATATATATCTGTAAGTGTGTGTATGCGCGTGTCTGTTTGTGTATGTGTTAGTAGTATAAGAGAGACGAACAGAAATAATTTGGGAGCAGTAAAATGTGTTTGCAACAAGCAAGTGAATAAGCATATAATGTAAATAAGAAAACAGGACAGATATATAAACAATAAACAGAATTAAACGTTAGAATACGTCTTCTTCATAATAAAAAAAAAGAACTTGACAAAATAAGATACTAAAAGAAAGCTGTTAATGTACATTGCTCCATTTTTTGCCATCAATTCCAAACGGCCACTTAACAACATCGAAATGGCCAAGAAATAAAGAAAAAAGGCCGATTTGCAATGCAGATAAAACTCCAGTTGTCACTATAAAGTGGCAGGAGTCAAAGACCTGTTAAGAAACACCTAAGGAGAAGAGACGCTTTTTTTTACCAAAGCCATAAATCCTCTTGTGTCAAAGACACATGCTTTCAAGGCGCTTAGTAACTTTTAAGTAACTTTGGAAATTCATTGTCTGTAAAAATCCGTTTTATGCTTATTGAATTTAACGTCGGCTTTTTATTCTGAAGTGATTCGACGCAGGCTCACATGCCGTGTCTCATTAAGTGAAACTGTTTTCACGCATCTTTTATATAAACATGGGAGTGCCCGTGGTGTAATGGTTATCGTCATAGGAAATGGACACGGTGACACGAGTTCAAATCCGGGAAAGGTTGGTTGCATTTCACGTAGCGCTAATACGATTGGGAAAGGTATGCATCCAACTATTCACCCTCAAGATATAGGTAAATAGTTGGAATGACTGGGAACCTTGGTAGGGCAACTGGTATAGGAGAAGGAAAACTGAATTAAAACCTGTTAAACTCCACTTAAGAATTGACCATGTACACACACACACACGCACGCACACACACACACACACACACACACACATATATATATATATATATATATATATATATATATATATATATATATATATGGGAGTAAATATGGAAATTAAATCCGACAATATAAAGAATTTGAAAAAACAGGTGTTCCGAAAATGGGATGAATTTAATTATCAATGTTTAAAACAATGTAACCGAAATGTTTTAAACATCGATAATTAAATTCATCCCATTTTCGAACACTTGTTTTTTCAAATTTTCTTTATATATATATATATATATATATATATATATATATATGAATTTAACTTTTTTTTAAACAAATGATGTTAATAGTTTGCTGACAGAATCTGTTTCGACCGTCTTGATAGAGCGATCTTCACCAAGAGCAACATATGAATGAAAGACGGAATAAATAACCGATAGAATGTGTTCGATGCTGGAATTTAAAAAATGCGTACATAATAAATCGTACATTAGGGTGGACCTGGGAGTAATGGAAAACTGGAGCCTCACCATTAGATGTAGTTTAGTGTTATGACTAAGACATCTATTTGAGAGAGATCTTACCCCAGTGTAATATTACCAGCGCATTCTAAACATCATCGACAGAACGATAATTGCGTTAAATAAGTAAAATAGAATGTACGTTCTGTGGTTCTTAATCGTTCTCGTCTTGGTTCGGCTGAGAATATTTCAGCACTCCTTCGTAAATTGTGTTCTTTCTTTTTCTTCTTTTTTCATTTTATTTATTTTTCTATCTGTTAAATTCCGTCTCTATTTCACAGGCACATAAACCTACACTATCTGTTAGTCTATCTTTCTTTCTTTTTTCTTTTTTTCTTTCTTCCTTTCTTCCTCCCTTCTTTAATCTCTTTCTTATCTCCAATAGCCATCATGAAGGGAAAGAAACGTTGATGCTGCAACAATAAAAGATCAATTAGTTTTTTTCTTTCCTTTTTTTAAAATCTGTCTGTCTATCTATCTATCTATCTATCTGTCTCCTCCTCTCCCTTCTTTCTACTTCAAATTTAAGAATTTTGAAAGTGCCTTGCGCCATAAAACTCTGATGTTACGAAGTTCATTGTTTTATTCTATTTCATTTTATTTTTTTTACAAGAACACTGAAAACTGTTAATTCTAAACGAGCTTTGATTATTTTTCTTTCTTTTGAATTCACTGTGCCTTGCGTTTTATCTCTTGAACTGTCTACAATCCTGCGAAAAGGTTAACACTTTTAAAGACATCTGACCAACATTATTTCGCTTAAGTTCATTAATATCATTGAAACCAAATAACACTAACATATTCTAATTATAGAATAAAGAAAAACAACAGGACGCAACACAGGTTTTATTTCAGAGTTTTCATTCTCTTGGACTAGTTGCCATACTATACCAGTCCAGTCTGCCCACTATTTACTCATAGTTGGGGGAGAATATTTGGATTCATACCTTTCTCTTGATGCTATGTGAAATGCAAATAGCCTCGTCAAGGAATTGATCTCAGTTCGCCGTATCCATTTTCTACGGCGATAATCATTACCCTACAAGCAGTCCCGTACACCACTATATATTATGTAAACATCTAATTCCTAATTAATAACACATATTGTAGGATTTCAAATGTATTAATAACATTAGCTGTTTTGAGGCAAATCTGATAAGGCTAGAGTTTAAAGAAGACATAATTCATGAAAAAACCTAAGAATTAAGTTTGAAATAAAAAATAAAATTGTGGATAATATGACATAAATAACTAAGAGAATTGGGACGTCACTGGTTTCGTATTTTAAAAAAATTGACGTCCGTCTATCGGCATATTTTTCTTAGATGGTATTTACTTCAATCTAACATAAGTAATCAAGAGATTCCCCAAATTGATACATGAACATTTCTCCCCAAATCATACAAAAGCACAACAAAAATCACTAGTGCAAAACATACACCAACAGCTCCTGCCTGTAACTGTAGATAAAAGTTTCAATGCCCTTTAAATGGAAAATGTCTCCCAAACCAACATCAAATTTACAGAAGATCAAGAAAAACTTCAGTATCACAGAAGGACCTTGAAAATAAAGGAGCTTTTTTCATAAATTATTAATCCCTTTTTTTAGAGTTTCCAAGATCTT
>CM042153.1:42220954-42228454 GCA_023376005.1 Doryteuthis pealeii
ATTAGAATGCGACACAGGGCCCAGCGAGGATCGAACTCGCTATTCAGTAGTTATAGATCTGCAAGATTAGCTTAGCATTACACCACAACGGAAGGCCACAAAGAATGAATATAGCACGGGTTGTGTCCAAAAAAAAAAAAAAAAAAAAAAAAAAAGAAATTAACAATGAATAAGATCTCGATGAGGCTATTTTTGGCACCGCTTCAACTGTGAATTCCTGTTCGAGAAGTCCTCTGCTTAAAATAAATCTAACATCGAATCACATAATTTTCGTGGAGTAGGGTCTAGGTAAATGTTTTGTACACATATCGTGTTTTATTTTCTTATTTATCTATCAAAAAATAAAATAGTAAATGTCCGTTGGTATACTTTAATTAACATGTACAATACTAACCGAAGGAGACATGGCAGAGGAATGAAGTGCTAAATCTTTTGATGCTGTCCTATCCCGGTGTTCTGATTATAGAAGTTGCGTCCATTCCATATAAATTATTGATTATTGAAAACTTGCCGATATTCATTGCTTGTAGAAGATGCATTTCTCGCAGCAGCGACAACAATGGACACGTTTAATGGAAAGGTCGGCCGAATGCCTTGAAAGGAATTCTAGGCGAATATTGAAATAGAGAAATTGAACATTTATCTGCTAATCCACCTGCGATTGACTCTGAATTCTTGGAGACAGCAGGTGGATGAAGACAGGCTTTTCCCAGAGTAGTCGTCCACTTTGATGATTAAGACGGTCAAAATAGACTCAAATGCCGCGGATAGCAAATGCACAAACCGCAACTATCAGAGTAATAAACTCTGTTGGAGCTTCTATTTCGAGGTTAGCACAGATTATTTGGTCAGGATGTTTGAACTGTTTACCGTACTGGTTCCATAACCGAAATCGAATCTCGTAAAGATTGTCTTTTTTTGACTAGGTTTATTTTAGAACTAGTCACTACCTGTGAAGAACTGGCGGATATATTTAAATTTATAAGACTTTATTCTTTTAATAAATAAACCAAATAATAGTATATATATATATATATATATATATATATATATATATATTTAGATTGGTTACCAGGTGAATCTTTATAAGATGATTCTAAGGAGGATCGTTCTTCCAACAGCGGATTTTTAGAGTTGTTCAGGTCTAAGATGAGAGCTCGATGTTCAATATTATTGACAGAAGACTTTTCTTTGCCATATATATATATATATATATATATATATATATATATATATATATATATATATATCGTCTTTCCTATTATACATAGTTCTTTGATAAAGACCGCTTTATATGGTCGAAACAGATTTCTGTCAGCAAAACTATTAACATCTTTTTTTTTCTACAAACTTTATACACATACTGTCGGATTCATTTTTCTTTTCATATATATATATATATATATATATATATATATATATATATATATATATAAGATAGGGTAGCGTAGGCAAGAAGTCAACAACGCTTGGTTACAGAGAGTTTCTTAACTATACAAATCACATAGGCAAGAAACTGTCAGTAAACAAGGACCGTTGACTTCATGTTCACGCTACACTTACATAGATATACAATCTCTGTACATGATATTCAGCACTATTTACTTATGTGCTGGTGTGTTTTTGACAGGGGGAGTCTTATCCCTCTGCATGAGACACAGTCAGAGTATTCTTAAGAACTTTTTTCTTTTTGAGGTGTGAGAGTATCGGACATTTATTCTCTATATTCTGTATTCTCTATCAAAGGTACCCTATATATAAATATTTGAAACCATATAACTGTTTGCATCTTGTTAGTATTTTATAGGAATAGTTTAAATATTATATAATATATAGATTAATTATATAATTATGTGCAACTTATTAGTATTTTATTGGAATACTTGAAACAATATAACTATGTGCAACTTATTTGTATTTGATAGGAATACTTGAAACCCTTTAACTCTGTGCGCTTATTAGTATCAGATAGTGATACTTGGAACTATATAATTGTTTGGTTTGGTTTGGTTTGTTTTGTTTTACGGCATATCAATCTCAGTGGGTCATTTAATGCCGATAAAATTTTGAAATAAATCAATTCTTAATGGATAACACAATTTTGTTTATCAACTCTTGTTTTTCTATATAACCCATAGATGGGACCCTAACAGGTACTACCACTCCGGGTCAGAGTGGACCAGGGAGCAATGGTGATGAAGGGGTGCTCTACATTCCCCAAACCTCAAAAACTGGAACTTCACCATCAGATAGAGTTTAACGTCATTCCCAGGACATGTAGAACCGCAGCCACCGCCTTCTAGCACCCATATGATAAAAAGGGGTTGGGGCTTGCCATAAGGGAAATAGGGTTGGAAAAATCATATAGGTGCAAGCGCTTCACGTGACCAGCCGATTGATCGGAGGCGGCCTCTCTGACCGCCCGTCTAGCCCAAGAAAAGCCTCAAGTGGAATATTGCAAGTCATGGACTGCTCATCCACTTGGGGTCTATCCTTAAGCATCACGGGTCGCCACCCACGGCCAACAGGTGGCCCATTGGGGGAGTCTTATCCCTCTGCAGAGGTGCAGTCGGTGCATTCTAATGCCCCAGCCGACAGGGTGGTATATAATTGTGTGCAAATGATTATTATTGAATATGAATAGTTGTTTGAAATCATATAATTGTTTGAAAAAAGACTGACTGCGACAGACGTTTAAAGGATTTTTTTAAATAATGGAATAGAAAATTAAGAAACCTAACAAACTGTTTCAATTTCAGTTGTTAATAAACACATTTTTTTTATTTTTTTAAAAACAATAATTTCCCTCCGGAGGAAATGACTCAGACGAACGATTTTAGGACATTCGAATCGATTATTCTTTTTATATTTTCAAAATGCTATTCTTATTAAAATTGTATTTAAACTTCAGGGCGGTTTTGGTTTGAAATATGTTGGTTGGTTGGATTTTACGCCGTGTCAAGCCATTTCGAGTCATTTCATGCCAAAGACGTTTTTTTTATTGTTAGGTATTATTTTTTTAACTAATTTTTTTAAAACACATTTTTAACGTATTTTCTATTTATTTAACCCATAGAAGGGACCCTAACAGGGTAAGTGGACCTGGAAGTATTGGCAATATTAACCAAAGCTCCAGAATTGGAACTTTATCACTAGATTCGGTTTTATGTCTTATTCAGGGCACTACATAAATAGAATAGATAAATCTTTCAAATTGTTCTGTTTATTCAAAACTGTTTTAATTACTGAATATTTTGAGTAAGGTTTGTTAAACATTCGAGGCGTTTCTGATCTCACTTATATAATGTAACATCACTAAATGAAGTATGCTGAAGATACCCTGGCAGTCTATGGAGGCAGAGAGATGATGATGATGATGATGATGATGATATTATGTATCTGGTATATTTCTTCTTTCCTTTTCTCAAATTGTACCAAATACTGTTAATAGTATCATGGTGTAAATGTAATTTGATTTGATTATCAATCTGTCAGGGGTGATTTTTAGTGCTGATTTAGCAGTTGGGTCAGCTTTGTCATTTCCTCTTATTCCTATTTAGCTTGGGATTTATATTAATAGATGGCTTATTACTTCGAAATCAGTATATATATATATATATATATATATATATATATATATATATATATATATATATATATATATATTATTTTAATGTTTTTTTAAGTTGGGCATTATTACGAAGCATCTAAAATAAATGAATGAATTCGATGTTATGGAGTATTGGATTCACTTATTTTTTTATTATTTGTTATAAATTTTCGGGTTCGTTAGATACCCTTTTTCAAGTGAATGTTGCTCCTGTTCAACGGATCATTCAACATTCATTTGAAAAAGGGTATCTAACGAACCCGAAAATGTATGATAACAAATAATAAAAAAATAAGTGAATCCAATACTCCATAACATCGAGTTCATTCATTTATTTTTAGATGCTTCGTAATAACGCCCAACTTAAAAAAAAAAATTAAAAAAACATAAAAATATATACCGAGAGAAGCATACGGAGACCCCTAAAATACAACATATATATATATATACTTAGTCTATGAGTAGCACAGGGATCTGTGCGATAAAGTGTGTAGATGATGGTAAGTGTGGCGCTCCGCCTCAGACGCCAAAACAATCTCCTTGGTCAAGCGCTAGAGAAAAGAGGATATATTCCCTCGCTTTCTGGCTGAATATGACATTAGGCCACCCTGATGACTTTACTTTTTATTTTTTATTTTTTACGTATGGTAATCGACATCACCTGATTTTCTGGTCTAAATCCTTCGGATTCTTCCGAATTCAGTTTGAAAAGTGCCCGGGTGGTTCACTATAGAATCTTGCCAAATATTATTCTCTTCGTCAAGTTTTACTGCCAGAATAGTTTTCTAAAATATCCCGTATTCTCAAGGAAATCTGTTGCCGCCCTTTTCTTTTATCTCATTTTATTTGATTGAGTCGTGACATTATTATCATCCAGTGACTTAACTAATCCGGTCTTAGTAATTGACAATCGGATTAAAAATAAAACCTGATCAAGATGAAAGACCGGCTCTCTCTCCGATCAGCTTGATTAACTGTGGTCGTGGGATTTAAGGATAAAACGGAAAAACCGAAAACTATTTGAAAGGTGTGGCTTGCCGTTAGCACGGCTGAAACGACAATGTGTCATGACTTGCAGATGAGGGACCCTTAATTGAAGCCCGGGATATTAGATAAAAAGGGGATTTGGGGACAGAGGTTGACACAATCATTGCTGAGAATGTGGGTTTTATTTTGTCAATGATGCTGAACAAATTTTAGAAGCAGCAGGGTGCCTACACAACAGCAATTGTACGGCAACTTACCTTCCATCACACAAACCATACATGTCAGACAAGCAAGACAGGCTGGGTACTGCCGGAGAAATTAAAACGAACTCATAAGAAACGTTTCCTGTGGACTCCTACACATGGACAAACCAGTATTAGTTGACCAGCAATAAACTTACATTTATCTGCTCTGTACGGATACTCAGTGCCGTCTAGACAACTTACTAGAGCAAATAGATTTTTTTTTTTAAAAAACGAGTTTTAAAAATGTGTTAAAAATTGAGTTAAAAAAATGAGTACCCATCAAGAATGAATAAGACAAACTGTTTTTGGCAGAAAATAACCCAACAAGGGTCGACATGCCGTAGAGTCCAACTGACCAACGTTCTTAAAATCAATTTTAATGTTTAGGATTATTATTTGTATATAAATGACATTTTAGTTGTTCTTTATGTTTATTGTTACTGAATAGCGAGTTCGATCCTCACTGGATGCTCGTTACTTGCGACTTTGTGACACATACTATCTGTTCTGAATGGGTAAGTAAAAATCAGGAGTGATACGTTAGTTGGAATATACAGAACAATAGTCTCAATTTAGTAATATTATAATTTGAAATACATTTACTTATTTATTTATAGTAATTAAATAATAATTGAAACAAAACGTCTTCGGCATAAAATAACCCAAGGGTTGACCTGCCGTATAATCTAACCAACCAACCGCACGAATATTTGAGTTTGTTTATATTGTGGTTGTGTTTGAATGAGTATGTATGCGTGAGAATATCAACAGATGAACGTGAATATATGCATAAACGAATTTCGATTACATGTTTATAGTAATGCTTGAATAAAACGCACGTTTATTGTTCGGTATTCTTAATAATAAAAAAAATGAATCCCATTTATAAAAGCCCAGTAACTTTCTCATTACTTGATTCAGTCTAGAGTCGATAATGTATTTTAAGCGAACGGGGTGGGTCAAACAGGATGACATAAGGGGAGATAACTACACATAATAAGAAATGTGAGAAAATGAAGAAAAGCAGACTATGTATTGGGAGAAGGCAAAAAGTAAAATAAATAAATGGAAATTGAACAAATAAAAAAAGCACAAAGAAAGAGTCTATCTCCTTTCTTTCTTTCTTTCTTTCTTTTTTCTTTTCTTTTTTCTTTTCCTAACAAAAAGAACTTTCCATTTGGGCATATTGAGAAAAATCCTTGTGATTATTATCATACATTAAAAAGGAATTGATTAATACTCAATCTGTTAAGAAGGTCTAAATGACACAAGTGAAGTAGAAAAACATTCTCTCTCTCTCTCTCTCCCCCTCTCTCTCTCTCTCTCTCTATCTATCTATCTATCTCTCTCTCTCTCTCTCTCTCATACACACACACATAAACACATATACAAACACACTCATACACACACACGCACACGCACACGCACACACCCATATACAAACACACACACAAGCGTTCATACACACATGCACATACATTTAATCTTAAATAAAAGACTAATCCAAATTTCGTCTCCTTCTGCAACTAGGGGATGAACAGTGATGGAATGGCTAACGAGTTGGTCTGTGACACTGTAGTAAGCGAGGTCGAATTCCAGTCGTGCTATAACGTTCACTTTCATACTACTTGTTGACATCTTCCGTCTACGAGAGACGGATGGAGTAGTGACCAAAATTTTTTCGGAACTACGTAGCCTGGGCGGGTTTACATAAAGGATGAGCTGTTGCCCAAGCAGCAAATCCCCCTCTCCACACTGCCGCTGTGATAAAAGGAAAGGCAAGGAACCAATGCAGTTTGGCAGCGGTTGTGTCACAGGAGTTGATGAGTAGCACTGAATTTCAACATCATACCACTTTCATACTAATACACTTTAATACTAATACACTTGGGAAAAGTATGAATACCTTTCACCCCTCCCAACTATGGGTTAAATAGTACCATTACTGATCCTCTACAAGGATGAATTTTACATTCAATAACCCATGACGGTCGATATGCTATTCGACAGAGAAACCAAACCAAACCAAAGAAAGAAGTAATAAGACAAAAGGAAAAGAGTAAGTTAATGGGATGACGGCAGATGGAGATTAACAAAGGAATGACAAAATGAAGCCATAACTCAGCAAGTTGTTATTTAAAGACGTTTGCTTGAATACCATGAAATATTCATTCTTAATGGTTTTCAATTGCTTATTGAAAAATTGCTTATTGAAAAATTACACAAGGGCTTGAACGTAAGCAATTGAAAATCATTAATAAGACATATTCCGTGATATTCAAAGAAACCTGTTAATATATATATATATATATATATATATATATATATATATATATATTGGCAGCATTTTTCTTTTATGTATGTTTTGTTGAACTCGACGGACAATTCTTGTCTGACGAGTTTTTTTTTTCAATCCTTTCTAATTGTCTTGCCATATTATTTTATATCAGGCTGGAATTGGTGTACCAATACACCAAAGGTTTTAACACGAGTACTTTCTGTGCTATTCAGTGCCATCATCTCTTTGTTTAAAAAGAAACAATGTAAACATCTCACCAGTTTCACGCCTGATGATGACACTAAGTAATGCAGAAAATACATGTGTTAGAATCTTTGGTGGATTCATACACTAATTTTCATACTGATATAAAAAAAAAG
>CM042153.1:42233454-42263454 GCA_023376005.1 Doryteuthis pealeii
TCTAACACGGCTAGAATTCACCTCGGAATTTAGTAGTAAAAGTCGCCAGTGAGTAAAATCTGTCTGTAGATGTACTGGCACTGGGACCCCCCCCCCAACTAAATCCAACACGTGTTCTTTCTTTAGATTTATTGGCGAGTATATACATTTGAATTTCGGTTCCCCAGCTAACAACATGCTTTTCCAAATGCCTGAAACTAATTCAAGAGCTAATAATTATCGATATAGATATTATTTGACGAAAAACTTCGTAAGTAAATTATCAACAATAATATTCGTTTGAATTCAGGATGAGAATTGTTTTTGTTAACTAATTTTTGTACAAATTCTGTGTCTAATTCTGTCGTATTTTTTGTCTTAAATTTCATCAAATTTTCAACTAAAATTGTTCCTCTAACACGGCTAGAATTCACCTCGGAATTTAGTAGTAAAAGTCGCCAGTGAGTAAAATCTGTCTGTAGATGTACTGGCACTGGGACCCCCCCCCCCAACTAAATCCAACACGTGTTCTTTCTTTAGATTTATTGGCGAGTATATACATTTGAATTTCGGTTCCCAGCTAACAACATGCTTTTCCAAATGCCTGAAACTAATTCAAGAGCTAATAATTATCGATATAGATATTATTTGACGAAAAACTTCGTAAGTAAATTATCAACAATAATATTCGTTTGAATTCAGGATGAGAATTGTTTTTTGTTAACTAATTTTTGTACAAATTCTGTGTCTAATTCTGTCGTATTTTTTTTGTCTTAAATTTCATCAAATATTTTCCACTAATTCTAACACAGAAATTCTACAGTCCTATCACAGTCAATTTAAATCCATCTTTCACTAAGAAGACTCTCGACTTAGAAACGGTTCTCTTTTTGCCAAAAATGGTAGGGATTAATTTGACTTAAACTAAGTTGAAACTTAATAGTGGATGGATTTTTTTTTTTTTTTTTTTTTTTTTTTTTTTTTTTTTTACCCCTTTTTTCGGGAAACAACTCGAGGCAGATTATACATCTTACCTCACAAATAAAACCATGGGTAGCAGCGTGGTGGATGTGAGACATGGCGGATGAACCCAAAATGGGTCAACGGTGTATCTCACGTGATGCTGGGCGGATGAGCCTAAAAGCGGGCCAACGGCCAGGATCAAACAGTTCAGTCAGGAAACTACTGCTCCTCATCTCTAAGTCTGGCGTCTATTGATGAGTCAAATTAGCCACCGAAAGGTATCGATGACATCGAGCCAACCAAACCTATGACATTCACAAACAAGTCAGGGTTATTTTGACTTTCAAAGGAAATAAGAGTACTCAGCATTGGGGCTTTTTTTAATGTGATTTCAAGACAAAACGAATCATCTAATAAATCTGTGTATTATTTAATAAATAAGAATCTTCTTTTTATTTTGGTTGGGTGGGAGTTTCACAAAGGCAAAAAAAACAATCCATCGAATAGGCATACACCCAAGTCACGTTAAAAGCATCAGTTCTCGCCAGATCTCCGAAGTTGAGCAGCGATAAGGCCGTTTCATCATTTAGATGGGGGACCACTTATAAAAATAGACATTGTAAGCAGGCCGATACTGATGTATGCCAAAAAGTGGGGGTACCTTAAAGAAAAATTGTTCTATAGTAAAAAGTACCTAGACACTATAAGCAAGCTGATACCAGGGGGATCCAAGTTTAGGTACCGGACATGAATGCCAAAAAGTGGGGGTACCTTAAGGAAAAATTGTTATATAATAAAAACGTACCTAATACCTATTACTTAAACATAACATTTACTATCGAGATGTAGATATGATATAAATGATTTATCTATATATTTAGATAATGAATGGAAATGATCTATAATGAATTATTTCAATTTTTTTAAATGCATATCATCATGAATTTTCTGTTAACTTTAACTTTGAAAATCATCTAATCAAGTCCTTTTAGAATTTAATTATGTCAAACAGCTTATTCAATAGTGGCATATGAAAATCTAATAGAGTGCAATGGAGTTATCAGAATAGTAATTAATTAGAATAATTTTTATTTTTCATTGTATAAAAGAACTATTATGGTTAAATTACAAAAAATACTAATAGTACCGGGTACTCGCTTGGTTACCGCATTTTAGGAATGACCCCCACCTCCTTAGAGGTAGCAGGTACTTTTTACAATATCACATACATCTACGGTACCTAAACTTTGACCCACCTGTTGATTATATATGCGTATTATAGCTGATATATATTAAGATGGATGAAAATGAATACATAACCAAAAACTAATTCTCGCAATTCAAGGGAAACAGCATGGTGGTGAAGAGACAACTACATTATGATTTGAACATATTGATATTTTTGGTTTGAGAGTTTCAATGCTGTAGAGTTTATTAAGGACAATACCTAATAATTATTGTATAATCTTTCACCTGAAATTTTAAAAAGAAAACTGCTATATCTGGTTTAGTAGAAAATGAATCTTATTATTCTAAATGATAGGGATGTAAATAAAAAGTAAAGTCGTCGGAGTGGCCTTTTGTCAGTATCAACCACACAGCGAAGGAGTCTATCCCATGTTCACTAGCGTTAGAACAGGGAGATTGTCTTTGCATCTGAGATGGAACGCCACATCTACCATCAACTCTCCACTTTACTGCACAGATCTAAGCTGTGATACTCATGCACTGAATTGGCTGGAGCCGGCATCAAACCAGGAACCTTGGGCCTACCTAGGCGAATACACTACCGACTGAGATATTATATATGAGGTGTTATATATATAACAATGATTATCATTCCAGAGATTTTGGCTAATACTTGTGAGTTCAATCCTCCCTGGGATACGCAATGAATGGGCACCTATGTAGGTCGATCAGCAAAAACCTATATTGGTCAGCTCTGTGCGGATACTGGATGCTGTATTGAGGACACTACAGGAAAGAAGTCGATAGGAACGATTAATGAAAAAGAGTCATGGAAATCCGTGCAGCTGACACAGACTTCTTTGACATTGTCACCGGAGTCCTACAAGGGGATACACTAGCGCCATATATATTCATCATATGCCTAGACTACGTACTCAACATCACTAGATCCCATAAAAGAAAAAGGCCTCACACTAAAAAAGCAAGAAGCGGGCGATATCCCGCACAGACTATTACGGATGCAGACTATGCTGATTACCTGGCACTACTCGCAAATACACATGCACAAGCCGAATCCTTACTACGGAGCTTGGAAAAGGTAGCACAAAATGTCGGCCTGTATGTGAACTCTGATAAAACTGAGTTCATGTCTTTCAAAAACAAAAGCGACATCTCAACCATTGACCTTTGAAGATTTTAGATTTTAAATTGCTTCTGCTTAACATAGGCATAGGGTTCTTTTTTAAAACTCTAACACATT
The DNA here is from genome assembly GCA_023376005.1 of Doryteuthis pealeii. Classification (NCBI taxonomy): domain Eukaryota; kingdom Metazoa; phylum Mollusca; class Cephalopoda; order Myopsida; family Loliginidae; genus Doryteuthis; species Doryteuthis pealeii. The sequence continues at coordinate 42,236,846 of CM042153.1, forward strand.
TTGAACACCCTTTTGTCCAAACATGTTTGTGCTAATATATATATATATATATATATATATATATATATATATATATATATATATATAATTATGTGTTATGTTCTTGTGAACGTTGTTTGTTTGGTCTTTTGAAGCATTGGGAAAAAAGAACAAAAATCAGAATTTTTATATATTCAATTGTTGCTCTTCCTGGTTTAATATATTCCGATATTTCGGGTGAACATTCACCCTTTTTCAATATATATATATATATATATATATATATATATATATATATATATGGGGTATGTTGTGTCCACTCTCTCTTGGTGGACATCATTTTAACTGATTTACACTTGATAGATGGTACATCGACGCACTGTTTTTCTACTTAGCAATCATCAACGTTAAATCCGGCGAATCGTTGGGCTGTGTAGGCAACAGCTGTTATTGAAATTCTGTTGAGATCAATGCGAATTAAAATGTCTTACAGCGGGACATTTTGCTCAAAACTGCTGGGGAAACGGGTTAGTAATCTTTGGAGAAAACGAGGAGAGACAAAAAAAAGGAAAACAAAATGAATGAAATGAACGGGAAAGTAAAGAAGGATTACGGGACGATTTGGAACGAGATATTTAACGACTTGGAATGATAATAAAAAAAACTATCACGAAAAAAAGAATATGAATGAAAGAAAGGGATTAAACGGGTAAAGGAGATATTAAAGAAGAAGAAGAAGAAGAAGAAGAAGAAGAAGAAGAAGAAGAAGAAGAAGAAGAAGAAGAAGAAGGAGGAGGAGGAGGACGACGACGACGACGACGACGACCAAGAAGAAAGAAGGACGAAGAAGAAAGGATTAAACAGACAAAAGAAGAAGAAGAAAAGAGAAGAAGAAGAAGAAGAAGAAGAAGAAGAAGAAGAAGAGAAGAAGAAGAAGAAGAAGAAGAAAGGAGGAGGAAGAGAAAGAAGAAGAAAACAAACGAAGAAGAAGGAGGAAGAAGAGAAAAAGAGAAGAGAGAAGAGAAGAAGAAGAAGAAGAAGAAGAAGAAGGAGGAGGAGGAGGGGGGATGACGGCCAAGAAGAAAGGAGAAAGAAGAAGAAGGACAAGAAGAAAGGATTTAACAGACAAGAAGAAGAAGAAGAAGAAGAAGAAGAAGAAGAAAGGAGGAGGAAGAGAAAGAAGAAGAAACAAACGAAGAAGAAGGAGAAGAAGAGAAAGAAGAAAAAAATGAAAGAAGAAGGAGGAGGAGGAAGAGAAGAAGAAGAAAACAAAGAAGAAGAAGAAGAAGAAGAAGAAGAAGAAGAAGAAGAAGAAGAAGAAGAAGAAGAAGAAGAAGAAGAATTAATATAAAATATCAGAGCTGTAGGGAATAGGAGAAAGAAATGGAGTAAGTATTAAAAGAAAGAAGGAAAGAAAGAAAGAAAGAGAGAAAGAAAGAAAAGGCAAAATAATTATTAACTGTCTAGGAAGAGAACGAATAAAGTTATTAAAAAGAAACCGTGTAAAAGAAAGAAAGAAAGAAAGAAAGAAAGAAAGAAAGAAAGAAAGAAAGAAAGAAAGGGCCAAGCGGGTAAAGAAAAAATTGAGAATAAATATAATAATTCAGATGAAACCATGTGAAAGAAAGGGATACAAAGTAAAAGAAAGGAATAAAGAATAAATGAATAGAAAGAAAGAAGAGGAGAGATAAATGAAAAAGGAATGAAAAGAATAATGAGAATAAATAGAAGAAAATATTAAGTTAAATAAAAAAGAAAGAAAGAAAGAAAGAAAGAATAAACTCCGATAGAAAAGAAAGATATGAAGAAAACAAATAGAATTAGATGAGCAGTTGGGATCAACTACAAAAGGTGTGGTATGGTAATTTATGTTTGCTATTACCACTACTAATGCTGCTAATGCTATTAATTTAGTCTGTTTGTTGCTGAGAGTCTGATTATTCTGACTGTTAATTAAATTCCTTTGCATTCAAACTAGTGACTTTCCTGTAATGTTTATTTTTCAAGGAATTGTATAGTTTCCCGTCAATAATAAGGATTAATATTTCAAAACAATTAAAAGACATTTACGGTGTTGGTGACTGATAACTGAGAAATCAAAGTTTTTGATACAGTGTGTGAACAGAATGAAATAGGAAAGCTAACAACTTGGAATCACGGATCTGCGCTGATTGATTGGTTGAAGGAAAGCATATGTCCAGAAAGAATAACGGAAAAAAGTATGATAGAAGAAGAAGAAGAAGAAAGAAGAAGAAGAAGAAGAAGAAGAAGAAGAAGAAGAAGAAGAAGAAGAAGAAGAAGAAGAAGAAGAAGAAGAAGAAGAAGAAGAAGAAGAAAAAGAAGAAGAAGAAGAAGAAATTCAATGATAAAGAAGTAATTCAATGAAGAAGAAGAACAAGAAGAACAAGAAGGAGAAATGCAATGAAGAAGAAGAAGAACTCGAGTTTCCCCATAAGGATCTTCAGGGTTAAATCCACTGAATTAATCGAGATAACGATTAATTGCAGTCGATTACACGTGTGTGTTCATTGCATTAAACGAACAGTTTAACGCAATGAACACACACGTGTAATCGACTGCAATTAATCGGTATCTCGATTAATTCAGTGGATTTAACCCTGAAGATCCTTATGGGAAACTCGAGTAGGTTATCGCTTGCACATATTTTATAATAGATAGATAGATAGATAGATAGGGGTAGCAAATACATGAATTCAGCGGCTCTTGGTAACTGACAGTCGATTATATGATTTTCAAATCAAGTGAATAATTTTCGTTTGTATTTTTCATTATATTTCATTTCAGGAAGGTTCAATATATATACCATGTATGTGGAATGTGTGAAAGAGCTTTAATGAGATGTCCATTCTACAGTGTTAAATCTATGTACTTCCCATTGAATTAAATGTATTGACATGGAAATCGCTTCTCTTGTTTAAATGAATATTTATTGTGTAAAATACGTTCATCATCATTAAGCGACTGACATATTGATTAACCCACGTATATATATTCAGCTGTGTATTTACCCTCTCTCTTGCACTGGATGATTACGTAATCAAACTGGAAACGGATGTAAGCAATTATTAGTTATGACCAAACTCCCTAGCGTCAAACATTTTGGGAGAAAAATAGTTTGGAGAAAATACAGCTATGCTTGGTTTAGAAGAAAAGGAACTTTCTATAAATGTATTGGTAGAGGTGAACTCATTTATGTGTCATACTCTCTCTCTCTCTCTGTCTCTCTCTCCCTATCTATCTATCTCTCTCTCTCTCTCTCTATATATATATATATATATATATATATATTTATATATTATAAAATTAATGAAATGATGGGGATAAATGAAAATCCTTTGACCCTTCTCAAAGTATTAAAACACTTTTTGATAGAAAGTTTTTCTCAATTATAGACTCCTTTGAAGCATCAAGTTAATATAATTATAAGTTATTAGAGAAGATAAGATTTGTCTCTTACCTTTGCAATATCTGTTAAATGGGTTTGAATTTTTATATTTGTATATATCTAATCTTGTCTAGTTAACTTCCGGTGAATATTGCTACATTGTAACTATATTGAATTCAAAATAAAAACGGTCAAATGGAGGAATTTATTTACTTAGCTTTTTTTCAGTTGTAAAATAAAATAAAATATATTAAATTAATTAGATAGATCAGTAAATAAATATACACACACATACACACACACACATACACACACCACACACATATATATATATATATATATGCACATATATATATAATATATACATATACATATACATTATGTATACATATATAAATACTGATTACTCTAGACGTCTAGTGAAATAAGCTAATATATAGATGAACCTTATACCGATAAACTAAGGTTTTCATTTATCTAAGTATACGTATATATGCGTATATACATATATTTATATGTATGTGCGTAACATTTTTTATAAGTACGTTTGAATTTTCCATTTTCATTTAATCCTGTCACGGAAATACTTGATATCATTCACACACATACTCACACACAGGCACACACACACACACACACACACACACACACACACACATATATATATATACATATGTATACATTATATATACATATATAAATACTGATTACACTAGACGTCAAGTGAAATAAGCTAATCTGATTTCCAAAACATTTTTCTTCTTTCTCATATATATATATATATATATATATATATATATATATATATATATAAGAGAGTTTTATAATTTAACTAGAAATGCCAAAACAAGACGACTTCAGTTCCAGTGATCTTTTGAAAAAGAGATTTTATCTCGAAAATTCAAGAATAAAATACAGGTTAACACACAACACCATTGTTACCTTATTCTTTACACCTGCATTGTGATAGCCTTCAAAATCAACCTCCAAACCAATATATATTGATAGATTAATTTTTCTCGATTTGTTTAGCCTTACATTTGGATAGGTATGCCCGCCTAATTAATTAATTATTAATTAATTAACTTTCAAAATTAGTACGACTTCAATTAAGCACATATTCTCCCAAAAATTGTCGGCTAAAAAAAGCCATATCATAAACACATCGCGTGTGTATTTACTTCTCATATATATATATATATATATATATATATATATATATAGAGAGAGAGAGAGAGAGAGAGAGAGAGAGTGGAAGGAGACGTAGAAAAGGACAGAGGGACAGAGAAAAATATGATTGAAGTAATATATAGTCAGAATAATAGATACAATGAAAGTGAGTGAGGAAAGAAGACTTGACATAAATAGAAAGGGTGTAGGTATAAGACTCTCAGTGAGTGATAATGAAAGAAAAAACGAAACAACTAAATAAGAATATGAAGATGGATGTGGAGAAAGAGCAGGACAGACAGAAGGGAATGAATTAAAGAAACAAGAAGATAATTCATGATCAGAAGAGTTTAAGTAACAGAAGAACGACATCAAAGTGAGAGAGCAAGAGAAAGAGAAAGAGAAAGATAAAGAGAAAGAGGGAGAGAGTGAGAGAGAAAGAAAGAGAAAGAGACAGCGAGAGAAAGAGAGAAAAGGAGAGAGAGAAAGAAAGAGAGAAAGAAAAAGAAATAAAAGAGAAAGAGAGGGGGAGAGAGTGTGTGTGAGAGATAGAGATAGAGAGAGACATGCAAATCATGAATCCTGATCAGAAGAGTTTAAGTAACAGAAGAACGAGATCAAAGTGAGAGAGCAAGAGAGAGAGAAAGAGAAAGAGAAAGAGAGAGAGAGAGAGAGAAAGAGAGAGATAAATAGAGAAAAGGGGAGAGAGAAAGAAAGAGAAAGAGAGAGAAAGAGAGAGAGAAATATATATAGAGAGAGAGAAAGAAAGAGAAAGAGACAGAGAGAGAAAAAGAGAGAGAGAAAAGGAGAGAGAGAAAGAAAGAGAAAGAGAGAAAGAAAAAGAAATAGAGATAAAGAGAAAGAGGGGGAGAGAGTGTGTGTGTGTGTGAGAGAGATAGAGATAGAGAGAGATATGCAAATTATGAATCCTGATCAGAAGAGTTTAAGTAACAGAAGAACGAGATCAAAGTGAGAGAGCAAGAGAGAGAGAAAGAGAAAGAGAGAGAGAGAAATAGAGAAAGGGGAGAGAGAAAGAAAGAGAAAGAGAGAAAGAAAAAGAAAATAGAGATAAAGAGAAAGAGAGGGGAGAGAGTGTGTGTGTGTGTGAGAGAGATAGAGATAGAGAGATATATGCAAATTATGAATCCTGATCAGAAGAGTTTAAGTAACAGAAGAACGAGATCAAAGTGAGAGAGCAAAAGACAGAGAAAGAGAAAGAAAGAGAGAGAGAGAAATAGAAAAAAGGGGAGAAAGAAAGAGAAAGAGAAAGAGGAGAGAGAAAGAAAGAGAAAGAGAAAGAAAGAGAGAGAAAGAGAGAGGGGAGAGAGAGTGTGTGTGTGTGTGTGTGAGAGAGAGAGAGAGATAGAGAGAGAGGTATGCAAATTATGAAATAGAGAGAAGGAGCGGGAACAAGAGGAAATAATTCTCTGTCATTTTAAAAATGCAAGCCTGGAAGTCACAGGATTCTTTGTATTGCATTGTACCTGTCTCTTCAACTTGCCGGCCGGGAGCACTTAAATCTTCAGGTCGGGAAGTAATCTGTCTGATTGTCTAATTGTTAAGCAGCCGAAAGTACAATCAATACTATTTTCCTTCGATCTGAAGACTACGATAAGCTCGCTCCCAAACATACAGACCGCTTTTAGGCAGGGGCAGATAACTGCGCTTGAACACACAGAGAACAAAAAGAGATACTAATGCAAATTAGATGCAAATACAAAAGACTAAATAAAAGATATTGAGTATTTACTTAAGCACGGATAATGTTTAGAAAATTGGATGTATATGCAAGTGAGTTCAAAATTATCCGCACATAATAAAACAAATCTAAAAAATCTAAAAGTGCAGCTAATTATGCCAACTTGTAGAGAAACTTGTCCTTCCTTTGGTTGACATCAGTGTCATGAAGCGGGGAGACCTGCTGCATGAGCAAATGTCGGCTGTACATCCAACCTCATATGCGCCGATATCTGGGCGCATATCCGACGAATACACCAGTCACTGGTCACTCAATCTAGTTTAAAACGAACCACTCCCAAGACTAATAAAAAACTCATTAGCCACTTTTTTTCACCACATAGACAAATGTATATATAAAGAAAGCAATCGAAGAGAATTTAACCAGAAGATATTTTTACTTAACAAATGGATATGCCACTTCTACCTCTGATTCATCTTGTCTGTTTTCTAAACTTTTGGGAAGCAATTACAATTAGTAAGTTCTCGTTGTCCTGTAAATCAAGTGAGGCTGAGTGACAGTAAGTATTTAACAATACCATAGTTTGGATGGTCTTGATTCTTCCTCTAATTTCTAATTTACCCAGACTCTTTTTCAGATACTTGGGGACAGTTCCAAGGGCACCAATTCCAACTGGTAAAACCTTTACCTTTATGTTCCATAGTTTTCTTGGTTCTCTAGCAAGGTCCAGGTATTTGTCCATCTTTCCCACGCCGGAATCGAACCCGGATTATTATTATTATTATTATTATTAGTAGTAGTAGTAGTAGTAGTAGTAGTAGTGTTGTTGTTGTTGTTATTATGAGGTTTTTACACCTGTCGTAACTGGTGGTTCACTGGAGGCTGAGTTACAGCAAGTCTCCTCAGGTCTTCAGGACTCTTCTGAGTATTCTAGCCGATTTCAACGGTGCTGTAGTTTGGATGGTCTCGATTCTTCCTCTGATTTCCAATTCACTCAGATTCTTTCCAGAGCTTTGGGGACCGTTCCAAGGGCCCCAGTTACAATTGGTACGACCTTCACGTTCATGTTCCAAAGTTTCCTCAGTTTTCTGGCAAGGTCTAAGTATTTGTCTATATTCTCAGTTTTCTTTCATTTTCACTCAGCTACGACGGCAAAATCCACGAGATGACAGGTTCTCTTAATTAATTGGAATACTAATTTAAAACCATGTATAAATTAGTAAGTGTTGAAAATAATTATTTGAACCTATTATTGTTTATAAACGATGATCATAATTAAACTGTCTAACCTCGTCATTAAATAACCCAACAAGGGTTGATATTTCTTCTATCACACCACCAGCTACATTGCTTAATACTGTCGTGTCATTCATTGGAAATGGTTCCAGACAGATCATGGTTATTCCTATTTCAAATATTGACGTTGTGTTCCGAAATGTTAAACATAAACATCTTTGTTTATGCAGTGTCAACAGATGACATCGGCGTGTGATTTTGATCTTTCGTTCCGAAGCCGTTTAATTCTGTCACCTTAAACCGTACACGCGCGCACGTCTATGCACAGTAGGGTATATTGATTTTTCACTTTAAAAAAATATCAAATTGTCCAGGAACGTCAATGTTGTGTGTTAGTATACCAAATACTAATATCAAAAACTAGATCTCTTACTGTTTGAAGAAATAGTATCAAAATAGTTACAAAAAATATTAAAATGCGCCAAAATCATCGTTTTCGCAAAATTTAGCCTAGAAATCGGTTAGAAGATATAGAAATTTCAATATTTAAAATAGAAAAGGTTATCATTGTAAACGAAATGAATAAAATATTATAACTAGACTTCAAATTGAAAATATACCCCTATCGCCACTGCACCTCCAATGTGCTGCTTTTCATCTAATAATTAAGCAATAAAAATGATAACATTTTAAAATATTGAAATATATTTCCTCAAACGAGCAAAGTTTTAAAGAAAAATATTTTGTGTGGTTAATTTTGTATGTTAATTTGCAACATCCACCACATTACTCTTTCAAAATCGACCTACCCTAATGCGCGGCCAAAGATACATTTCTGTGCAGCAGTCATTTGTATGAGTCTGTTGGTATCTCCGGAGGTAACTGGTATGGACAGGGGGTGGCGTACTAGTTAAGCTAAAAGTTGGAAATTTACCTTAACTTTACTTTAAAGACGGTGAATGATATCAATACTTTCACGTTCATTGAGAAGAAAGGCATTGGCAAAGTGTTAAAGCGTTTCATCTCTAACTTTGAAGATGTGGCCGGGCGATATATATATATATATATATATATATATATATATATGTGTGTGTGTGTGTGTGTGTGTGTGTGTGTGTGTGTGTGTGTGTGTATAAAGAAATTGAATACCAAGTACAAGGTAAAATATACCTGGCAAAAAGTAAGCCGTGAGGTGCCCATAGTTAAGAGTTAGAATCAGTAATATGTATTACACATAATGCGAATCTGTAATGATTTAATAGTTAATTTCTACTTGGCAGAAAGTATTATGCTTGATGTAAGATCTAAGATAAATAGGAATAATGGGTTACAAGGGGACTAATGGAATTGTGACTTGAGTAGTAATATAGTTTCGTTTACAGACAGACAAACACACAATCCCCATTATAGTGGTAGTATCTGTTACGGTCTCATCGGTGAGTTAAGTAGATTTTTTTTTTAAATGAGTTGTAAAAATGTGTTAAAAATTGAGTTAAAAAATTGAGTACCCATCAAGAATGAATAAGATAAACTGTTTTTGGCAGAAAATAACCCAACAAGGGTCGAGATGCCGTAGAATCCAACTGACCAACGAACCAATTTTCTTAAAATTAAAGGACTGGAGTCATTTTTAATGTTTAGGATGATTTATTTGTATATAAATGACATTTTAGTTGTTCTTTATGTTTATTGCTACTGAATAGCGAGTTCGATCCTCACTGGATGCTCCATACTTGCGACATTGCGACACATATTATCTGTGGTGAATTGTTGTCATCTTTCCGTCTACGAGAAACGATGGAGTAGTGTCCAAATATTTTTTGGAACAACATTGCCTTGGCGGGTTCATGTGGGGTATGAGCTGTTGCCCAAGCAGCAAATCTCCCCACTGCCGCTGTGGTCCAAAGGAAAGACAAGGAACCAATGCAGTTTGGCAGCGGTAGTGTCACAGGTGTTGCGGGGTAGCACTGGATTTCAGCATCACACCACCTTAGGGACTCAGGCTCCTGATTTATTTTCGGGGTTTACTCCCCTAGCCTTTCCTTGAACGGCAGCGGAGGTTTTTTGTCGGAAAATCAGGAGTGATGTTAGGTGGGATATACAGAACAATAGTCTGAATTAGGTAGTACTATAATTTGAAATACATTTACAGATTGACTAAAACAAATCGAATTCTGTTTTTCGGTGTCACCCTGCATACATACGATTATTGATGCAGAAAAAAACAAAACCCAAATTCTGTTGTTTTTTTTTCGGGGGTGGGGTCAATTATTTATTAAGGGTACATACCAGTGGATCGCTGAGAAATCAAGATTTACAGGAAGTCGATGCTCTTAAACTATTGGCCACTCCCTGTTCTAGATGAATAGATTCGGTCAAATATCTACTTCTTTTCCATGAATTCTAATTCCTTCTTATATCAAAGCAATCGGAATAAATGCGCGGAGGGCGAGAGAGATGAACACATGTGTGTGTGTGTGTGTGTGTGTGTGTGTGTGTGTGTGCGTGTGTGTGTGTGCGATGGGAGTGGGATGTGTGTGAGGATTCAGTCCGTCTTAAACCACGACCAGCGTGATAGAACCCTTCTTTTAGCGAGGGGAAATCTTCAGATCTTCATCAGAAACAGCTTAGCTCCTTTTCTGAATTTTGTTTTATTTTTATTTTGAAAGAAAGTTGTGCGCAAGAAATCATGATAGGAATTTCTAACGTTGCTTGTAATCGATTGATATAGATAAATAGATAGATATCCACATACCGAAATAGATAGATAGATAGATAGATACGAATATACTGAACAGATATATATATATATTATATATATATATATATATATATATTTATATATATATGACTGAACTAGATAGATAAATAGATAATAGATAGATAGATTGATAGATAGATAGATATGAATATACCGAAAGAGATAGGTACGAACATACTGTGAATAGATAGATAGATACGAACATACTGAACAGTTAGATAGATAGATGGATATTAACATACTAAAGAGACAGATAGATTGATAGATATATGATCGATAGATAGATTAATACATAGATACATAGTTAGATATGAACAAACCGAAATAGATTGATGAACTGGATAGAAAGATAGATATGGACTGAACATACCTTATATGTACGAACATACTGAATAGATAGATAGATACGAACATACTGAACAGATAGATAGATGGATAAATAGATAGATATAAACATACTGAAGAGATAGATATTGATAGATATATTGATCGGTAGATAGATACCGAAATAGATTGATCGATAGATACAATCTTACTTAACTTGGATAGATAGATATGGACATAGTTATATATATATATATATATATATATATATATATATATAGTAAAGTCGTCGGTATCAGCTTTTCAATAGCATCTGAGGTGGAGCGCCACACCTACCATCAGCTCTTCACTTTACCGCACAGATCGCTGAGTTGGTAAGCACCGGTATCGAACTTGGAACCTTGTGGTTTCTAGCCGAACACTCTACCGACTGAGCTAACCCAGTATATATATATATAAAGATAGATAGATAGATAGATAGATGGATAGATAGATCTCAGTGCCAAAGTCGTGATGTCCTTCTTATAACAAGGGAAATCTTCAGATCTTTAAAGGTAATAGCTTTTGTCCTTTATTTTATTTTATTTTTTTATTTGAAAAGAAGGCACGTGCTTGAAATCGTGGAGAGCATCTCTAATGTTTCTCCTGATCGACTAGGATAAACAAAGTAAATACGCAATGATAGGGGGTGTGGTCGTAAGAAAACATTTTCTTGCTAAAACTTGTTTTATTTTCTAATTGTAATGTCTTAACAAAAATCACGTTATGATGGGCCATTTTTATACAAACAATGAGTAATTTAGTAATACTAGCAAATATATGCACCCTCTGGGTGCCAGTATTTAAGTTTAAATGTAATAAAATATTAGATTAAATCAGAAAGGCTAATGAAACTGAAGAATAATTCAGATAAAAATATTTGAAACGGAGGGGGTATAATCGGAAAATAGAACAACTGAAACTTACTCTTTCATCACTTCCGTTTTTCAATGCTAAATTTTCCTAATTTAACTATTTAGTTAAAATAGGAAGTAAAGAATAAAATTACAGTTATTTCTTCTTGTTAATGAATTTCTTTTAGGATTTATTGAAGAGATTTTTATTCATATTCATTAAGATAAAACCAAACAATTAGAAATCAATAATACCAAGCACATTTTTATTAAAATCAGTTTTTTTAATATCAATATGCAAATTAGCTTTACGTTTACACTAAAAACTGGTATTTTGTTGTATATATGAATACAATTGCATGTTATTAGTATTTAGGTGAGGCCAACAGTATTAATAATGTCAAACAGTTTTATTATTAATTGAGGTTTAAATAGAAATAGAATCCTGGAGAATGTGACGTAAATAACTAAGGGAATTGTGACTTGAGTAGTAATATAGTTTCGGTTACAGACAGAAAAACACACAATCTCCATTATAATAAGATATAGATGAAAAAAATATGACAGAGCGTGGGTGTGTGAGAGAGAAATGGGAATCAAAAAAGTAAAATCGACATAAACAGAGAGAGAGAGAGAGAGAGAGAGAGAGATTCATAAAAAAATATATGAAAAATTACAAGGGAAGTAATCTAGAGATTAAGAGAGAGACAGAGAGAGAGGTGAGAGAAATAGAAACAGAGAGAGAAATAGAGAGGAGAGAGAGAAATAGAAACAGAGAGAGAAATAGAGAGAGGGAGAGAGAGAGAGAGAGAGAGAGAGAGATTCATAGAAAAAAAGAGATGAAAAATTACAAGGGAAGTAATCTAGAGATTAAGAGAGAGATATATAGAGAGAGGGGGAGAGAGACATAGAGAGAGAGAGAGAGAGAAAGAAATAGAGAGAGAGAGAGAGACAGAAAAAAGAGATGAACAATTACAAGGGAAGTAATCTAGAGATTAGAGAGAACATAGAGAGAGAGAGGGTGAGAGAGAAAGAAATAGAAATAGAGAGAGAGAGAGAGAGAGAGAGAGAGAGAGAGAGAGAGAATGAAATATTGACGCGTAATTGATAAATGAGATAGATAGATAGGTAGGTAGAAAGAAAGAGAGAGAGAGAGAGAGAGATTCATAGAAAAAAAGAGATGAAAAATTACAAGGGAAGTAATCTAGAGATTAAGAGAGAGACATAGAGAGAGAGGGGGGAGAGAGACATAGAAAGAGAGAGAGAGAAAGAGAGAGAGAGAGAAATAAAGAATGAAATATTGACGCGTCATTGATAAATGAGATAGATAGATAGATAGATAGATAAATTCGGAGAGAAAAATAGTGAGAAATTACGAGCGTCGTAAACTACAGATTAAGTGAGAGAGAGAGAGAGAGAGAGAGAGAGAGAGAGAGAGAGAGAATGATACATTGAATCGTAATTAATAAATGATAGATAGATAGATAGATAGATAGTAGATAGATTTAGAGAGAAAAGAGAGGTGAAAAATTTACGAGAGACGTAACCCAAAGATTAAGAGAGAGAGAGGGGGGATATCCAGTTGTTAAATATGATTGCATTTATCAATCAATCTATTTCGGTTTGTTCATATCTATCTATGTATCTATATCAATCTATCTATCGATCAATATATCTATCATCAATATATCTATCAATCTATCCGTCTCTTTAGTATGTTAATATCTATCTATCTATCTATCTGTTCAGTATGTTCGTATCTATCTATCTATCTATCTATTCACAGTATGTTCGTACCTATCTCTTTCGGTATATTCATATCTATCTATCTATCTATCTATCTATCTATCTATAGATATAGAGAGAAGGGAGAGCTTGATTTAATGAATATATTTTTAAAATAACCTTGCTGTGTCTATGTATAATGGGACGGTGACTGAATATCGGAAAGCATATTCGAGAATAAGAAATATTTTTAAAGATTTCTCGAGGCTAAATTTAACAAATTAAATTCTTCGTTTTCCATATTTTTGCGCGTTTTATAGCCTTTGCATCGAGTTTAAAGTTTAAAATAAAATAAAGCGCCACCTATATCAGCAAGGATATTTCATTCCCAACAACATCAACAACAGCAACAACAAAGTTACAAAACACAAGCAACTATAACCGTAGCAGCTGCAATAAAAAAAAATAGGAAAATGCAGTAGCAACTAAAAAAGATCTTTCAGCATGCATGTGAAAATATAATGCAGCCAAGCGAATAGGTTAGAGTAGAAAACTTCCAAATTAAATTCTTGAAATAATCATTTGAATATATATATATATATATATATATATATATATATATATTTTTTCTTTTCTTTTTTTTTCCTTAGCATAAAATAAACTCCAGATATAGAATAACACATAGCAAAGTACGTGATAGAAAGAACGGAACTCCCGAAGACAGGAAGTTATTTATTTAATGAAGAAAAGGCTTTATGAATTTCTTGTGTTAAGGGAACCATAGTCAGGTGCAGAAATAGATTGACAAGGAATGCATACGTATCCGAACATGCGCAAATGGAAATGAAGGGTATGACGTATGCTTTATGCTAATAGCTTGTTGGGTATGTGATGATGTGTTACACATACTGACCCTCTAAAAATACCTTTACCTTTTAAAAGCAACATTTTCTCAAATATAAATTCCTGCGCCCTTCTTTGTTTTATTTGTTAGGTAAAATCTATGGGGGATAGAGAGAGACAAATCGCTCATAAATGCGATATATAGATAGAAAGATAGATTCAAATAGAGTAATATATATATATATATATATATATATATATATATATATATATATATATATAGATAGATAGATAGATAGATAGATAGATAGATATGAACAGACTAACCTAGATAGACAGATAAATTGAGTGATAGACAGGTATGAATAGAGTGAGAAAGATAAATAAATAAATAAATAAATAAATAGATAGATAGATAGATAGATAGATAGAAATTGAGTAGATATACTAACATACAAAGAGCACCTCTCGTAGTGTAATGGTTAGCAAGCTAGATTCACAGACCATTGTTAGTGAGTTCATTTCTTACTGGTCGCCCATGACCTTGTCCAACATCTAAGCTAAGCTTAGTAAATAACTATACTGAAAGACTGATTGATATATATATATATATATATATATATATATATATATATATATTTCAATCAGTATAGTATGTTAGGTTAGTCTTGGTTAGTCTGTTCATATCTATCTGTCCATTCATCTATCTATCTGTATTCATCTATCTATCTATCTATCTATATATATATATATATATATATATATATATATATATATATATATATATATAATGAGAGATAGGTACGAATAGAGTAGACAGAGAGACATACAGATTGTAATAGTGTAAGAATTATATATACATATATACAGTCATCCAAAGACACCGTGTTTTAACGTATCACGTCTCTTCTGTGTGACTAGAAATTTGCAGGCTTTCTCCAGCCGGTATAGAAACCCGATCGATTCATCACCAGTCAGGCAGCATGACCATCGTCAACTACAAACTGCAATGGGATTTTAACTGATAAATACACACATCTGTGTATATGTAAAGGCCACCATAGAGTGTTCCACTTCTTTTATAGGACTTTCATGTACCGTAATGGAAATACATTTCTGCTTGAGCTGCCAACTCGTCAGATCTCGTAACTACAAGATCAACGCTGTGAACTCTGCATAGCGAGAACAAACCTTCTGGCCCAACGTCCTATAATTCTAACTTGTACCGGTCAAATTTCAATACCGCCTGCCGATATTGTACATGTTTTTAACTACCTAAAAATCAAAATCTTGTTCCCAAAAATCACGTTCAGCTTCCTGCTCCAAACAACTACCCATCTCGACGTCTGCCATTTTTCTCTTCTTTGTTTTGTTTTGTTTTTGCTTTTGTTTTTTTGTTTTGTTTTTGTTTTTTCCACATCCTCCGGCAGTGCCACCCCCTGGGGCAAAACGGATGTAAAAGTAATTACGATCACTTCCGGTTAATTTGTCATTGGTGGACACAGGACTTAATTAATTATGTTAGCTGCTTGCTAGAAGCGATAAAGCGACAAATTTTGAGTGATAATACCGGATTTTTAAAAAAAATGATGGGGAATGATAGCTTAGTTAACAGCGGTTGTCTCCTCTTACATTCCTAAAATCTTAATAGTGCATCGGACTGATGGTTTCAACCACAAATGTTAAAAGATTGATTAATTGATTTTAACGGCCTGTCAATCGGTCTAGGAATATTTTATGCATTACGGTTAGGGAATCGCCTTCATCGGACAATCAAATTTACATTTTTAGAGTAGCTGTTTCTTAAGAGGTGGCACACGGGCCTACCAGATACGAATATTTTTTTAAAAAGATCTTCTTAAGCCATAGGTACAAACAGGTACTACCACTTCGGATCAGAATGAAACTAGGGATTAATGGCAATGAAAGGCTACCACTCACTTCTGATGATAACCGAAAGTCGAAACTAGTTAACAACAATTTAAAAATAAATACCATAAAAGAAATAGGCATGTTTGGGTATTTGCCCATACCCCACTTGTATGGGCTGGGCACAAGGCCTCGTTTTAACATGTGCCCACCCACAAGCCGAAGCTCATGGGTGGGAAAGGACAAACATTGCGTCGATCCCTTCGGCATTCTCCATCAAAGGGGGCGCCTCAGGCGCTGGGCAATAAACCCAAGAAATAGGCCTGTTTGTCTTATCCATTTTTGTTCATCCTACACACACACGCACACACACACACACACACATATATATATATATATATATATATATATATATATATATAGCCTACAGCGAATACAGTCAGTATATTCTTAGTCTCATCAATGGGATGAAGAATATTCAAGAAACCTATTTTTAATCTACGACTGCTTAGCAGGTTTTATGACATATCAAATATTGTTTTGTTTTCTGTTTTTTTTTTTAATTTATGGTTTCAATAATAATAATAGTAATGATTATAATAATGATAATGATAACAGAGTATTTTGTAGTACGAGCTTACCAATGAGTAAAAATAAAATAAAGTGGAGGATAAAGAAATACGTGGATCTTGCCAGAGAGTTTTTTTAAAAGAAGAAGGTGACGGTAATACTGACTGTAGTTGGCGCACTTGGAAAAATACTAGAAATTGGAAATCGGGATAAAGATCTAAACCATACAGACTACAACATTGTTGAGGTCGGCTAGAATATTCAGAAGAGTCCTGGAGACCTGAGGAGAATTGCTGTCACTCAGATTCCAGGGATAGACCCCCAGCTAACACTGGTATGAAAAACTCGCAAGGATCGAAATATATGGTTTCAAGTAAATATTCCTATCTAATCATATTTGTCATATTTTTCAAGTATTCCTGTTCAATAGTAATAACTTTCAAACATGTCTATTTCAGTTGGTGACTTCTTTGAAGATGAAAAAAATCAAAATCTTTGTTTTAGTCTTGGACTGACCAATAACATTTACCACAAAGAAAGTCTGTGTTCTCTAAAAAAATATTCCTGGTTTGTTTGTTTATTTTTTCTTTTGATCTTATTGTTTTCGTTAAGAAATAGTAGTTTTTGCTTGCATCCTCGATAAAACTATGGACAACGTACTTGAAGGGATCATGGTTGGTTGAATATATCATTTCCTCATACGGTATAAATGAAATGTCCTGACAGACAAAACACTCCACTTTGCCCCTTACTTACGGGTGGCCGGAGAAGCCTCATCCGATCAATAGGCTGGTTACCTATAGCCCTTAGCAACTACCCTATTGCCCTTATAGCAAGGCCCAACCCTCTTTATCATATGGGTGCTAAAAGGCGGGGGCTGAGGGTCGTCCTGTCCTAGGAATGACGTCAAACTCTATCTGATGGTGAGGTTCCAGTTTTGGTGGTTTGGGGAATGTGGAGCACCCCTTCATCACCATTGGTCCCATGTCCACTCTGACCCGGAGTGGTAGTACCTGTTAGGATCCTATCTATGGGTTAATTAGAAAAATATTAGTTTTAGAAAGAATTGAGTATCCATTAAGAATGAATTTATTTAAAATATTTGTCGGCATTAAATGATGCACCGAGGTTGTTATGCCGTAAAACCAAACAAACCAAACCTAACAGACAAATAGTCTTTTATAGGTAAAAGAGGAAGATATAAACAGTTACCGTTAAGCATGTTCTCGTGTACTATGAACACGGAATGCATGTCCTGAAACAGGAGACGCAACGCATGGCACTTCTGGTTTTATAAGGCTGATAGCAACGCCACCAAACAAACGCTGGTAGACACTGAATGTTTCCTGTGTCCCCTAACACCAAATAGGGGAATCCTACCAAGTAAGGAATGTAATATCTACAAGGTTTTATAAAGTTCTCAAAAATCTTCCAACCAATTTTTTTCAGCAAAAGACAATACTAATCGTAGCGAGGACGGAAAGAAGAAAGAACAGGCCGTCCAACTACCGTGAATCTTCTGCCTGTCAGGTCCATTCGTGATGTTTTAAACTGAATCGATTATTTTTGTTTGTTTATCAGAGATGCACAAATAAAAAGAATCTAAAAAGAGATTCAAAATTTAGCCAAAGGTCTTCTAAGAATGGCGGTAGGGAGACAGAATATCTGGACAAATTCGAAACCAAAGTGGAGATAAAAGCTACAGACAAGATTAAAAATTACCAGCTCTGAGCGGTCGAACAAAAGAACGAATCCAGAAAGAATAGCAAAGAAAGAACCGGAAGTGAAAGAAGTCTTAAATAGAAGCAACTCTCGTATTTTATTCCACTTCTCGTATTTTCTCGTTTTATTTACTGTCTTCTTTACAATTCATGAGAATATTTATGACATTACGTGTGAATTACCAGTAAATAGATTCTTTTGTATATATGTAATGTTATTTACCATATCCTTTTATATATTTATCTACCATTAACACTTTATCTTCTACATTTTTCAAAAAAATAATCACAGAATGGAAAGACGTATGTACCCAATAATGTGGAAAACGCACACAAACACAGACACAGATACAGACACAGACACACGCACACAGAGACACACACACACACACGCACACGCACAGGCAGAATTGCGATCAAAATTAAGGGACAAAAATAAAAACTTCGATATCTCAAAAACTATCAGCCCAATCCTTCTGAAATTTTCACTGAATATAGATAACTAGGAATTCAGCTGTGTTTTAAATCTGCAGATTATTTGGAATGATATGAGAGAGAGAGAGAGAGAGAGAGAGAGAGAGAGAGAGAGAGAGTTTTGATTAATTTGATTTTTATTTATATATCAAGTGTCCAAAATTAAGGAACAAATCTTGTAATATGTGAGAATAACGCACATAATCCGAAGTTATGATAAGCAATATTAAAATATAGATTGTTTATCATCACCATGTCAGCATGGGAAACCGACGAGAAGTTGACAACTCTCTAAGAGCTGATATTGTCAAATTGCGAAAGGAAAATCTCATAGTTTGTTGGATATTATACAAACGGAAATAGGAATTTCCGGTTAGATTAAACAAAGCAAAGAAAAGACGACAAAAATGACTTTTTTCCCGCTAAAGTGAACAAAAGAAGATGGGTAACAATAAGTTCGGGAATAGTTATCAGATCGGAGGGTGGAGATGCGTGGGTGGTCGTCAATACAAAAGCAGAGGGTCAAGACCACAAGGGTCTGTAGTGAATAGTCAGGAGGAGACGGCGAACGGAGTGACCGACGCTCACGGTCCAGCGCTGCCAACGGGCAGTGAGGCGCGCTCACCACCTTCCACCTCCCGATCGCCAGCCTGTAACATTAGTAGTTCCCATTGTCAAGCTCACTACCCACACGCACCACGAGGGAATTAAAGAAATAAAAAGTTCAATCTCCTACTAGATACAGCATGTCTTGTGTCTTCGTTAAGTGACCCCTACATATATCGTCTAAGGGTTAGATACCCGCAGTATACCAGCAACGTATACGATTCAGAGTAGCGAAGAAGGCGCTACGCAACAAGTTGACCTAATTGCTGAACCAGTGAAACTTTCCAAAAGCGTTATGAGTCGGATTCTGAAAATCATGTGTTCATGCAGGATAAGGCAAAACAGGTTATACTTATCGGAACGACCAAGGAATAAATGTTATGGATTTCCAGCTCAAAGTCCTGGCATGAATCCCACGGAAAACGTATCGAAGACTTTATGCCATGTTAAGAAACCATTAAAGATCTAGGGGAAAAACTACCGGAGGAATGGTCTAAATTTTCAATTGGCGAATGTCAAAATTTAGGGAAATCCTGAGGAAGCCAATGCAGAATTAATTCTAACAAGGGCCTGAGCACTAAATATTGATAAGATTTTTTGAATTTTGTTTCGTTGCTTAATTTTCGACACTTGATATTTTAATAAAAAATTGAATGAATTTCTGAATCATTTCAAATAATTAGAAAATTTAAAGCACAACTAAGCTGACATTTAACTACATTTAGTGAAGATTTCAGAAAAATTGAGCCCATATTTTTTTAGATACCGTAGTTATATTGTTAGTTCCTTAATTTTAGTCGCTACTACGCTCCCAATTTCGGTTGAGCACTTTATTTAGAAGGGATTTAATTGCAAAAATTCACCGTATTTGGAGTACAGCTAAGACTCGCTTTGTTTACATAAAGTTTGAGGCCTCTATGTGAGTTCATTTCTGCTTAGATTAGTATTTTTGTTCTATTACTTCTAATCCTAATTTTTATTAATCCTATTTTGTTAATATTTTTTATTATTATTATTTTGCTATTCCTAATCTAACTCTTAACCTAATCATTACTGCCAAAATTAGTATTGTCCCCTTTTTTTTTTTTTTTTTATTTATTTATTTATTTTGTGTTAATTAGAAAAATACAATACAATACAATGTAATACAAGTTAGTGAGTTAGTATTTGGTTGGGCAAGTTTAATGTCATGTCCAAGATATTCATTTTCGGGGGGTCTTACCCCTCTGCATGGATACAGTCGGCCTATTCTACAGCCCAAGCCAACTTGTAGTTAATTGAGGACGCCCTAACATCATACAGTATAGAAAAAGAAAAAAAGATTCTTTGATGAGACGATAGACGAATCCAAAGAAAAGCGCAAACTTTATTTTTCCTGGTGGATAATTCCCGATTCGATATCGCCTTTTACTAACGCAAAACTCCAACGCATTAGCAAATGCTTAAGGCTACAGAAGCTCTAGATCTAATTGCAAACAGGAGTTGTTTTCGTATTTCTTACGGCTTTTTTTTTTCAGGGTCGGTCTTTATTGTTTCAACGATGTGTTTTCAGTTCTCTTCTTTTTTCCCTACAGCTTTCCAAACATTGGCTAAGCAGCTTCGCTTGTTAAGACTGAGGCAAACAAGAAGGTCAACGAGAGAGAGGGGGGAGGAGAAGGGAGAGTAAGAGGGAGAGCAAACAAACACGACAAATATTGATAATTTAGCAAATTTGGCAAGACAATTACGACGCATGCGCTAAAGCAGTTGTTGGCGTCTATTTAAACAAATGGCAGTTCAATAAAATACAAAGGTAGGAAGAAATACACTTTTCTTTTCTCTCTGTTTCTTTCTTACTCATTTAAATCAATCTTAAAAATATCCGTCAAAGATTTTTGGGCAAATGCGGGCATTTTAGTGTCCTCTGTTTTCCACATGGTAATATAATACACTATACTTTGCGATGGATGTTGTTCTAAGTGCTCCAAATATGATTGGCATTACTGTGACTTTCGAGTTCCAGAACTGTGTGTAGATTTCTGGCAAGGTCTGGGCATTTCTCTTTTTTCTTTTTTTTTTCCTTCTCCTTTTCCTTCTCCTCTTTGTTTTTTCCTTCTTAGTTTTCTATTGGTTCATCTTTTCTCCACCTTTTTTCTTTCTAATTTATTAATCTTTTTTTACTGTCTCCTTTTTTTATTGGTTCATCACCTTCTTTTTTTTGGTTCTTATCTACTTCATCTACTTCTTTTCCAAGTAGTTCATTTCTTCTTCTTCTTCTTCTTCTTCTTCTTCTTCTTCTTCTTCTTCTTCTTCGTGCTATTACGTTCACTTTCGCATTTACCCCACTTTTATAGAATAAAATTCCTATACAGAAACCCTATTTATAATCCTTGGGTGGATGAAGAGAAAGTAAGAAAAAAAAGGAATAAAATGTCTTCTCCATCTTCTCTTTATATCTACTATTTTTTTTTAACTAACAATTTTGAAGACGTATTGTCGCTTTTTCCTTTTTCCATTTCCTTTTCTGTCTTTCTTTATTCTATTAAACACATGCTCTCAGTTAAACATTAGTATAAAAGCAGATAACCTTACACACTGCTGTTATCTAGTTCCTAATAGTGCTGCTTACTGTTTATAAAACACTGAGTCAGTGTAAGCATTTGACCTTGTGACCAATATATATATATATATATATATATATATATATATATATATAATATATATATGTGTGTGTGTGTGTGTGTGTGTGTGTGTGTGTGTGGCTTATTTCATTTTCGGCGTTGCTATTTCCTGGTGAACGTAGCTTAATTATTTCAAAATACCTTTGATACCACTGATATATTACTTGATGTAACACATCCCTATCTTTAACTGTATTTTCTAAACTGATTTTCTACGCCAAATTATTTCAAATTAAACCTTTCATTTATCCGTGGAATCTTCAGACGAAAGCATAACATAATTACCTCGGATGTAAATTAAATTCTTACAATTGTTTACGTCAGCTGATATATATATATATATATATATATATATATATATATATATATATATATATATATATATATATATACACACATATATATATATATATATATAATTTTCTTTTATATTTTTTCTTTTTTTTCTTTTTTCTTTTCTTTTTTTTTTTTTTTTTTAACAAGTCGAGAAAACAGAATTCGCCTACGTATTTTCTTTTGCCAGTTTTCAAAACTAGATTACGAGGTTTCTGATGAGGAAAGGTCAGGTTGGTTTGGAAGGGGAGGTGGTAATCTTAGAGTTTGGAACTTTATTAACGCGTCATTCCTTTTCGGTTTTACCAAATTATCTTCTTGGTGTTTTATTCATTTACAGATTTTGTTTGTACTGAGTACAGCTTTAGGCTAAAAATGAAATCTTGCTAAAAAAAGAAACGAAAATTAATCGACCATGACCACAAACACACACACTCACATACACACACACACACACATATATATATATATATACACACACAAAATGGAGGCGCGTGGTCTAATGGTTAGAGTCGTAGGAAATGGACTCGTCAACGCGAGTTCAATTCTTCGGTGAAGCCGTTGACATTTCACATGGCGCTAATACCCTTGGGAAAGGTATGAATCCAATTCTTCCTCCAGCTATGGATAAATAGCAGGGTAGACTGGACTCTTTAACCATGGCTAGGTAACCAGTCTAGGAAAAGGAAAACTCTGAATTCAAACCTGTTAAACTCGGCTTAAGAAATTGACCTTGTGTCGCATCCTGCCCGTTCGGAGGGGTTGGTAAATATATATATATACACACACATACACACACATACATACACACACACACACACATATATATATATATAAGATGACGCATGCATGAACGTGAATAGGCGGAGAAGGAAAAGTTAATAAAGATATGACGTATTTCATATGGAATATTAATGTTGGAAAAGCAAGAAGATCAAAACAATATATAAATACATATAATCCATATATACGCATATCCACATATAATCATAGATAGACATATATATATAATTGTTTCCCCTAATCATAACATCTTGTGTTTGTTATATTTTAAAAATATTTTCTTCTCATATTGTCGGATTAATTTCCTCACCGTATTTCCATATATATATATATATATATATATATATATATATATATATATATATATATGAAAAGTAAAATGAAGTGAATCCGACAGTATGAATTAAACATTTTTAGAAAAAACAAATGATGTTATAGTTCGTTGACAGAAATCTGTTTCGACCTTTTATTAAAGCGGTCTTCATCAAGAGCGAAATATTTATGATGGAGAGACGGAATAAGTAAACGTTAAAAACAGGAGGGGTACAAACGAACGATCATGTTCGGAGCCGGAATTTTTTTAATTTTGAAAATGCATATTCTGTGTTAAAAAATAAAATAAATTTTATTTTTAAAGAATCAGAAGCATTATAATCCACAAGAAAACTCAAAAGAGTTTCTTGTAAAAATATATAAAAAATGTATAACAACAAACTCTTTTGAGATTTCTTGTGGATTATAAAGCTTCTGATTTTTTTTAAGATAAATTTTATTTTATTCTTAACACAGAATATGCATTTTGAAATTTTTTTAAAATCCCTCCAGTTTGTAACGGTTTACTTATTCCGTTTCTCCATCACACATATTTCGCTCTTGATGAAGACCGCTTTAATAAAAGGCCGAAACAGATTTCTATCAGCGAACTATAACATCATTTGTTTGTTTTTTCTAAAAGAAATTAATTCATATATATATATATATATATATATATATATATATATATATATATATATATATATATATGGAAATACGGTGAGGAAATTAATCCGACAATATGAGAAGAAATATATAATGTTTGTTATATTTTTTAAATATTTTCTTCTCATATATATATATATAAAGATTTTTTAAAAATACGCCAATTATTTCATAATGTAAAAAAAAAAAGTACTCGGGACATGAACTTTGGTGGATTGATCTACGAATTCCACCCAAATATTAAAAAGTTGGACAGCAAACTTGAAAAAATCCCAAATAAAATTGTTAAACATGAGATGTATCTTTTGTTTAATTCAACATGCATAAATGAAAAAATGCTGCCCAGACACACACACACATATATATATATATATATATATATATATATATATATATAACGCTTGAGTTGACACTTTTACCACGCCGCCATATGTAATGCTAATCAGAATGCTTCTTTTATTCCAAAATAGAAACATCAGTATCATAATGGAACTTTTTTACAAGCAGAACTTAAAATCTGTCATCTAATTCAACCTAAAATGAAAGGAACTACTTTTTTCGATTGTATATTTAATATTGTATCGTTAGAGAGTAGACAGTGTACTCAAATTATATCTTACGGTTTTGTTTATTTTTACGTCATTTTTTTAGGGTTTCTTTATCTTTTTTTTTTTTGCTGCTTTTTTTTCGATTAATTTCGATGGATTATATTTCTGTGCTCACTGAAATCGCTATTTGTTTTTCTGCCTGTGGCCAGACTCTTCTTGTTGGACTAACGACAAACTGTAATGACCTGAGTAACGAGACAAATTACTAAAAGATAATAAAAGCTTAAAAAGCAATCACGACTCCTATTGGAAGACTATTAGATGAAGAACAGACAATCCTGAGGATATGTTTTTCTTTAATTCATTGCGTGTCGGGGGAGGTTAATCTTCAATGGAGGTGAATGCGAAAGATTAAAAAAAAATACGCTATTCATTTCATAATGTAAAAAAAAATGTTCATATTAACTTAGCCTTGAGGGCAACATTATTTCATTGGAGTAATTTAGACCGTCTAATTCATTCTGAATATAGATTACTGTCCTATTTTGATTTACTTTGATATTTATTTATGAGTCAGGTTTCCCATTGGATGGCTGTTTAGTGTTATTCTCTACCAGTGGTACGTAAAGGTACGGCGTACATTCTCACACAGGCGTTTTGAAATGATTATCGTCGTCGGAAATAGACAGGAGGACTAGTAAATCCTCATCAATGCTATTTGTATTTAACATAGAGCTAATACCATTCGGAAATATATACATCCGACTATTCTCTTTCCTGTCGGGTAAAAGAATAGCGGAGACTAGAATCTTTAACCTTGGTACAGCAACCGTTCTAGGAAAAAGAAAACTCTGAATTCAAACCTGTTAAGTAAGTAAAGTCGTCGGGGTGGCCTAAAGTCGATATCAGCCAAACAGAGCTAGGAGATCGTTTTTTGGTAACTGGGATTGAGCGCCACACGTACCATCAGCTCTTCGCTTTACTGCACAGATCCCTGTGCTACTCATACGCTGAGTTGGCGAGGGCGGTATCGAACAAGGAACCTTATGGTTCCTAGATCCGACGCTTTACCGACTGAGCTAAACCGGGCCCAAACTCCGCTTAAAAACTGACCCTGTGTCGCATCTTGCTCGTGCGGAAGAGTCGGTAAATACATATAGTCAGACACATCGCGCTTCTTAAGGTAGAAAAGTATTTATTTTTTTAAGTAAATGGAGGTGTAGTGGTAATGTCGGTGGCCACAAGAAAAAACTGAATCTTTACCGACTGAAGGTAATGCAACGTTTTCTAAGGAAAATCGGGGCGCTTCTACCTAGGATCAAAAAGTCGCTACCTGCCTAAATCAAGTGTAGTATTTATATGCGTTGAAATCCCATGACAATTTTTAAACAGGTTAAGATACACAGATGTAAACATTTCCTGACATTAACAGGTCAGAGATTTTTTTCGGACAATTGCACGTCTTCTTCATATTGTGGATGTTGTTAAGACAACATTTGGGCCGATTCATTCTTCAGCCTTCGTCGGATTATACACATGACGAGGCTGAGAAATGGATCATCTAAAATGTTTCATTAACAAAATCAAAAATATATAGTAGAGGGTCAATTGCCCAAATAACATTCACATGTTTTATTTTTTTATTTATTTATTTTTCTTTGATTTTTTTTTCTCTTTTGGTATTTGCTAGTTTTATCAGTTTTTTAGATTGTGATTGGTATGGAATATAGAACACACACACTATACACGCACGCACACACACACACACACAAACACACACACACACACACACACACACACACACACACATATATATATATAAGATGTGTTAAAAAAGTATCGAGATTTTTTGGTACTTTTTGACACACCTTGTATTCTGAAATAGATAACGTTTCATTCATTCTTCATTTCTGTCTTGGTAAATAAGTTCAATCTCTAAACTTTTTGACTCACCATGTATATATATATATATGAAGTCTCGGTTTCGATTTCTGTCGGAGAGAAATCGTTAGTATATATCGCTGATGAGAC
>CM042153.1:42268454-42313454 GCA_023376005.1 Doryteuthis pealeii
ATATATATATATATATATATATATATATATATATATATATATATATATATATATTTAAGTCACCAATACAAAGACGAACTTTGTATTGATGACTTAAATATATAAATAAATAAATACAGCTCTTAAAGAAAGAAATAATTGAGCACTTTATAATCATTTCTCCAATATTAATAACAAAAAATATATATATATATATTATATATATATATATATATATATATATATATATATATATATATATATATATATCAGAGACTGTTAAACCTTTACGCTCTCTCTCTCTCTCTCTCTCTTCTTTCTTTATATATATATATATATATATATATCATATATATATATATATAATATTATATATATATATATATCAGAGACTGTTAAACCTTTATGCTCTCTCTCTCTCTCTCTCTCTCTCACACACACACACACACACACACACACACACACCACACACTCTCTCTCTTAATGAATTTTACTCTTTATTTTAGACGAAACAAGACCCAGTTTTGTTTCTACTCATCTTTCCTGTTGTGTTCTAGTCGTTAATTTGAACATAGCAGACAATGAAAATTTCTATATTAATAGCATTGTCACAACCTATATACATACCTTCGTCCTGGTTTTTGGCGTGCAGAACAGCGAATAGTAAAGGGATATATAGAATAGTAATAATTCGTCTGTCTAAACTCACCTTTTCTCAGGTTCCTGGTATTAGAAAGAAAGAACAAGATATATAAAAAAAAAATTATTGTGAAACAAAGGTCATTTCAATGCACCTGCAGAGCGTCAACATTGCTGCAGTGAGAGATTAAGTGCGTCCAGAAGTAAGTCTACTGTGGATTAGAATGGGAATGGATAATGGCGGTGAGTCGGGAAGGAGTGTCGGAAGGGCAAAAGATCGCCGAGCTGTTATCTACGATAATTAGACTGCTTAGACGATTTCTAAGCTGATTTCTCATGTCAGTTAAGCAGAACTGAAAATTCAAAAGAAAAATGAAGTACTTAGCTCTTTCATACGTTTAGCCCTAGACTAGCACACTACCATAGACGAAATCAGTGGAAGCCAAAAAAATATATATATATATATATATATTATATATATATATATATATATATATATATATATATGTATGTGTGTGTGTGTGTGTGTGTGTGTGTGTGTATTATTATTATTATTTTATTATTATTATTTACTCCTTTTGAGTTTTCACATCAGCATTAGCTGATGGTCTTTCACTGGAGTTCGAGTGGCAGCAAGTCTCCTCAGGTCTCCAGGACTCTTCTGTATTCTGGCAGATTGCAGTGTTCTGAATGGTTTCAATCCTTCCTCTGATTTCCAAACCATTTTATAATCCTTTTGGGACTGTTCCAAGTGCACCAACTACAATTGGTATCATTTTCACTTTCATATTCCATAACTTTTTCAGTTCTTGGCAAGGTCCAGATATTTTTCCATTTTTTCATTTTCCTTTAGCTTCTCCCTGTGATCTGCTGGCACTGCAAAATCCACTAGTTGACAAGTTCTTTCTTTTTTGTTTATCAACACTAGGTCTGGTCTTCTTGCTGGGATAAGGTGATCCGTTTTTATTTCAAAGTCCCCGAGAATTTTATGTGTTTTGTTCTCAAGAACAGATTCTGGTTTATGTATACAATTTTGTTGTATGGCCAAAATTAAATTTTTTGCATAATTCCCAGTGGGTCACCTTCCCTACCCAGTCGTGTCTAGTTTTGTATGCTCGTTGCGCTAGTTTGCTACATTCGCAGAGTATATGGTTTACAGTCTCATCTCTATTACCGCAAAGTCTACATTTACTATTTTGTTGGGTCTTGTCAACTTTCGCTTTGATATAGTTTGTCTTATGGCATTATTTTGTGCAGCAATTATAAGTGATTCTGTTTCATTATTATTATTATTATTATTATTATTATTATTATTATTATTATTATTATTATTATTATTTTTGAGATTATTATTATTATTATTGAGATTATGTCTGTCTGTAGCCAAAACTATGTCACTGCTTACGTCACAATACCCTCAGTAATTGCGTAAGTTTATCAATGAGTATTTGATTTAAAGTCAAAATCATAAATGTATAGAATAAATCTTATTTATTAACGATATATCCTGCAATATTCTTATATATCACTAAGAAATGCATAATATTGTTGTGGCTAATTTGCATACTGGTTTTAACAAAACCGGGTTTGATAAATAATTACTTGGTGTTATTGATCACTAATATTTCTTGTCATTCTCCAACGTATTAGAACATATCCTGTGAATTATTTTATATAGAAACCAATTAAAATATAATTAAAATAATATAATCTTTTTATATGCGTTCTTATTTAATTTTGTTAGTATTTTTAATTTGATATATTTAATTGTATCAAAACTTAAATACTTACGCCCGGAGTACGTATACCCTTGCTAGTATATATAGAGAATGAATGAAGGAAAACAAACTTTAAATTTGCTTTATGTAAATTATTCACTCCATTTTTTCCTCAGTTATCTATACATATGTAAAGGGCAGTTGTGTCTGTGTGTATTTCCGGAGGAAACTTTGAAAATACACAATTAACGACAAAGTAAATATATATATATATATATATATATATATATATATATATAACATTAAATATCACCAGGGTTTGTTTTTTAAGCAAAAATAATGAATATTTTATTTATACTTGTGAAGATAATTAAAAAATAAGATTTAAATGATAACAGCATAGATTTTTTTGCATTCAATATTGTAAATAGTAGGCATTAATTGTTCTTTTAGAGTGGCTGATCAATGCAAGATCTTTTTTTACGTGAAGATTTTAATGGGGCGTCCTGCGAGGGTCCAACTCACGATTCAGGTATAAATTATTTTGAATCGTGAGTTGTATCCCCGAAAGATGCCCCATGGACCTGCGAGGTCAACATTTAAAAAAATCCCCCTCTACCCAGGCGACGCCGAGTAGCCGCTTCTAGTTTACTATATTTCTCTGTCCGTTCACAAACGTAGAACAAAGGCACATCGAGCTCTCACGAGGATTACCTGTATTATTACAAATGATCCTCACCATATATATGTGTGTGTGTGTGTGTGTGTGTGTGTGTGTGTGTGTGTGTGTGTGTGTGTTTTGAGAGCGAAAGAATCGTGCATGAAAACCTAAAGTGTCAACTTCGAAAGGGTTACACCTGTCATATTGGAGAGGACATGGAGGGTTGGAAATGTCAGACATGTGGTCGAATTTTGCTTTCTAAGCCTGGATATGTCAATCATAGGAAATCTCACCATGCAAATTCCAGGAACAAACAATGTTTCTTGTGCTATCTGCGGCAAGGTCTGTAAGTCGGCTTCTGGTCTTAAGAGACATATGGTGGTGCATAAGCATAAAATTTTATCATCTGATTCATCTGAATCATCTTATTCAACGGGAAGGAAGTCCTTTCAATGTCATATTTGCATCAAACTTTGTGGATCTGCAGCAGGTTTGATGAGTCATTTGAGGGCTCATGCAAGGAAGGGTTCTGGTGGTGGAGTTATGGGATTGTGAGGGACGGCAATAATCTGTAAAGATTATGCTATTGCTATGTATGTATGTATGTATGTATGTCTGTGAGGAAAAAATTGAAATGAATCCGACAGTATGAATGTAATAAATAAGAGTGAAAAATAGGAAATATGAGGAGGATTTATTGACATTTGAAAAATATGATGTCGACGTTTAACGTTTCAATCGATGTGTACAAATATTTATCTATGATTAAAAATATATCAAATACACATCTCCAATCTTTATCAGGACAAAACAAATACCAACTATTGGTGTTAGCTTTTGTCTATAAAGTGATGAAATTTACATCAACAGTCGATATTAGTTTTGTCTTGTATTAGGGTCTTTGTGACAGATCGGTTGGTTAATTGAAACGAACTGCCGAAGACGTTGGCAACTCTAAGAACGAGACAACTCTCTGTAAGCAATAACATTAAGTTTTTATTACAATTATTATTATAGGATCCTTTCCGTCTACTAAAGACGATGGCGTAGTGTCCAGAAAAAGAAAAAGAATAGAATTTTATCTGCATCTGCGCAAGTGACTCTGTAGGTCAATTCTTGAATGACAGTCTTTGGTGCACTGAATGCACACAAACTGTGATGCTTTCTGGGGCTGCTGGCTGTTCTCTCTCTTTCTGGGTCTCTTTTCTGACGATGCTACTCTCCTCTCTGCCTCACCCTTCTCCGTGCCTTGCTTAACGTTGATGTGCCAGGCCGCTCTATTTTTTGCATCTACCTCCAACGTATTTGTGTAATATATTTATTGCAATATAGTTAAGTAATCATATACATCAGAAAAATAATGGGTTCCGCACAGGAGGTAGGAGAGAAAAGACACAGTGATGAATTATACATGCATTTTTTGCATTATACTAATTAGCATTGACTTTTTCAGTGTCAAAAGGAGTCTGAACATTATTATTTCGGAGTTATTATCAGTGGCAAGGTGTTCTATCAGTAAGGTATTCTTCAAGTGGCAAAGATTTCTTCGCTCAATAATTTCGGAGTATCATCTCAGTTCTCGATCTTCCTTCGCCATGATTTATTACTATATTATATTTTACCCTATCATATCCTACTATATCATATTTTACAATATTTTACAATATTTTTACAATCTCTTATTATAGAAGAAAATAGTACACCTAAACACATTGGACAGCCAATTATGTTGTATAGTGTCATTATAGTAAACGCGAGTTTTGACGTATTTGTTTACTAAATAGTGTCATAGCCAATGAGAACCCAGCTTTTATCAAGACTGAGCATGAATGGACAGTGCGTTCTCGTGTAACATTGACGAGAAGAAAAAACAATATTGAGTGGTTTCGTTTTTCTTATGACATTTCGATGTCAACTGGTGCTAACCGTGTTCAAATCCTGAACATAACTGTTTACATCTCACATGATGCTAATACACTCCTACCAACTATAATCCCTGTAACTATAGGTAAACCCTCGTATGGTAACTAGGGAAATATCTGAATCTAAAAAAAAAAGGTAAGTAGCTCTCATTTTTGACATTAGCTCAGTCGGTAGCGCGTTCGGCTAGAAACCACAAGGTTCCTGGTTCTATACCCGCCCTCGCCAACTCAGCGTATGAGTAGCACAGGGATCTGTGCGGTAAAGTAAGGTAGGTGTGGCGCTCCACCTCAGACGCTAAAATAATCTCCTTGGTCTAGCGCTAGTACAAAGGGGATAGACACCCTCGCTGATTGGCTGATACCGACTTTAGGCCACTCCGACGACGTTTTTTTATACTTGAGTAATGAACGAAAGGTTTTTTAAATCATATTTTGCGTGTAATGAACGACTCCTAATATTTATCTATGCTAGCCAACAAAACTATTTCTTCAACATTCAATCACATAAATAGAAAAAGAATCAAACAATTATTCATGCTTTTAAAACTACCGTAATACAATAAAAAGCAATGTAACACCATAAATAAACAATGTAGTCAAGACCTTGATGTAGCTTACTGTGTTTATTTGGATATTTCAAACATAAGCCATAAAAGAACGTCGTATATGAGTTCACTCTTGCTTCACCAGCAGTGCAGAACATATCTGATACGTCTTACTTAGATAATTTACAAGAGGGGAGGAAAGTGGCCGTACAATTGCTGTTTTGTTGGGTGTTACCATGAAGATTTATTTAAAACAGCACGCGGAATCCTTGTATATTTCGCATCTTTTCTCCTATCGTTTCCTTAGAGGTCAAGTGGTGCAACCAGACAACAGTACTGACAGCGCTGCAACTTCAAAGAATTCCCGTTTAATTCTATCTGAGGTTAGATTTCCATTTGTTCGTTTAACCGCAAATAACGACACATGCTTTATCGATATGTAAGTTGACATCGCTTTCAGTAGATGATATATTACTACTGAGGTATACAAACTGATCTAGTAAATTCAGAGGCTTTCCTAATGTATATTATATATATATATTATATATATTATATATATATATATATATATATATGAGGGTAAGTAAACAAACAAAGGTGTTTATTTTTATATGGCTTTAAGCCGACAATTTTTGGAGGATATGTGCTTAATTGAAGTCATAACTAATTTTGAAAATTAATTTGTTAATAATTAATAAATTTAGGCGGGCATATATGTTCAAATGTAAGACTAAACAAATCGAGAAAATGTCAATCCATGAATGTACATTTCGACCTATTAGGTCTCATCAGCAAGGTTATAGACATGGGAGACTGCTCCGGTCGAAATGTACATACAGGGATTGACATTTTCTCGATTTGTTTAGACTTACATTTGAACATATATGCCCGCCTAAATTCATTAATTATTAACTAATTAATTTTCAAAATTAGGTATGACTTCAATTAAGCACATATCCTCCATATATATATATATATATATATATATATATATATATATATATATATATAGTCATCCACAGACACCGTGTTTTGACGTATCAAGTATCTTCAGTGTGGCTAGAAATTTGCAAGCTACTGCCATATATTGATTGTTTAGACGTTTTTTATATGGAAGAAAAGGGTGTGAAGATAGGCCAAGAGTCAGATTTTGCATTAGTTTAAGTTAAGAAAATACCACATTTGAATTCGTCTATACAAATAATAAACATACACATACACACACATACACAGACATACACATATATATTCCTATATATATATATATATATATATATATATTATATATATATGTGTGTGTGTGTGTGTGTGTGTGTTTGTGTGTTTGTGTGTGTGTGTGTTATGTTATTGTATAGACGAATTCAAATGTGGTATTTCTTTGATTTAAACTAATGCAAAATCTGACTCTTGGCCTATCTTTTTCTTCCATATAAAAACATCTAAACAATCAACATATATCTAAAAAACACTTTTGCCCCATTCCCCACACACTGTCTCTCTCCCCCTCCCTAACCTTCTCTCTTTATACAAAAAAAAACAAACAAACAAACAAACATATATATATATATATATATATATATATGTGTGTGTGTGTGTGTGTCTCTTGCAGTTTTGTTTTTTTAAACACTAACCTAATACTTTCCATTCTTTCGTTTTTACAATCTTTGTCTCTAGATTCAAGACTCGCTGAGGCAGCAGATGTTCACGTTTCAATTACATGTTTATAACCTTCCTATTAAAGCCACTAGGTTACACAGGTAACAAATATGCAGATAGATAGATAGATAGATAGATAGATAGATAGATAGATATGAACATACTGAGCTTGCTAGATATATAGATTGATAGATATGAACAGATGGGGACAGTTATGCAGAGACTGAAATATACGAATATGAATAAACTGAGATAGATAGATGGAACAGACTTATATGAACAAACTGAAATAGATATATATGAACTTATATTGGCACAGAGTAGCGAGTAAGAAGAGAACTTATTAGTAACAGCTTGCGAGATGAGAATTCAACGACAGACTACCTAATTTATTCATCTTGTATGGCGGTCAGCTAATGACAAAGCTGGAATTAAACTTACAACACAGAATCATTCACCCTGTTGGTGAAGCTTAGACTACATGTATATGATTGGTTATAATTTATTAGTACTAGATAAGAATAATTGAAGCTTTATAGCAAATTTTCTATGTTCAGAATAGTTGCTTGAAACTATAATTGTTTACAAATAATGATTATTTTATTTCAAGTTCTTTGCGAGCTTTCAAAACCAGTTCTAACTGGTTTTCTTTCACCGGAGTCTAAGTGACAGCAAGTCTACTCAGATCTCCAGAAATGTTAAAGTATTCTAGTTGAAGTTGGTAATACTGCTGCAGATGGTCTCGATTCTGCCTCTGCTCTTCGTTTCACCGAGTCTTTTTTTCAGGTTCTTGAGGACATTATTATTATTATTATTATTATTATTATTATTATTATTATTATTATTATTATATCACTTTTTTCCCACTACAGTTAGTCACAAGTGTCTGAGTGGCAGCAAGTCTCATCAGCCTTTCCTGCCCATATCTTCTTATGTGATATTATTATTATTATTATTATTATTATTATTATTATTATTATATCACTCCTTGAGAATTTTCCCACTACAGTTAGTCATAAGTGTCTGAGTGGCAGCAAGTCTCATCAGCCTTTCCTGTCCATATCTTCTTATGTGATATTATTATTATTATTATTATTATTATTATTATTACTCCTTTTGAGTTTTCACATCAGTGTTAGCTGATGGTCTTTCACTGGAGTCTGAGTGACAGCAAGTCTCCTCAGGTCTCCAGGACTCTTCTGAGTATTCTGGCAGATTGCAGCAGTGTAGTGTTCTGAATTGTTTCAATCCTTCCTCTGATATCCAAACTATCCAAACCCTTTTCTAATCCTTTTGGGACTGTTCCAAGTGCACCAACTACAATTGGTATCACTTTCACTTTCATGTTCCATAACCTTTTCAGTTCTCTGGCAAGATCCAGATATTTGTCCGTTTTTATTTATTATTATTATTATTATTATTATTATTATTATTATTATTATTTACTTGAATTCTTATAACTGCAAAGAAAAACTGACTTCGCCCAGGAATAAACTAACAAGGTTTGACATGCCGTAAAACCAACCCCCAATAGAATAAGTTATTTAGGAAACGAACATACGAGGATGTCATAGATTTTATTTTCGTACACGAAGTAACACTAGCCAGCATATTCTTACCTTCTTTTTTGTTTCCTAAAGATTATTTTGTTACGTGACTTCAGTTCGTGTTAAATTCAAAAATCAAACTACGTATTGATATTTTGGTAAATCAGACAAAAGTTAGAATTGGAAAAAAAAGTCTCTGGAGTTCGTGTGAGTTTCCTCCTAAACAGTATTTCTTAACTCTTTGCCTACTTTAATCCGCCCACAGTGACTCTCTCATTCTACGGATACCATATCTATATAGTACAAAAAACTGATTGTTAGTTCATTATAATTGAGCAGAAGGGCTCAGTTTACAATAATAATAGGATTTTATTTTAATAGAATGAGGTCTGTGGTAAATAGATAGTGAACTTTGAAATATCCCATCATTAAAATACAAAATACCAAGACAATTAGGTACAGGAGCAGAGGAAATTTGATAGGTATAGCGTTAAATTGCCTAAAGATCATCACTTAGTCTTAATGCTTGATTTTAAAGGCATGTCACCACGTCTAGGGTTATTTCATACCAATAGATTTAGTAGTTGTGCACATTGCAGATTTTTGTACGTTTATATTTACATCTTTTGTGACGTTTCTTAGTTATCTGCACAGTCATATGATATCAGGTATTCCTATCTAATACAAATAATTTGCGCATTTTCGATATGCCATTAAACAAGTAACCTAAATAAAACAAAACATAAATAGTTATGAATACAATCAAACATTTACAAATTAATCAAATTTTGGCATTAGATAAACCATAAGTGTTGATATGCCATTAAACAAATAAATCAGAACAAACAAACCCAAACACAAATTGTTATAATTACAATCCATTATTTATAAATGAATCAACTTTCAGCATTAAATAACCCATAAGTGTTGATATGCCGTTAAACAAATAGACCAAACGAAACACAACTGCAAAAGGACATGCACACACAAAGGAGAGCATGCAATAAATTCAATATATCTTTTAACAGCTGACACCAACGAACCATGCAGCTTCGAGCCTCACAGCTCACAGCTTCGAGCTTCATACAGCTTCGAACCACACAGCTTCGAACACACAACTACAAAGATACAGCTTCGAACACACAGCTTCGAACCACACAAACAAACACACAGCTTCGAACCACACAACTACAAACCATACAGCTTCGAACCACACAGCTTTGAACCACACAACTACAAACCATACAGCTTCGAACCACACATCTACAAACCATACAGCTTCGAACCACATAGCTTCGAAACACACAACTACAAACCATACAGCTTCGAACCACACAGTTTTGAAACACACAACTACAAACCATACAGCTTCGAACCACACAGCTTTGAAACACACAACTACAAACCATACAGCTTCGAACCACACAGCTTCGAAACACACAACTACAAACCATACAGCTTCGAACCACACAGCTTTGAACCACACAACTACAAACCATACAGCTTCGAACCACACATCTACAAACCATACAGCTTCGAACCACACAGCTTTGAAACACACAACTACAAACCATACAGCTTCGAACCACACAGCTTTGAAACACACAACTACAAACCATACAGCTTCGAACCACACAGCTTTGAACCACACAACTACAAACCATACAGCTTCGAACCACACATCTACAAACATACAGCTTCGAACCACACAGCTTTGAAACACACAACTACAAACCATACAGCTTCGAACCACACACCTTCGAGCCTCACAGCTTCGAACCACACAGCTTCGAACAGGTTAACCCTCTTCCTTCTTCTTTTTTACCAAACATTGGAAAGATTCTTGTGGATTTTACTGTCTTCCACTTTGGCTGATTACCCCGTTCACTTAATAGATTGTTTTCTTATGTGAGATATCGGATATTTACCTAAAGTAAGAAAGTCGCATAGAATTTAGCGGTTAGCATTTAAACAAAGAACAGGAAAAGAAAAGAAACGGGTGGTTAATTCGTCAGTTTCCTTTGGGTGTTTGCCCGGGATTAGCTCTTTCATTTGTTTTTGTTTTTTGTTTTTTCAATTTTTTTATTCCGTTCGTTTTGGTTTGATGAGAGTCGGACATTGCCGACTGTTAGAGAAAACGTTAAGAACACAGAGTGCGCTTCATGCCCCCAACACGATCAACGATTCTAATTCTAAGTTGAATAAGTGCCATCTTTGTTGTTTGCCTAATGAGTGGGTAGTCTATGACTGAGTGATGAAGAGCGTATGTCTGCACGGGAAGTGGGGAACCAGCAAAGTGAGTGTACTTTAAGCTCAGTCCGAACTCTTCTGAAGAGGGGAAAAGATAGAAAGACAGAGTCTACCTGTGCACTGTTCTGTTCGTATGGGAATTTTAAGTTGTTTTTAGGGTTGATTAGTTGGTTGGTTCGTTTAATTAGATTTTACGGCATGTCAACCCTTTGGTTATTTGGTGCCGAAGATGTTTTTGTTTTATTCATTCTTGTTAGGGTATTCAATCTTTTAAACACATTTAAAAATCATTTTTATCTGTTTAACCGATAGATGGCACCTTAGTGATTACTAGTACTACGGGGTCAGAGTGGATCTGGGAGTAATGGCAAGGAAGGGTTAATCCTCACTTCTCAAAGTTCAATAATTGGGACCTTATCAAGAGATGCAGTTGAACGACATACCTGGGATACTGTTATTTTTTTTGGGGGGGTCTGATTTCTTTATGTGAATTCATTGAGAAAGACAAACATATGAGGTGTGATAAAATTAAAATTAAAAAGTATTGCGTCTAAAGCTTTAACTTTATTTTAATTCTAGAATTTAAAATTTGACATAGAACTTGACATTTGACAGTATGTCCAGCTAAAAGAAACTTTGATGATAAAATAATGATGTCTAGACGTTCAAATTACTCTCCAGACATCTACATGAGTCAGTATTAATTTGAAAGATAAAAGAACAAACTATGAACCCAATCTCGATACATTTTGACCAGAATCTTTGGGCGAAATACTGGATTGTGCAAGTGCATAACTCCCCACACTCACTATACTTACGTCTGTAAAATTTTCTTTTGTTTACTAAACAGAATATTCATCTCAAAGATAAGATTGCAGAATGTAGAGGACATTAAAATAAATACGATGATACACCTTTACTTTATATAAAAGAGGAGTTTTTGAGGTGCTTCGAATAAGAGAAAACTCGCTGGAGCAACTGGTTTTTACGACCAATATGAGGTTCATATAATAGATATAGTATCATAGTAAGCCATTTAGACGGACAAGCTTTTGCTAATTGCTAATGTGTTCGATTCTCAGGATTTCTATTTTAAGCCTTGTGACAAACTAAGTTTTTCTTAGTAAATAACTCCTCTCCCCTTGATTGGTTGCATCGCCTCCTCTATGAGAGCAGTATGGTGACAGCATGAACTTATCTTAATAAATACTGGAACGGCTTGCTGTTTAATAATGGAAACCTAAATAGTTTTGTCGACTATTGCAGCTAGTACTTACTGAGTAACTCTCACTTGTGAACAGGTGCCACACTAAACAAATGTTAGTCAATAACAATTAAATGGAAAGGGTTAACAATCAAAAGGAGAGAAGGAAAAGGTAAGAAATGACTATAAAGATAGATTAGGAAGCGAGTAGTCTAATGGATAAAGTCATGGGAAATGGACTCGTCGCCCCGAGTTCAAATTCTGGACGTGGTAATTGCATTTCACTTAGCGCTAATACCCTTGGGAAATGTATGAATTCTACTCTCCCTCCAGCTATGGATAAATAGTAGGGCAAACTGGGCTCTTTTAACCTTGGTTTGGAAACCGGTCTAGAAGAAGGAAAACTCTGAATTCAAACCTGTTAAACTTAAGAAATTGACCTTGTGTCACATCCTGCTCGTGCGGAGGGGTTGGTAAATATATATAAAGATAGATTAAAATAATCGAAAGACGAAAAAAGAAAGAAAGAAAGAAAGAAAGAAAGAAGGAAAGAATAAGAAGGCGATGTAGAACAATCCAAAAAGGAAGAACGAGGAAATTAAAGAGAGGTAGAAATAGTTAGAAAAGAAAATCGATATAAAAAGAAGGTTGAGAAGAAGATGAAGTCGGAAAGATAGAGAAAGAGAGAGAATTAATGAAATAAATAAATATAGGAAAAATACTATAAACGGAAATAGAATTTTTTAAAGGATCCAACGAACGAGATAATGTAAAGAAGAAGAAGAAGAAGAAGTAGAAGAAGAAGAAGAAGAAGAAGAAGAAGATAATCAGTCATTCATTAAGCGAATGTAGCAAACTAGCACAACGAGAATACAAGGCTAGGCACTACTGGTTTGGAAAGGTGATCTACTGGGAACTGTGCAAGAAACTAAAATTTGACCATACAACAAAACTGTATACGCATAAACCAGAATCTGTTCTTGAGAATGAAACGCATAACATTTTCTAAGACTTTGAGATAAAAACGGATCACCTTATCCCTACCAGAAAACCAGACCTAGTATTGACTAACAAGAAAAAGAGTATTTGTAAACTGGTAGATTTTGCAGTCCCTGCAGATCACTGAGGGAAGATGAAAGAAAACGAAAAGATTGCTATAGAAGTGAAATAAAAACATGAATATTATGGTGAAAGTGATAATAATTGTAAATGGTGCACTTGGAACGTTCCCCAAAAGTTTTTTTTAAAAACAGCCTTGAGGAATTGGAAATCAGAGACGAACGGAGAGCATCCAAAGAGCGGCAAGAAAACTGCTGGAGACCCGAGGAGACTTGTTGCCAAACTAGGAATGGTCCCCAAAAGCTTAGTAAAAAGACTCGAGGAACTGGAAATCAGATGAAGAACTGAGACCATCTAGACAACAGCATTGTTAAAATCAGCTGGAATACTCAGGAGAGTCATGGAGTCATGAGGAGATTTGTTGTCACTCGAACTCCGGCGAAAGACCATCAGCTAACGCTGGTGTGAAAATCTAATAATAATAATAATAATAATAATAATAATAATAATAATAATAATAATAATAAGAAGAAGAAGAAGAAGAAGAAGAAGAAGAAGAAGAAGAAGAAGAAGAAGAAGAAAACCTCAAAAGAGAGAAACTAAATGATAATAATAATAAGAAGGAAACCTCAAAAGAGAAACTGAATCATTAATAATTTCTGCACAAAATAATGCCATAAGGACAAATTATATCAAAGCGAAAATTGATAAGACCCAACAAATTAGTAAATGTAGACTTTGCGGTAATAGAGATGAGACTGTAAACCATGTACTCTGCGAATGTAGCAAACTAGCACAACGGGAGTACAAAACTAGACACGACTGGGTTGGGAAGGTGATCCTTGAAACCTTGCAATCTGCCAGAATACTCAGAAGAGTCCTGGAGACCTGAGGAGACTTGCTGTCACTTAGACTCCAGTGAAAGACCATCAGCTAACACTGATGTGAAAACTGAAAAAGAGTAAATAAGAAGAAGGAGGAGGAGGAGGAAGAGGTAATAGTAGAAAAGACTGGAAGAAAAGGAAGATAGAAATAAGTATAAAAGTAAAATGAAAGAATTGAAAGAAACGGATGGCGAAGGGGAGTAGGAGGAGAAAGTGTAGGAGGAAAGGGTGTAGGAGGAGAATGTGTAGGAGGAGAAGGTGTAGGAAGAGAATGTGTAGGAGGAAGAAGATGAGTAAAGGAAAGAGATAAAGGAAAGCATGGTACATGGAGAACAAAAGCGAATAGATGAGAAAATCCCCAATTATCACATGCACGTGAATCAGTGCGAACGAAACAAAAGATAATGGCGCGGAGAGAAAGAAGGGAGAAATCAAACAAGGGACAAATTAGTAGCGTATTGAATCAAAGGTTCCTGGGAATAATGATATTGTTGGGACACCGGACAAGCAAGTGTCCGGTTTTGTAGGTCTATTCGTAAGGGGTGTAGTGGAAAGGAGAGAGAGAGAGAGAGAGAGAGAGAGAGAGAGGGGGGAGAGGGAGAGGAGAGGAGAGAGAGAGAGAGACAGGGGAGAGAGAGAGAGAGAGATGAGCTAATCGAACGGATGACGTATTGAAATTGACACACACTTTAAGGAAGTTGCAGGGTAACATTTCTTCGTCTACTAACACGACAGTTCCGCCCCATCTACAAAACCGTTGCACATTGGAGTAAACGTGTTTAAGCAATGGAGAAAGCATCAAGAAGCCTGTATGTTTTTGTTTTTTTACTATTTTTTAAATCGATCCAGTGATTAATTTCAATGTATTGAAAAGCACTTCCAGTAGGTCTCTATAGATGGGCATTCTTTTTGTGTTTGTGTACACAAATCTTTACATAGCTTTATCACTATACATTCGGACCGTTAATCTACAACAATGAGAGACAGTGCAGATTGGAAGCAATAAAGAACACACACACACACACACACACACACACATATATATATATATATATATATATATATATATATATATATTAACTCCAACGCACGAGCAGGATGGAACAAAAGGTCCATTACTAAGCGGAGTTTAACAGGTTTGAATTCAAAGTTTTGCTTCTCCTTAACCGGTTCTCATACAAAGGTTAAAGAGTCCAGTCCGCCCTACTATTGACCCATAGCTGGGAGAGTGAATAGTTGGCTGTATACCTTTCCCAAGAGTATTAGTGCTATGGGAAATGCTACCAGACTCTTCCAGGATTTGAATTCGTGTCGTTGGGTACATTTCCTTTGACTCAATATTTACTCATTGAATTAGGGGATTTTTTTTTAAACGGCAAAATAAAATAAAAAAACATTTTCTATCAATATATATTCTGTATTTTTTAGAATTGGATTATAGCAAACATTATTTTCATCTCTCAAAAATATTTGTTTTGAGGCAATTCAAATTAGTGGCAATTCAACGAGAGTGCTCCAGGATTGAACAGAGATCTGTCATGAAATCTCTGGTGGTTGAGAAGTGAAAACAATGTGAACTTTACAGAAGAATGTGTGATGTGTACTGAGAAGCTTGTCTTAGTGAAAAAATGTTTGGGCTAAATATAGGTTTACCACTATGGTCATGGACAGTATTTTGACTATCTATGGAGTTTCTTTTAACTGACTATTCTTTTTTATTGCTTTTTATCTTAATTAAACTCCAATAGCATTGGCATACATAGGAAGTGATTATTTTCCCATAAGTATTGTTTATAATTAGATTAAGATAAATATATTCGTACACCGTTATGTAATCTAACGGATGTGGAGAACATTCGTTTGGAATGATCCCTATACGGTGGCTCAAAACTCAAATCCCCGTCGCGGGAAATTACCCTGAGACATTGTGGTTGCCAGTTCACAGTCACGTGCAAATGAAAAGATTTTATATATATTTAACAACCCCTCCACACGAGCAGGATGCGACACAAGGTCAATTTCTTACGCGGAGTTTAACAGGTTTGAATTCAGAGTTTTCCTTCTCCTAGACTGGTTACCTAGCCATGGTTAAAGAGTCCAGTCTGCCCTGCTATTTATCCATAGATAGAGGGAGAATGGGATTCATACCTTTTCTAAGGGTATTAGCGCCATGTGAAATACCAACAGCTTCGTCCAAGAATTGAACTCGCGTTGACGAGTCCATTTCCTACGACTCTAATCATTAGACCACGCACCTCCATTAAAAGATTTTAGTAAGTAAGTTGGTGTCAGTATTAACGATGGAGTATATCTCTTTTTCAGTAGCGCTAGACAAGGGAGATTGTTTTTACTTCTACCATCAGCTACCCACTTTACCACACATATTTAAGCTGTGCTATTCATGTTTGAACTTAGCGAAAGCCGGTATCCGACCTGGAATCTTGTGGTTCTGAGTCGAATGATCTACTGACTTAGCTAAACCGGCTCCTTTTTTAAATAAAGTCATCGGGGTAGCCTAATATCGGTATGGGCTATACAGCCGGGGAGTATATCCCCTTTTCACTAGAGCTAGACCAAGGAGATTATTTTAGCGTCTGAGATGGTGCGCTGCACATACCATCAGCTTCTCACTTTACCGCACAGATCCCTGTACTACTAATGCGCTGAGCTGACAAGGGCCGGTATCGAACAGAGAGCCTTGTGATTCATAGCCGGACGCTCTACCGACTGAGCTAAACCGACCTTAGACGTTAATG
Organism: Doryteuthis pealeii; assembly: GCA_023376005.1. NCBI lineage: Eukaryota > Metazoa > Mollusca > Cephalopoda > Myopsida > Loliginidae > Doryteuthis > Doryteuthis pealeii. Next base: position 42,285,275 of record CM042153.1, read on the forward strand.
GAAACAGACGTATATTTTGAGGCTCAAATATGACTGACCCCCCTCCTATTGATGGTGGGTTGTTATTTATAAAAGACTGGACAAAAAATATCACACATCTTTCTGTTTCCGAAAACAGTCCAAAAAGAACTTGTAACATCCAGAATGTTAGGATGTTTTTGTAGCAAGGTGTTTGTCTGATCTTTTGTCGCCAAGTTCAAGTGACGAACTTTTTTTTCACGACTCTTTGTTTGTCCCGACAACCTTTTCAAGAACCCATAACGTTACACTACACTTCACAAAAGCCAAATCCTCAGTTTTTTCTATTCACGTTTGGTTATCTATTGTTATTGAAAGATAATACTTAACTCATTTTTTTAGGTCCATGTGCTGTTATCCATTCGCCAAATTTTAAGACATAAACAGAAATCGATAGAGTTATTCCAAGAATGTTATAGAAATTTTTCATGGGAAGCCATGGTTACAAATCCTACAGGTCAGGTTGAGTTATAGATCGATGGGAAATTTCTCAGAATCCTACACGTTTCTGTTCGAATGCGGCATTTTTGTTTGTCACGAATGAGACATCGTTAAAGAGACCAAACCCCGCAGTCTAAATCCAACTAAAGAGGTGCCCCTAGCGTAACGGTTATCGTCGTAGGAAATTGAATCGGCGAGCTGAATCCAAATCATGGACACGACTGTTTGCGTTTCAATTCGCGCTAATGTCATTGGTAAAGGCATGACTCCATTTGTTCTTTCCTCCACAGTTATGGTTAAATAGTAGGTCAGACTGGGTTATTTAGCCTAAGACACACAGTTGAAGAGAAAGAAAACTCAAATTGAAAGGGTATTAGCGATTTTTGAAATGAAATCAGTCACGTCCAGGATTTGAACTCGTCCTGCCGTGTCCATTTCCTTCGAAGATAACCATTACACCATGGGTGTCTCTTGAAATTAATGTTATGTACGTTGGTGAGGGTAGGGATCTGATTTGGAAAATGATGATGTGCTCCAAAAATCTGTTATATGATATTAGAGACTTATTGGTTCCAAATAATTCTTGATACATTTGGAGTTAATTCGGGGTTCGTGAAGTTTCATGTCGTCACAGACCGCCAAACTCTCACGGCTTTAGTGCTATGATCATGAAAAGGAGGGGTTAGGTAAATACATACTAATTACAACTGATATGTTGAATTGGATGGAATTTATGGCAGGTAACCCTTTGTGTTATTTTATTCCGAACATGTTTTTGTTTTATTCTTTCTTGTTAGGTATTAAATTTTTCTAAATTAATTTTTGATCTATTTAACCCATAGATGGGAACATGACAGGTACTTCCAGTCTGGGTCAGAATGGTATTGGGGGAAATACCAATGAAGGGGTAATCCACACTCACCGCGGCTCCAGAATTGGAACCTTACCCCTAGATGTAATTTAACGTCATACCCCGGAAACTAAGACACTCAGCCACCGCTATCTAGCACATATATGATAAAAAGGGTTGGGGTTTGCCATAAGAGCAATAGGGTTAGAACTCATATAGATACTAGCGGCTGACATGACCAGACGATTGTTAGGGGGTGACATCTCCGACCACGCGTCTAAGTAAGGGCCAAGGTTGAGTGTTGCATGTCATGAACTGTTCAGCCAACAGGATACTGTCCTCAAACATCAGGGGTCACCACCCATGGCCAACAGTTGGTTCATCGGGTGGGTCTTACCCCTCTGTAGAGGTGCAGTCGGATTGATTTATTAAAAGGGTCAGCATCAACGACCAACGGATGGTCCCATTGGGTGGGTCTTACCCCTTTGTAGAAGTGCAGTCGGATGGATTTGCTGAAGGGGTCACCACACACGTCAAACAGGTGGTCCAATTTGGTGGGCCTTACCCCTATGTAGAGGTCCAATAGGATGGATTTGTTCAAGGGGTTAATCAAGGACGCGATCACCAACATAAAAGATGGGTGTGTCCTCCAAGCTGATTACAACCTTTTATGTGTTGAAAATGTTATTATTTTTGTCCAGATTGTTTTTCTATTGAATACATTTATTGTCTCTTTGTTTGTTTTTTGTCTTATCTTTACATAATAACTATTTCTCAATTATCTGGCGCATCTTTGTATCTGTTGCTTGGTAATGTACTGAGTCTTTATTGTCATTTTATGTAGACGTGGACGTGGGTTCTGGTTAAGGTGTGTCGCATGTGACTCTGCGTAACTAATCAATGTCTTTTGTAAGTCTTTTGCCTTCCATTTACGTGAACACGACCCTCTGTAAAGGAAAGCAGAATGAAACACTGATCATGAAAACAAAAAAGAAAGCAAAGAAATGATGGCAGATAGAAAAATCGAATGCTCAGATATATTCTTGTCAACCGTGATCGAAACGTAACCAACAGAAAGGTTGCTAACAAGAAGAAAATAATGGCAACAAGAAAGAAAAAAAGAAAAGGCAAAAAACAAATGTTAGGGTAAGAGACAAGATAAAAGACAATAGCCGACCGGTTCAGGATTTCTTAATGATCCTTGTAGCTAAATCTGACTCAAAGTGAAAAGGAGAACCTTTGATCCTATACTCGATAAAATACTCCTCGTCTCTAAGTCCTTGTTAAAGAAAAAAAGAACATTAATTATTTCCCCTACTTTCTTTCTACACAAAATTAGAATCATTATTGGTGATTTTTATATCACCATCATCAGCAGCAGCATCGTGGTGGTCGTCATCGTGCCGACCGGGTGGGTCTGTAAAATATATCGACTGCTCCTCTCTATACGGTTAAGACCCCCACCCCAACGAATGGGGTCACTTGTTGTCCGTGGGTGGCAATCTGTGATGCTTAAGCGCTGAATCCTGGTGGCTGAGCACTTCATAATAGAAAGTGGTGAAAAGAAAAACATTAATTATTTTCCCTACTTTTTTCTACACAAAATTAGAATCATTATTGGTGCTTTTTATATCACCATCATCACCATCATCATCATTGTCGTCGTCGTCGTCGGACCGACAGGACGACAGCCCTGTAAGGTGGGGTTGTAAAATATATCGACTGTTCCTCTATATGGTTAAGACCCCCACCCCAACGAATGGGGTCACCTGTTGTCCGTGGGTGGCGATCTCTGATGCTTAAGCGCTGAATCCTGGTGGCTGAGCACTTCCTGGCAGAAAGTGTTGGCTGGGAGTGCTTAGTGTTCTGGGTATGACGCTAAACTGCATCTAGTGGTGAGGTTTAGGGAGTGCTTGAGTACCCCTTTATTGTCATTAGTTCCTGATTCACTGTAACCCGAAGTTGTAGTACCTGTTAGCGTACCATATATGGGTTAAATAGATCTGATTGCACCTGTACAAATAATCGTACTCAACAAAGAATGAATAAAACATATACGTCTTCGGCAAAAAGTAACCAAAGGGTTGAAATGCCGTAAAACCTTACCAACCAACAAACAAGCAAACAAACAAATAAACCGAGATATCCATGACTCTTCTTCGCCATCCGTTCCTATCAGCCATCACTTGTGGAAGGTCCTCTGTACAATATCCATGAGTAGATGCCCACAGCAGTATCGAAGCATGTCCTGTTCGTTTATACCCGAATAATGAATAACACATGATGGTAGGTGTGGAGCTCCACCTCAGACGCCAAAATAATTTCCTTTATCTAACGCTAGTGAAAAAGGGATAGACTCACTCGCTGCCTGGCTGATACCGACTTTAGGCCACCCCGATGATTTTGTGTGACAAGAGGCAAATGGCTGCTTTTTGTGGCGTGCTTTTTCCAAAATGTGTCCAAGACAGTATGCAGCATCTTTGTACAGTTCCCATCTAGGCTTTTCCTTAGAGTCTAAGTGGTGCAGCCGTACAGTAGCACTGATACATCTACAGCGTGGAAGAATTCTCGCTTTATCTTATTAAATAAATCAGATTTCCATACTATCGATAATTTGTCTATAGCAGGCCATACTTTTCCCAAGCGTATGTTACCATCCCTAAAAGCTTTTATATATACAGATATTATTTTTGTCATAGTGTTTACTATAGAATTGTATAAGAAATGATTTTACTATTAAAATGTATTACAAGAAATTATACAACATGCATTATAAGAAAGTATAGTGAGACATTATTAAAAGTTACACATTTAATTTAAAACTCTTAGAAAAACAGTTAGAGTTCTTGTTGCAGCGTTGACTATAAATTGCGTTAAACATGATTTTATAATAGAAATATATTGTTATAAATATACTAAGACATTAATTTCAAATGAGGAAGAAAGTAATTGTCACTGGCGAGAAATTAAGTCGACTGTTGTTGATAGAACAGAGCTATTATACGTATAACTATAAAACCTGAAAAGGAATAAGAAAACCAGTGATTGTTTACGTCGAGCAACACGGGGGACACATTAGCTGCGTATTGTCCAATCAATGCTTTCTCGTGGGTCGTAAACAGCGGCTGACGAGTTGTCAGTGGAAAAGGATTTTATTCATCTCTTTCTCGTCCTAGGGAAAACGTGTGCAAGATAATCTTCGCCCGGCTAAAATTTATCGTCTTCGCTTCCGAATTCCCATTGGATTTTGAGACGACCAAATTAAGAATCCTTTCGCTTAGATTAGAAGTGTCCAGCTTTGCTTAACTTAAGTAGCTACACTCAATAAATCTCAGATATCTGAGCGCCGCAAGATATAAACAAAATTCACGCACATGTTTTTATTATTATATACGGATTTTGTTGCAAATATTTTTCTATAGATATAAGCAAATACACGTATACAATACTATCTATTCATACATGTCATCATTTACAAAACTTTTCTTAGATTGGCACAAGGCCAGAAGTATCGTTTGGTTTTATCTTAATGAGCAAAATGAGCAAAAATATCGGATATAAATCTTTATAGAAATGTATTTAGCAAGTAAAAATAACTGTAATTTTATTCCATACTTCCTATTTTAAATAAATAGTTAAATTAGGAAAATTTTGCAATGAAAGACGGGAGTGATGGAAGAGTAAGTTGCAGTTGTTCTATTTTAGGATTATACCCCCCTTTGTTTCAAATCTTTTTATTTACTATTTCTCTGAATGTTTGAGATGAGGCTTGAAGATTAGTATTATCTGCGTTATTCGGACTATTGCCCATCTTTATTTTTATTTGTACAAGGTTTCGGCCGATATGCCCTCCGGCCTTCTTCAAGTATTACGACAAGAAAGTTCCCGAGTTCGTAAAGAAGGTTCACGAGTCCGAGAAGGTTCCCGAGTCCGACAAGAAATACCTGAAGAAGGCCGGAGGGCATATCGGCCGAAACGTTGTACAAGTAACAATGAAGATGGGGACAATAGTCCGAATAGCGCAGATAATACTTTTTATTTACATTCTTATTTAGTCTTTCTATTTTAATATAATATTTTATTACATTAAAACTTAAATACTTGCACCCGGAGTATACGTATATTTGGTAGTTCCTTTAAAATAAATATATTTAAAAAAAGCCAGTTAGCACCATTTTTGAATGGTTTGAAATAGTCTTTGTTTAAAGCGTATAAAAACAAATTGACCATTTTTTTACATACCCGGAGACGCTGCTAAAAGCTCCCGAAACCTACATTCACGCGATTCAGATTTAGGTCCCCTTCTTCACAAATAAGAAACGCTTTTTTATTCATACATTATTCCTGGACTGTTCTTTTAACCAAAATATCAACAAAGAACTGATGCGTAAATATTAATATATTTTATCTTAATGCTTTTATTGTTCATGGCATTAGCGATAAACTGCTGCCCAAATTTTTATTTAGTCTTTCCATTTCTCAAACCTCCATGTTTTTGTTTGTGACTTTTATTCTTTCACCGATGTTTCTCTTGAAAAGTGTCAGTCAAATGGTCCCTTATTTTTTTTCATCTCCCACTAGTTCATGATAAAGTATTAGCCCCTTCATTAAAGTACTGATATATATTATATATATATATATATATATATATATATATATATATATATATATAAAGGGTGGCTTACCGGTGAATATGGGCACGATCGTTGGAGGTGCACAGGATCTAGGGGTTAAGTCTGTGATAAAACAAATACAAAGTGCTCAATACAAAGTAGAGCAAATTTATTGAAGAAATGGATACAATAGAAACCTACTCGAATTTCATCGCTAGAATTATCAGGGTTAAACCCACTGAATTAATCGAGTTACCGATTAATTGCAGCTGATCACACGTATGTTCATTGAATAAGATTTCTTATTCAATGAAATCTTATTCAATGAACATGCGTGCGATCAGCTGCAATTAATCGGTAACTCGATTAATTCAGTGGGTTTAACCCTGATGATTCTAGCAATGAAACTCGGGTAGGTTTCTATTTTATCCATTTCTTCAATATATATATATATATATATATATATATATATATATATATATTCTTTCTTTTCGAAGTCCGTCGCAAACGACGATGTCGTCACTTCATGTCTTCATTTGTGGACCCTATGGTAGCTCATTAGTACATTTCAGAATATATATATATATATAATATATATATATATATATATATACGGGATGGGTTGAAAAGTTAATTGGCTAACAAAGATGTTCTCATAAAATGTCACAAATGAGGTTTATTTTTCAACCTACTTGCGGTTCTAACACTTTATAACATTGTTGCAGTGCTTGGATCCCTTTGATCAAAAAAGTTATCAATTGCAGATATGATGTCATTACATGAACTTTTCAGTCAATGACCATTTTAGCCCACCTTAATATATATATATATATATATATATATATATATATATATATATATATATAAAGAGTGAGAGAAAGAGATATATAGAGAGAGGGGTTGTCGGATTGCTGTCACCAGAAGTGCGTATCTACCCTTTACCCGCTAATAAGCCCACGCGGAAGCCACCGGCAATATAATTTACATACACACAAAATACACACGCATTGCATGCAGTTTTCTGCCAAAGATTCTGATAGTTAGCTCCAAAATTTCTGGCCCTCATCCAGGAAAAACTCTTTGGCGCCACCAATGTCCTAGGGCAACCTATTTACCGTGTACCGGTGCACCACGTGATGGCTTATGGCGGGAAAAAGAGAAAATATTTGGCCAGTGAAAATACTTGTACGTAATTGATGGCTTGAGAAATGAAGTCAGAAATTCGCAGTTTATGACGTTCTGGATAGGCTTTTATTTTTTTGTTCTTTTAGTTTTTGGGAATGGCTTATGCCTTGTTAATAAAGAAAAAAATGGTTGATTAGGATTTTGGCTTCTATCTGCGTGGTATCTTTGAAGAAGGCCCGCGGCCATTTTGAAAGCCAAGACCTAACAAGGATATAAATTGTGAGTCATTCTTGCATGTGTGTGCGTATACGGTTGTAAAGTCGTCGGGGTGGCGTAATGTCGGAATCGGTTAGACGGCGAGGGAGTCTATCCCCCTTTTTAATATGGATAGACTAATGAGATTGTTTTCAGGTCTGAGGTGGAGCGCCAAACCTACCATCAGCTCCTTACTTTACCGCACAGATCCCTGTGCAACTCATACGCTTTGGCGAAGGCCGGTATCGAACCAGGAACCTTGTGGTTCCAAGATGCTAAAAAAACAATCTCCTTGGTCTAGTGCTAGTGAAAAGGGAATAGAATCGCTATCTGGCTGATAGCGACTTTAGGCGACCCCGACGAATTCATATATATATATATATATATATATATATATATATATATATATATATCAAAAAATGAAGGAAGAACTCAATACAGTGATCCCATAATAAATTTATTTCGACGAAAATTGGGACCCATATAAATCTAAGTTGATTTAAACCGGCTCCCCAATTTCGTCGAAATAAATTTATTATGGGATTACTGTATTGAGTTCTTCCTTCATTTTTTGATAAATATTTCTCTGTATATAATCTAAAAGGTTATTTTACATTGAGCTCTCTTCAGTGATTTAAAGATTCACTGTATTTATACATACTGGATCATCAATATTTGTACAGTGGATCTTAGAAATCACATATAGAATCATCCCTTACTACCAAGTTTTGGATAAATCTTATATATATATATATATATATATATATATGTGTGTGTGTGTGTGTGTGTGTGTGTGTGTGTGTGCGTGTTTGTGGTTGTGGGTGCATTTGTGTGTGTGCCACGTCTTGACAGATGTTAGCCACCTTTACCACCAAAATTACAACTCAAACATCCTTATTAATAATTAATTCAATTAGTGAAAATTATACAAGATGCATGAGAGGATAAGGTAGTAAGACATATGTATGTCAGTGGATTATAGTGTAAGATACTTATACCATTCTCTAGATCTACATAGCTACAGCCTAATGACAAACATAGCAAGATAACTGGTGACTATGAAAACTACAGGCTTTATTTCAGAGTACATTCACTTAGACTTTTCTAGACAGAAGAGATTTGATGCATTAGCTTCCTTATCTAGTTTAGATTTTGGAGTTAACTTCTTTGAGAGTGTTTCATTTACCACGGCCTTGTCATTACACTGAGACCCCGTCTAACCCATATATATTATATATATATATATATATATATATATATATATAGAGAGAGAGAGAGAGAGAGGGGGACGGAGAGAGTGAGAGAGATCGTAAAATACATCTATGAGATGATGGAGGGGGGAGTCATCAGCGTTGTTATATCCTTGTAATCATTGGAAATTTCTGGTATTATATATATATATATATATTATATATATATATATATATATACATTGATGAGGACGAAATTTTGGGAAGCTTATCGATTTGTTTAGGCCTACATTGAACATATTTATGCCCGCCTAAATTCATTAATTATTAACTAATTAATTTTCAAAATTAGGTATGACTTCAATTAAGCACATATCCTCCAAATATAGACAAAGAGAGAGAGAGAGAGACAGAGACAGAGACAGAGAGAGACAGACAGACAGACAGAGAAATTGGGGGATGACTGGTGAGATAGATAGATAGCTTTGAAACCAAGTGAATTCTAATCAGAAGTTCAAGGTTTTACTTTCGTTTAATTTCAACTTTATCACACCCTATTTTCATTCTTTTGATCTTTCTTCTTATATACTTGTAAAGTTTTGCCACATTACACTTGCTTTTCGAAAAACTTCTACCACTTGATATTTCATTCAAAAGAGGGAAATTAATAGGTTCGTATACTGATACAATTACTAATTGGATTTCGATTTGAATATTTCAACGTATAATGCTCTAGGTATTTTACATATAGAGATGATTTCTGTTAAGTGTATTTAGAAAGAAAATTTGTTGAAAAATTGACACTTCCAATACTTTATTAAATACTTAAGCAACGATGTAATTAATTTACCTGCGTATTTCTTCTTGTTGCCTTTTTCCTTAACTATTCAAAATGTCCGTCGCTATTTCCATTAAACCTTAATCTCTGTAAACATACATCTATATCAATATGTCTTCTTAGTAATCCATAAAAATGCCTATGCACATATTTATAGGAGCTTATTTACTGTTGTGAATATCGATATGCAGTTCTAGATTCATGTTTTGTGCGCTGGGGTAGGTGAATCGAAATGGATATTAGAATTAGAAGAATATCCGGCAGAACTTGACACATAGTGAAAACGATGGCGCCGTAAACCTGCGCTTGAGGAATTAACCTCATCTCATAGGGAAATCCTGTATAATGCCTTTGTGCTCTGGAGGTGAAATCCTATAGACGGACACCCGCAATTATCCCCACCGCCATTATGGAAGAAAGAAAATGACAAACTAGCTAGGGGATCTATACGAAATCAGCCCGAACTAAAAGTGGGATTTTTTGGAAACAGATTTGAGAAAAAAAGATGAATGATTATCTCAATATGAAAAAAAAAAAAAAAAAAGAAAGGGGAAAGATGGATGCTTCCGGATAACCTATTAAGACGTTGGGGGGTGACATTCCTTGTAAATTGCTCCCTAGTTCCATCTCTCAGGGCAGGAAATTTATAAGCATGACACAAGGTCAGGTAGACAACTAAGTGAGATCGCCCTGTCGGCGGAGCTTACATTGACTGCATCCATTGCAAAGATGTAAAACCCACCCATCCCAAAAAGGTCTGTCCTGAATCTAAACTGTATCCAATGTTGAGGCACTAGTTCGGGAATTTTGGGTAGTGCGAAGTCACCATTTAGTTGCCGTAACTCCCAAGTCAACTCTGACCTCGAGTTGTAGTACCCGTAACGATCCCAGCTAAGATCTACTAGAAAATTCTGAGTAATTAGATAGAAATATTTGAAACCATTTGTGAAATAATAATAATAATAATAATAATAATAATAATAATAATAATAATAATTATTATTATTATTATTATTATTATTATTATTATTATTATTATTATTATTACTCCTTTTGAGTTTTTCACATCATTGTTATTTTTTTCATGCATGCAAATTATTATTATTATTATTATTATTATTATTATTATTATTATTATTTACTCCTTTTGAGTTTTCACATCAGCATTAGCTGATGGTCTTTCACTGGAGTCTGAGTGACAGCAAGTCTTCTCAGGTCTCCAGGACTCTTCTGAGTATTCTGGCAGATTGCAGCAGTGCAGTATTCTGGATGGTCTCAATCTTTCCTCTGAATTCCAAACTTTCCAGACCCTTTTCCAGACCCTTTTGGGACTGTTCCAAGTACACCAACTACAATTGGTATCACTTTCACTTTCATATTCCATAACTTCTCAGTTCTCTGGCAAGGTCCTGATATTTGTAGATTTTTTCATTTTCCTTTAGCTTCACCCTGTGATCTGCTGGCACTGCAAAATCCGCCAGTTGATGTTTCGGTTTCTTTAAACCTTCATCAGGATGTATTATGGGGTGAAGAAATTGATGGATGTTTTATAGATGACAGGAGATAAAAAATCTTTATAAATTTTTTTATCTCCTGTCATCTATAAAACATCCATCAATTTCTTCACCCCTTAATACATCCTGGTGAAGGCTTAAAGAAACCGAAACGTTTAAACGTCGATAAATAAATTCAGCTTATTTTTGGAACACTTGTTTTTTCAAATTTCTTAATATTGTCGGATTTACTTCCATATTTACTCCCATATATATATATATATATATATATATATATATATATATATGTGTGTGTGTGTGTGTGTGTGTTAATCTACGAAAAACGCGTACATTTGTACCAGCAAATCTGCTAAAAACAAATCATTTTTCTTTCTTTTTTTTAAAGAAAGAAAGATGGAGTGAAAAAGGGAGTGAAATTCATAAAAACGAATTTGTTTAGTTACTTTGTAATCAGCTTTTTTTTTTTCGTTCGTATTTCTTTTCTTTTTCATTCTCTTTTTTTTTCTTCTTCTTTATTATTCGATTCATTCAGGGAATTCCATCTTCCCAAAGACGAGTGTGTTTGAACCTTATCAAACATTGATCTTATCGTATGAAACCTTTGCATTAAGATTATTGGTTTCAACAGACACGAAGTGAAACCGGCATGCAGAGTTCGATTTCCGGTTGGTATTCCTTTTATTTACTTACTGGTTTACTTATCATCTATTTGCGCACAGTAATTTCAACTTCAACATCGAATAAAAATATTTAACTTTGAACGTTTCTTTTAATTTCAGGAACAACCAAAAATCTTCGTATAGCTTCAATTTGACAGCACAAAATTTACGATTTTTCCCATAAGATAAAAGAAGTGTTGAAAGGTTTTTATTTTTCACCCGATACCGAAATTAAATTTTCTGTGGACAATTGCGCCAGAAGTAAATCACCCAGCTATGGGTTAAATAGTACCATTATTGTTCTTCTAAAGAGATTACTTTGGCATTAGATAACCCACAAATGTGCCATTAAACAAACAAAAAAAAACAAAACCAGACGTAAATCGGAATTGAAGGAATTTCGGAAAATCTGTAGTACTAAATTGTGATTATTAATTTTGAAGATAAATTTATTCCATTTTAATATTATAGTTTTATTTGTAGCATAATTGTTCTTTGATCCGAACGGCCGTGAACTCACAGTGACCGTAGAAGAAATCGAATGATTAGAACGAATCGAACATTCTTTTCCTTCTAGGAAGAAATAGATTCTTTGAGAAAAAGACCCTTTTAGATTTGTTCTGTTGAGATAATTGTTGTACCGGCCGTTCCTACAGTGGAGAATATACACCGGTTCTCACTATAAATAGTGAGACACCGAGTGAAAAGGATGTACTGTTACCGTTTAACGGCAAGCTAGCCGTTCCTGTACCATTATTGTAAATATACTTGTCTTATTTTACCCTACCTCGACTTGACTTCTTTTTTACTGTTGGATTAACATCACAACAATAATGTATAAGGCCGGACCCTGGCTAGATCAGTTGGTCTGGGAGTTGGGCAGTAGAGTTCGTCTGACAGTTGGAGTTGGAGTTGACTTGGGCTGAGATCGGGGAACGATCTGTTGTCGCTGAAAACGAAAAGGGCCGAAACTCTAAGTACCATATAAAGACGTTACTTACTAAATAAGCTCTCTCTCTCTCTCTCTCTCTCTCTCTCTCTCTCTCTCTCTCTCTCTCTCTCTCTCTCTCTCTCTCTCTCTCTCTCTGACCACTGTGGAGATAAAAGTCAATTGACCGTAACGAAGAGCACGCGGCCAGTCCAAGTTGATACTCCCTTGACACTGACCAACGAATGAACTGCTGGAATCCTGTGGATGTTGTAAACAACCAAAAAGTTTACGCGTGGGAGCGTACCTTTGAAATATCCCGAGACTAGAGACCACCGACCAGTGAATAACTTTTAATAGTGCACCCAGTGAGTGCACGGTGTGTAAAGCCCGTATTGTGCGACATCCCCATTGTAGAAAGACCCCAATACGTTACACATTGTTCTAATTAGTCTCAAACTATTTTAAAATAATCTGGATTATTTGGATTATTCAGACTATTGTCCGCATCTTTATTATTAACTGCACAACGTTTTGGCCGATGTGCCCTTCGGCCTTCTTCAGGTATTTCTTGTCGGACTTTGGTACCTTCTCGAACTCAGGAACCCCCTCCTCATACGTTCTCTTCGAACTCGGGAACCTTCTTGTCGTAATCGGGAGCCTTCACAGAACTTCGAACTTAAACATTTATTCAATCCATGGGGGGTTTCTCATTCCGTTAACCGTAACTGAGTACAAGTGTTAAGCTGTGTTAATTATTCTATATTACGGTCGCACTTGACCAGGATTGAACCTTTTAGATTGATATGCCCGATTGATTAATTTAACGGCATGTCATCCCATCTAGTGAGATTTTAAGCCTAGAGGTTACGGAATTGCGTAAATTGTAAGTTTATATTAACATTTTTCGTATAGTCTTTCTTTTTATTTTGGATTATGTCATACCGAAGAGGTTTTGTTCATTCTTGATGGGTATTGAAAATTATTTTAAAACACTTTTAAAATCTTCTAAAACACTTTTAAAATCTTCTAAAACACATCTTTATTAACTTATTTTCTTCTATTTAACCTATAGATTGTACCCTAAAAGGTACTACCACTCCGGGTCAGAGTGAATCTGGGACTAATAGTGATGAAGGGTACTCAACATTTTCCAGAACCCCAGAATAAGAACTTCACTACTAGATGTAATTTAACGTTATACCCAGGACACTTTTTAGTATAGTTTCCCAAGTGTTTTTTTGCACACAGTTATATGATATCAATATATATTCCACACTAATACAAACAATTTGAAGACAGATTATTGGACACACACAGTTACTACTCCACTCCGAGTCAGAGTGGACTTGGGAGTAATGGCAATAAAGCGATATCCATCCTCCCCAAATCCACAGAACAGAAGCCTCACATAGGTAGTTTAGTGTTATATCCAGGACATCACTTTCAACGTATTCTAAAAACTAGTTTCATTTGTCGGAGATCTTATCTCTTATTATAATGGAAATTGTGTGTTTTTCTGTCTGTAACCGAAACTAAATCACGACTCAAGTCACAATTCCCTTAGTAATTGACGTCACATTCACCATGAATTTATCCTTATTTTAACCTCAATTATTAATAAAATTGCTTTACATTATTTATACTGTTAACCATATCTACATACTAATAACATGCAATTGTATTTATATATACAACAAAATAGCGGTTTACAGTGTGAACGGCAAGGCTAATTTGCATATTGATATTAAAAATGTAATTTTAATAAATATATGCTTAGTATTATTGGTTTCTAACTGTTTGGTTTTATCTTAATGAATATAAGCAAACATCTCTTCAATGAATCTTAAATGAAATCCATTAACAAGAAAAGATAACTGTAATTTTATTCTTTACTTCCTCTTATAACTAAATACTTAAATTAGAAAAAAATAACAATGAAAGACGAGAGTGATGGAAGAGTAAATTTCAGTTGTTCTATTTTTCAATCATATCCCCTCTGTTTCAAATCTTTTTATCTGCATTCTTATTTAGTTTCATTAGCGTTTCTAATTTAATACGATATTTCATTACATTAAAACTTAAATACTTGCACCCGGAGGGTGCATATATGTGCTAGTTTTATCAATAAAATAAATACAGAGATAAATACAGAGAAATACCTGACAGAAAAAAGTGTTGGTGGTTGAGCAGAAAGGCAAAATAGTTTTCAGTAGTTACTTACTAAGCTTTACTCAGTTGTGGCACAAGGCCTGATTTATAGGGCTCCCAGTGAGAATCGAATGCATCTAAAATGGCCCACTAAAATAGCTTGCTAACTATTATACCACTTGTGACGTTTAAAAATAGTTTGCTCAACATACTTTACCATACCTAAATTGTTAAGATAGTAGCAGTACAACGCTGTTACTTCCATAGTCAACCTCGACAAGGTCCGATCCATCAATGACAATATTGTAAAATCGCTGACTAAATATAACATTTTCGAAAGAGTCTATTTCAGTAAAATTTAACAACGTAATTAACAAATTCCAAATATATCGATTATCGATTTTGGTGTCTTAGAAACGTGTGCGTCCACCCAGACACACTAAATTATTAGTTTAGAGGTATCTACTCTGACACACAGGATACCGACATACGGACTCATATGTTCTTTATCCTGCTCTTGATAGAGTTAACTGAGATTTGGTATTTAAAAAAAACGCTCGGTCCGTAACGATTATGGTCGTAGGATGTGGATTTAGCTACCCGAAATCATATCCTGAACCGGTCCTCTTTCTGGAACTTCTTGGCTGTTCTTTCATCTTGGTGTCCATGTCTTGGTAATTTATCAGGAAGTGCGTCCCAGTCTCCTGCCTCAAAAATTGCTACCCGGTGACTATCAAAATAATAACCCCAGCTCGTCGTAATTCTTGTTTATTTATCGTAATTTGTCGTAATTCTTGTTTAGATATGAAGATGGATATATAGTTTGGAATAGACTGAGATAGATAGATAGATAGATAGATAGATAGATAAACAAACAAAATAATATAGATAGATATGAACAAATGGAGATAGATAGATATTTTCGACAAGTAAATGTATTTGGGGGGGGTCGCATCTTTTTTTTGTCGTAATTCTTGTTTATTTAAACTAAAAACAAGACATTAAACAAACATGAATAAAAAAAATCTTAGTATTTAAAGTAATATAGAAAAATATGAACAAATTGAGATAGATAGATAGATAGATAGATAGATGGATAGATATGAAGATGGATAGTTTTGAATAGACTGAGCTGGGTCGTTATTTTAATAGTCACCGGGTAGCAACTTTTGAGGCAGGAGACCGGGACGCACTTCCTCATAAATTACCCATTTCTTGTTGTTATAACTGAATACCAAGTCTTAGCTTATTTCGACGTATTTATTTCCCGAGTTATCAAAGATACCCATCTCATACTGAGAGGAATTCTGAGACCAGGCGACATTTATATCTAATTCACTCTGAACCTCTAACTAACCCCTTCTCATGATCGAACCAACCAATCAGAGAACTGCTAAAAAATTCTGGCAAAGGTTAAGTCTTGTCTATCATTTTCCTGGTTCTTTTCCATGATTTTTCTTCTAATGAATTACCAGCTAACTTACCATACATAATTAATAGGCCACATATTCATGTAACATGTAAGCACACCATAGGATGCCATTTTGGAATAAGGCCGACTCTGTGAGCAAAGTAAAACACTCCGGAACGAATCTGGACCTGCAAATAATACCCTTGGGAAAGGTAGGAATCCAACTATTCTCGTTTGGTAACTGTCAGTTTCTCGCCTATGTAATTTTCAAACTAAATGAATTATGTCTGTTCGTTACCAAGCGCCATTGACTTTATGTCTTCGCTACCCTAACGTCTGTATATATATATATATATATATTATATATATATATAATATATATATATATGTGTGTGTGTGTGTGTGTGTGTGCGTGTGTGTGTGTGTGTGTGCGCGCGTGTGTGTATACGTGTGTGTGTGTGTATACGTGTGTGTAAGAAAAATGGAAATAAATACGATAGGCATGTTGAACAGATACTTGTAAGAAAAATATATTTTGGTATGGATGAAATTTATTATCGCTATTTGTCGAAATGTGTTTCGACACACTCTGCCCTGATGATGACCCTTGTTTGCATGTTTAATTTTCTGATTTCTATTATCATTGCATTTTATTTTAAATAGAATACTGTGTGTAAACGAATTTTGGTCGAAACACGTGTCGAAAAATACAGATATATCAATATATATTTTTTCTTCCAATTATGCACATATGCTTCTTTATAGATATATATATTTACCAACCCTCCGCACGAGCAGGATGTGACACAAGGTCAATTTCTTAAGAGGAGTTTAACAGGTTTCAATTCTGAGTTTTCCTTCTCCTAGACCGGTTGCCTAACCAAGGTTAAAGAGTCCAGTCTGTCCTACTATTTACCCATAGCTGGAGGGAGAGTAGAATCCATGCCTTTCCCAGGGGTATTAGTGCTAAGTGAAATGCAATGACCACGTCCAGGATTTGAACTCGGGGCGACAAAAATTCTTTATAGATATATGTTTTTGGAAAACATTTTTGGGTACATTGGAAGCAGAGGAAAATATGAGAAGAGTAACAAAAAAACAAAATTCTAAAGTATGAACACTGTATTGCGTTTGATTTTCTTTATTTTATCCAATATTTCGGGGGTAACTTCACCCGTTTTCAAAGTCTTTGGTAGACAGATTGAGTATAATTATGATAAAGGATAAAACAAACATGAAAAAGACAGAACCTAGCGTTGCCTTTAGCGTTCTCTTTTGAACCATGTGACGTAACCTGCTTGAAATTGATCACAGCGTTGGCTTAGTTGATTGATGAAAATCCAGTTTAATTTAAGATCGTATATGCCAAGCGCAACGCATTGAAAAAGTTAATTAAATTTTCCTGTGCTTCTAATGTAACCAAAAACGTTTTCCATGTATATATATATATATATATATATATTATATATATATATATATAATATATATAAACTAGATTTACATATGTATTGAGGATTTTTTTATTATTCCAACTTATTCGATTACTTCTTTATCTCGACAGTCAATATTGTGACTAGATCGAATTTTTGTTATCTTCTCCGTCAAATCATCCTATCTTAAAAATAATATATATATATATATATATGTATATTATAGTATTCCGAGACTGCAATGCCAATGAATGAATATATATATATATATATATATATATATATATATATATATATGTGTGTGTGTGTGTGTGTGTGTGTGTGTGTGTGTGTGTGTGTGTGTATGCGGGCGCGGGTCTTTAGTATTGGTATTATTTTATTTATATGGCTACGGAATGTTTCTGTACGGCAGCACCACCTGGACCCTAATGGAGCACTTAGAGAAAAACCAATCTGGCTGCTACACCAGGATGTTGTGCGCTGTCTTGAACAAATCTTGGAAGCAGCATCCCCACAAGAAAACAGCTGTATGGTCACCTGCCTACTATTACGCAAGCCATCCAAGTGAGACAAACAAGACATGCTGATCACTGCTGGGGAAGCAAGGACGAACTCATAAGTGAAGTTCTCCTATGGACACCTGCACTGGAGTTTGAGTGACAACAAGTCTCCCAAGGTCTTCAGGACTCTTCTGAGTATTCTAGCCGATTGCAGGAATGCAGTAGTCTGGATGGTCTCAATTCTTCCTCTGATTTCCAGTTCATCCAGTTTTTTTCTAAGCTGCACCAACTACAATTGGTTATTATATTATTATTATTATTATTATTATTATTCACTCCTTTTGAGTTTTTACATCAGCGTCAGCTGGTGGTCTTTCACTGGAGTCTGAGTGACAGCAAGTCTCCTCGGGTCTCCAGGACTCTTCTGAGTATTCTGGCAGATTGCAGCAGTACAGTCTCCTGGATGGTCTCAATATTTCCTCTGGTCTTCTTGCTGGGATAAATTGATCCGCTTTTATTTCAAAGTCCCAGAGAATTTTATGCGTTTCGTTCTCAAGATTATTATTATTATTATTATTATTATTATTATTATTATTATTATTATTATTATTATTATTATTATAAGCTGTTTTACTTTAATATTAGTGTATTTGAAACTTCCCATTTTATTTTGCCAACAACGACTTGTTCATTATCCTTTTGTGTATTACTTATGTATATTATCTTCTCTAGATTGTTGTCATTATTCATTTATGTATATTTACTTATATTTGCAACAACCATCAAATTCGTTTAAAGGGAGTTGAATTTCAGTTGTAAAACCTTCTTAAAACATAACAGAAATCTGATAAAGCGAACGTGATGTCTCTCATTTCTAATGGCAATTTGCATTTTCTGAAAAATGTGTTATTTTCTTTTCTTTTTAAATAATGCATTTGATTCGGATGAAGGAAATCTGAAGCATGGCTTGGAAAAGAATTAATAGAATATAGAAATAAGAATATTCAGTTTTGCAACAGTTTTTTCACAACGAAGGTTAGATCAGTGATTCCTAAAATCTGTACACTTGGTTTCCAGACCACACACCAAGTTACCCATATAGATTTTTCTTATTATAATAGTGTTTATGCGTCTGTCTTTGAGCAAAACTACGTCAGCCCAGACGATACAATTCCCTTAGTTATTTATTATCTAAATCTCAGTTTCATTTTTAGTTACTTACATTTATATCTCCCATGATTTTATTTTTATCTAAATCTATTAAGATTTACTAAGAAAATTATATATATATATATATATATATATATATATATATATATATATATATATATATATATATATATATTAGTTTATGTATATATATTTAATAACGTGGATATTTTGGCAGCTAAGATATACATGTAATCAAATATATATGCACAAACTAATATATATATATATATATATATATATATATATATATATACATATATATATAAGTAATTGGTAATAAACAAAATGGCATTACCTTTTGACTCACCTATGTGGAGAAGTAGGGATGTGATCCACAGAGGACCACCTTTATTGGTATTACTTTTTGACTCACCCTCGTACATACAACTGAGAAATTTTGGGGCATATAGCAACTGAAACTTTGTGTCTGTGTGTGTGTGTATTACACACTGTGTAATTTTGATACTCCGAGTTTATATAAATAAAAATAGGGATAATTGTTGCAGCCTTGCTAATATATATTTTAAATTATTTTTCTCCTTTTTTATTGCTAATAAATATACAATAATATAGCCCCTTTTTACATAATAGCTTGATGCCTACTGTATTTCTCACGACATAGAATTGGTTATTTTAAATGTTACTGCGCATGTAGCGACGAGATATGAAGAGCAGAAACACGAAGATAGTAAACTTTAAAAAGAAAAAAAACAATAACCAAACTTGTATTACGTTAAGATAAACATGAAAAAAAACAACAACAGCAACAAAAATTCAATAAAACGAAAATGTAAAGGAACAATAGAAAAAAAAGCCTGAGACCAACGACAGGTGTGAATCGGCTTCCTACGTGTCCTTATTAGGAGAATTCAAGTTAAAGCGAGAAGAGGATTGCCTGTTACCTAGCACTGACGCACAAGTCTATAATGGAATATGGATTAGGACCACCACATGGAGACTTGACAAGTCTTTCGATACTACAGTCTGTCTCGCGAGATTTCGTTTAAGTTCCCATAAATTCACGTTCTATTCTCTGGATAATCTTTTAAAGTATTAATCATCTATGCTTTACATTTATTTCAGACGCCATTTTGTTTGTGAGAATTGTAGTTTGACAAAGGAATGAATAAATACTAGGATGAGTCAAAAATCTTGCAATAATTCGCACAACATGGTCGTTTCGAATACAAGGTGATGCTCTGCGTCAGGTGGAATTAGGGGAGAGGAGATTTAAACTCGTTTTGGACAGTCAACAGTGGAACCATCTATGCCAGCTGTACTTCGGAAAAAACTGGAGTAGTTGTCTGCCACTGTGTGGCTAAAATACCCAACATTGGTTAACCGAAAGCGAGCATTTCAGGGGCAAGACAACACACGACAACACGAGTTTAGTAGTTTTTTTTTGTTGATTTGTTTTCTTTGTCTGGTTTTATGGGGTTTATTTTTGTTTATTTGGGGGTGGAGCAGAAAAGCCGTTTCATGTTTAACATGACTATTGAAATGTATTATTTGAAAATTGTCAAGTAAAAAAACATTTATTATTATTATTATTATTATTATTATTATTATTATTATTATTATTATTATTATTTTCTTCCATGAGAGTTTTTCACACCCACCATAGTGGTGGTCCACTAGAGGCTGAGTAACAGCAAGTCTCCAGGACTTTTCTGAGTATTCTAACTGATCTTAACAATGCTGTTTTTGGATGGTCTCGATTCTTCCTCTGATTTCCAATTCTCCCATATTCTTTTGCGAACCGTTGAGGACTGACCCAAAGGCACTAATTACAGTTGGTACGAGTTTAACCTTCATGTTCCACAGTTTTTTCAGTTCACTGACAAGGTCCAATTATTTGTCTATCTTTTCATTTTCTTTCATTTTCCTTCTATAATCCACCTGGATGACAAAATCCACAAGATGACAAGTTCTCTTCGTATTATTGATAAACACTAGCTCTGGTCTCCTAGTCAGAATGTGGTGATGCGTCTGTATTTCTAAGTGTCAGAGAATTTTATGCGTTTCATTCTCTAGGCCGAATTAGGCCGGTTTGTGCATTATACCACTTAATAGCAAGGTGAAAATTGAAATTCTAATACAATTCCCAATGGACCGTCTTTCCCACCAAGTCTTCCTTATATTATTATTATTTCTTCTTTTTGAGTTTTCACATCAGCATTAGCTGATGGTCTTTCACTGGAGTCTGAGTGACAGCAAGTCTCCTCAGGTCTCCAGGACTCTTCTGAGTATTCTGGCAGATTTCAGCAGTGCAGTGTTCTGAATGGTATCAATCCTTCCTCTGATTTCCAGATTTTCCAAACCCTTTTCCAATTCTTTTGGGACCGTCCCAAGTGCACCAACTACAATTGGTATAACTTTGACTTTGACTTGCATATTCCATAATCTTTTTCAGTTCTCTGGCAAGTAATCTGTCTTTGCTCTATTTTTGTGTAGTCTTCGAGTTGTTGGATTGTGGTTTCTACGAAGTCCTCTATGTTGGCAAGACCTCTTCCCCCTTCCTTTATTGACACATATAATCTGTCTGTATCGTCTCTAGGGTGGAGAGCCTTGTGCATGGTCATTAATTTTCTCGTCCTTTGGTCAATCTGTCTGAGTTCTTCTTTTGTTTATTTTAAGAATGGTCCTGAGTATCTTATAATGGGGTAAGCCCAGGTATTGATTCCTTTTATTAGATTTCTGTTGTTAAGTTTGGTTTCTAGAAGTTTTCTAGTTCTCCTGAGATAGTCTTTTTTAACATTTCCTTTTATTTCTGCTTGCTTGATATTGTCTGCTTCTAAAATTCCTAAGTATTTGTAACTTTCATTTTCATCAAGTGGCTTGATTTGATAGTTGTATTCCGTCCATTAATTTTCTTTCACACTAGCATAGCACATTTTTCTATTCAAAATTCCATTCCTATATCTTGGCTATATATTCTAATAGTTTGTACTAGGGTTTCTAATTCTTTTTCATTTTTGCAAAATCTTTTATGTCATCCATGTACATAAGGTGGTTTGTCTTTTCTTGTGCGTTAGTGAATTTGTATCCCCCTGTACATTTTTTTAAGTATATGATTGAGTGGCATCATTGCTATAATAAACAGTAGTGGTGATAACGGGTCTCCTTGGAAGATACCTCTTATTATTATTATTATTATTATTCTTATTATTATTATTATTATTTACTAGTATAAAACTAATAAATAATAATAATAATAATAATAATAAGAGGCATGTTCCAAGGAGATTTATATCAATAATCAATTATATTCAATGTTTTTATTCATTTAATAGTCCATAGCAGCTGTTTCATATTTATATCATAGGAAAAAGACAAATAAAACCGAGTCAGCCATAAAAACAAAATATATTGAAAAAGTGCTCAATACTTACATAGAGCCTGATTAAAGAACCTATTGAGTAACATAAACTTACAAACCGGTTTTTATTGAATATGAAAATATGTCAGATAACAGAGTAAGAAGTTAATATCTTAAGTAAATTTAGGTCTTATACTCCTCAGCTGGCCGATATTTAAGCACGTTTTTATTTATTAAACGCTTTTAAACGGTTGTTTATCGTTATATATATATATATATATATATATATATATATATATATATATATATATATATATATATATATATATATATATATCGCATGAGTCTGTAGTAATATTTCCCTGCTCTATCGCATAAGTTGCGTATATATGGTCGAGTGAGTAGATTAAACCAGAACCATTCATACTGAAAAAGTATTCGAAATATTTCTTAGAAATATTGAAATATGGCCATAAATCGGTTCTAAGCTCTAAACTGTTGAATTCTAAACAACTGTGGCAAAATTCTAAATAATTGTGGCTAAATATTAAACAGTCATGGATAAATTATAAACAGTTGTGGCTAAATTTCTTAATAATTGTGGCTAACTTCTAAACAGGCATGGTTACATATTAAACAATTGAGGCTCTTTTATAAACAGTTGTGGCTACATTCTAATAAATTCATGGATAACTTCTTAACAGTCATGGCTAAATTCTAAACAGTTGTGGAAAAATTCTAAATAGTTGTGGCTAAATACTAAACAGTTTGGACTAAATACTAAACTGCCGTGGTTAAATTCTACACAGTTTCTGGCCAACTGTAATTAAATTCTAACCAGTAGCGAATAAATTCTAAATTATAGAACAGTTTTCTTTTTTTGGGGGGGGGTGCATCCTGGTCTGTTGAGTATGATGCTTTTACAAATATGACGCGGTTTAATGATTTCTATTTATTTTGAAATCAATGTGTCTTATGTTTATTTTGAAAACAGTGCATCCTATATGTAATCGAGCCTGCTGAAAAATTACATTTTAGGACAAATTATTCGTTTGAATAAGTTTCGTTCACAATAAATCTTCTTTAAATTCAATATTAATTTAGATGATTTAACATTTTATTTATCTTAAATATATGAACATTTATTTATTTATTTATTTATTTATTTATCTTAACTATATGAACATTATTATTAATTTATTATAACTATATGAACATTTTATTTATTTAACTGAAAAATTACATTTTAGGACAAATTATTCGTTTGAATAAGTTTCGTTCACAATAAATCTTCTTTAAATTCAATATTAATTTAGATGATTTAACATTTTATTTATCTTAACTATATGAACATTTATTCATTTATTTATTTATCTTAACTATATGAACATTATTATTAATTTATTATAACTATATGAACATTTTATTTATTTAACTGAAAAATTAAATTTTAGGACAAATTATTCGTTTGAATAAGTTTCGTTCACAATAAATCTTCTTTAAATTCAATATTAATTTAGATGATTTAATTTTTAAGTATTTCTTTCTTTTTAGGCATTTTTTGTCAATGGAAAAAATTTTCTTCTCTTGGAAATTTTAAGAGAATATTAAAAAAATGGAGTGACTAACATGGTAAAAAAAATATTTCAAATACGAAAAAACAAAAATTAATAGATAATCTCGAGATTGAAAATAAATATTTTGAAAATAGTTAGAAAAAATATTTGAACATTAAACTTAATTATGATAGTTGGATTCTAGGAAAATCGCTGTGATTTTGTAGAACTAAATCTCAAAGAGAATAATATTAATGAAACCGGATTACTCATGTAATTTGTGGATTAAACTGTATGCCTAAACATACTCAGATTTGAAGTCCACCATTTAAATATACATGCATATATGTAGAAATGCACACCCATAGATATTTGTTTAAAATGTAGCACACATGTAAATATGCATATAGGTATACATATGCACAGGAATACACATTTAAAATACAGAATTGATTACACTATATAAGATATATATATATATATATATATATATATATATATATAATATATATATATATATATATATATATATATTTGAAATATGACGTCAAATATTATCTTTTATGGCGTGAAATAAAAGAGAATATTTGACGTCATATTTCAAACCGTCCCCTTTTTTCAAACCTCAAAAATGTTTAAACAGACTGAATAACAATGACTACCACTCACTTTTCTCGTTATTCTGTGATAAATAATTTCTTATCACCTTCCATATACCAACAAATGCCCTGAAGATGATCTAATTAATAGATCGAAACATTGCAGTGTCGGCCAATAAACTCACCACTTAACCCATTTAAACCTGTGTTTTTTCATTTTTCTTAATATACTACATATATATATATATATATAAAAAAAATGTTTAATTCTCTTTTAGAACACTTCAAAATTCTCTGTATTTTGACCGTTTTAACTTCAAATGTCAAACATTTATTACTTAAATATTTTATAAAGTTCTATTATTATTATTATTTAATTTCATATTTAAAATAATAACAAATAGAATATAATGTGTACATGAACAAACTCCCGGTCGAAACATGGGTTGATACTTCATTAAACTAATTTTATCCATTCAACATTTTCTTTCCTTTATTCATTTATCCTTTCAACTTATATATATATATATATATATATATATATATATATATATATATATAATATATATATATATATACTAGTGCTATTAGTAAACACTTGCGGTAAGAAAAAAAACGGCAAATAGTTTGTTAGTAAAGATATACTACCATACTTCACCTGGGGAAAAAAATGAAAAAAAAGAAAAGACAACCGAAAATAATCGATTAACCCTATAACACTTGGCCAAAAGAAGAAGAAAAAATTATACATGAAAATATATAATTTCTCTGAATGTTTGAGATGAGGCTTGAAGATTAGTATTATCTGCGTTATTCGGACTATTGTCCCCATCTTCATTGTTATTTGTACAATGTTTCGGCCGATATACCCTCCGGCCTTCCTCAGGTATTTCTTGTCGAACTCGGGAACCTTCTCGGACTCGGGAAGATGGGGACACTAGTCTGAATAACGCAGATAATACTAATGAAAATATATGTATCTTATTATAATGGAGATTGTGGGTTTTTATGTCTGTAACCGAAACTACATTACTATTCAAGTCACAATTTCCTTAGTTATTTACATCACATTCTCCATGATTTTATTTTTATTTAAACTTCAATTATTAACAAAATTCTTTGACATCATTAAGACTGTTGACCATATCTACGTACTAATAACATGCAATTGTATTTATATATACAAGAAAATAGCTGTTTACAGTGTGAATGGGAAGGCTAATTTGCATATTGATCTTAAAAATTTGATTTTAATAAATATATGCTTAGTATTATTGATTTCTAATTGTTTGGTTTTATATCAATGAATATGAGCAAAAATCTCGGGTATAAATCTTTTAAAAAAATCATTAAAAAGAAGAAATAACTGTAATTTCATTCTTTACTTATTTTAACTAAATAGTTAATTTAGGAAAATTTACCAATGAAAGACTGGAGTAAGGGAAAATGATGGAAGACTTAGTTTCAAAGTTGTTCTATTCTTAAATCATACCCCCTCTGTTCAAATATTTTTATCTGAATTCTTATTCAGTTTCCTTGGCTTTTCTAATTTAACATGATATTTTATTATATTAAAACTTAAATACTTGCACCCGGAGGGTGCATATATTTGCTAGTATATATAAACCGCTAGGATTGTCTAAAGCTAAAATGTAAAAAGTGCTCAATACCTAAGTAGAGCAAATAATAAAGTTAAACCTAATGAGTCAGATATACCCACTAATAGTTTTGCTAAGTAGCTCCTCAGGGCAGGATTCAGTTCCTTGCCCTGATGAGCTGACTCATTAGGATTAATCTTATATATATATATATATATATATATATATATATATATATATATATATATATATATATATATTGTATGGGGTAAACAACCTTTGGTCAAATTGTTTATCTATTTTTGTCTTTGTGAATGACTGATTCCTTCGGAATATATATTCTTTTTTAAATACGACAAAATCTAAATTTTGCTCTCTCCAAACGCAAATCGCTTAAATAGACGGTTATTTTTCCTCTTTTGGTCGAACAAACAAATAAGGAAAATCAAGGAATGAAATAACAGAATAAATATCTTTAATAATCAGTTGCTTTAGAGTCCTTTAGAAAGCTCGTTTATCAGACTGCGTCCATTTGTATGGCTTCCGTGACGCCTCCTCACGCACATCTCTTATTGCACTGAGCGCACATATTTGGAGAAAAATAAAAAGAAATAAAAAATGAGCGTCTGCAAGACGATAAACAGTGCAGGTAAAGACACGATCAACATAGATGCGAACGCAAATAGATAGATTGATTGATAGATATGAACAGAATAATATATATTATATTATATATATATATATATATATATATATATATATATATTATATATATTCTATCTTTCTGTCTATAGATATAGATATAGACATAAAGATAGATAGATAGATAGATGGATTTGAATAGACTGAAATACATAGTTTCGAACAGACAAAATAAGATACATGTGAAAAGACTGACTTATATATATATATATATATTATATATATATATATATATATATATATATATTCATAAGAACGAACGGGGGTGAGCCAGAGGGGAACAATTAAAAAAAAAAAAGGGAAAGAAATGGGAGGTATGTATGAACCCTAGGTTGAAACACGGTTAGAAGTGTTTCCCAGTAAATAGAGAGAGAGTGTTTTGAAGTTTGTTTGCACAGAGTAGGTCGAAAAAAAGAAATATAAACAGCTTCGAGGATGGTTAAGTGCTGTTTAGACCTAGCTCTGTGCAAAACGAAGACGCACTATATATATATATATATATATATATATATATATATATATATATATATATATATATACAAACGAACCTTTGTTCAACGCATTAATAGGGGTAGGGGTGGTCCGTTAAACTTCGTAGATGGATAGATATTTTTTTTGAGTCATAAAACTACTATAGTAAATAGCAGTAGTTATGATCAAGGTGTAAACTATATAAAAAAAATATATATACCATAAATAAATATATAAACATAAATATGTGTGTGTGTGTGTGTGTGTGTGTGTGTGTGTGTGTATGTGTTTACTTGTTTATGTGTGTGTCTGTGTGTGTTACAACAATATACTGCTTATAGAGCAGCCTTTTTCCACTTAGTTGGCCACGACTTCAATCGCGATGCAACATTCACCATCATAAAAAGAATTCAAAAACACTTTGGACAATAGCACAGTGATAATAGAAAAACATTTAAATGAATGCATAAAACTTCACCAACTACTGACAACAATGATGTCATGCCAACGGAGCTTTGAATACGCAGATTGTATCCCCTGCAGAGGAGTTTAAAAAAAAAACTTAAAGGAGTGTCCTAAATTGGTGGTGAACGTAAAGTTCTAGAGCTCTTGGGAGTGTGGAATAGCCCTTAATTGCCATTACTCCCATGTCAACTCTGACCCAGAGGGATAGTACTTGTTAGATCAAATATATCTGTTTGCAAATTATTTTTATTAGATATGGATACTTGATATCATAGAATTCTATGCAACCCCACCCCCCAAAAAAAACCAACAAGAAACTACAAAAAATACATAAA
>CM042153.1:42318454-42335954 GCA_023376005.1 Doryteuthis pealeii
AAGACACTGATTTGTTCCTATTGTACAGTTAGACCTCCCCATTTGTGGAATCACCAGCCACGTTTTCATTATCTCTAATAAATTAGGTATTTACCCAACCCGTTCACGTAGGATATGTAGTTGTAAATATGGGTCGAACTCGCTATTCAGTAGTAAGGGATCTGCGAGATTAGCTTGTTAACCATCACAATGGAATACTCTTATCTATTAATAATGGAGATTCGCTTCCGGTTTTTGTCTGTAACAAAAATTACGTCACTGCTTACTTCACATTACCCAAAATCGTCATAACATAGAATAAATACACTCAAAATTTGAACATGCAACATTAGACAGTCCTCATAGTTTTTTAAAACAAGTTTTAATAAATACATGACTGGTATTATATATCTATATATAGTTTGTTTTATTTTAATACATATTTAAAGTTTACATTTCAAATTGTTTTATTTTTTAATCCTTTAATGAATTTGATGATTTTACTTGCTTAGGGTACAAACTCGCTGACATTGAATTTTTAACTCCCAGCCCTCAGGCAATATGTTTCAAAAATCTATTTTTATATCGCACAGAGGGCGTTTTTTATTTTGTACTAGTTCTTAATAAAGTAGGTATTTACCCAGCCCGTTTGCCACGGGTAGAATGGGACACACGGTCATATAGGGCATCCAGTAAGGATTGAACTCACTATTCAGTAGTAATGAGTCAGAGACTAACTTGTTAACCATTAGACCACGATGGTTAACAATGTATAATGTATATTCTAGTTAGTATATTCTAAATAGTATTTTTTAATGGTTAATGTATATTTGTAATGGTTAATGTATATTTGTCAGTATATTTGTAAATTAAAGCGTCGACTTCAAAAGGGTTACACTTGTCATATTGGAGAGAACATGGAGGGTTGGAAATGTCAGACATGTGGTCGAATTTTGCTTTCTAAGGCTGGATATGTCAATCATAGGAAATCTCACCAGGGTCAATCCATGCAAATTCCAGGAACAAGCAATGTGTCTTGTGCTATCTGTGGCAAGGTCTGTAAGTCACCTTCTGGTCTTAAGAGACATATGGTGGTGCATAAGTGTCAAATTTTATCATCTGATTCAACGGGAAGGACGTCCTTTCTATGTCATATTTGCATCAAACTTTGTGGATCTGCAGCGGATTTGATGAGTCATTTGATGGCTCATGCAAGGAAGGGTTCTGGTGGTGGAGTTATGGGATTGTGAGGGACGGCAATGGTCTGTAAAGATAATGCTATCGCAATTTTTTTAATATAGATTGTTTTATCAAGATAAACTACCATAAATTCTAATTGAAGTAAATACAGGTAGGAAGAATGTAACCAGTGTATGGACAGACTAGATAAAGGCATATGAAATGATCCAACAAATCTAGATAATAGAATGTCTGAAAATGTAGCTTTAATAAGTAAGTAAAGTCGTCGGGGTGGCCTAATGTCGGTATCAGCCATGCAGCGAGGGATTCTATCCCCTTTTCACAGCGCTAGACCAAGGAGATTATTTTAGCGTCTGCGGTGGAGCGACACACCTACCATCATTTCCTTACTTTACCGCACAGATCCCTGTGCTACTCATACGCTGAGTTGGCGAGGGCGGGTATCTAACTAGGAACCTTGTGGTTTCTAGTCGAACGCTCAACCGACTGAGCTAACCCCGCCCACCGTAGCTTTAATAGATATACTAAATTACCCAATGAAGAGCAAACGCGGATGTCACTTATGTTTCTGTAGGAACAACAACTCTTTTTAGATGAGCTGATAACAAAAGAAAAAGATGTAGCAGTTTATCAGAGATTATCTAAACAATATTCCTCAGGTTTTTAATTCAGATTTCTTCCTTCTAAATCGATTGCTGTATAAGGCTCCGCCCAGTCGTCTGGGGCATTAGAATTCACCGACTGGACCTCTGCAGAGGGGTAAGACTCCCCCAATGGGGCCACCTGTTGGCCGTGGGTGGCGACTCGTGATGCTTAAGGATAGAGCCCAGGTGGATGAGCAGTTCATGACATGCAATACTCCACTTTGGCTCTATCTTGGGCTAGACGGGTGGTCGGAGAGGCCCCCTCCGATCAATCGGCTGGTCACGTCAAGCCCTAGCACCTATATGATTTTCCCAACTCTATTGCTCTTATGGCAAGCCCCAACCCCTTTTTATCATATGGGTGCTAGAAGGTGGTGGCTGCAGGTCTACATGTCCTGGGAATGACGTTAAACTCTATCTGATGGTGAGGCTCCAGTTCTGGAGGTTTGGGGAATGTGGAGCACCCCTTCATCACCATTGCTCGCTGGTCCACTCTGACCCGGAGTGGTAGTACCTGTTAGGGTTCCATCCATGGGTTAAATAGAAAAATGTATTTATAAAAAAATTGTATTATCCATTAAGAATTGATTTATTTCAAAACTTTATCGGCATTAAATGACCCATTGAGGTTGATATGCCGTAAAACAAAACCAATCAAACCAAACCAAATGTAATAAGGCTAAGTTAGGGTAGCAAAGACATAAAGTTAATGGCGCTTGGGAACTGTCAGTTTCTCGTTTATACGATTTTAAAACCAAGTCTTTGGCTTGAAAATCACAGAGGCGAGAAACTGACAGTTACAAAGCTCCGTTGACTTTATGTCTTCATTACCATTAAGATATACAGGGGGTTGCAAAAGTAGGTATACAGCCGTATCACACAGATGAAATTAGTAGCATATTATCTAAGTGTCCTCATTTTGTAAACTTTTGATGACATTAGCCATATTTGATTGTGACTAATAATTAACATGTTATTAATAATAATAATTAATGTTATTACACGTATATGTAATATTTGTTTGTTTAATAAATGCAATGAATATTGTATGTGTTTTCTATAACTGTATATCTACTTTTGCAACCCCTGTATATGTTCTATCAATGATATTGAGCACTCTTTATTTATAATTATGATAAACTATATTATCAATATCAAAATTATTATAAACGAAATATATGACGAGGGAGCTTGAATAAGTAGAACGTTCGGGGTGAGTGTGAATGAAGAAACCCATTCAATTATTGAGCATTAACTAAATTGGATCGAAAAATTGTTTTATTCTCCAGGTTAGAGCATATAAATTGGAAAGATCTCACTAGAATGTGTTTGTTTGTTTTTTCTATGTGTGAATCAATGTATAATAGCAAGACAACGCTGCTTATTACATTTGTATAAAATTATCTGGGTGCACGGAGTAACAACGGGAGATTCAAACTGAGCAGCTGTTCTGTTGTCTGGACACTGGGTCATGCATTATTTGCTTCAGGTTTCCAGGTCCACAGCTGGTTAAAAGTTTAAAATTCTTTTTTTAAAGTGAGTTCTTATTTTTTTATTTTTTTATTT
Organism: Doryteuthis pealeii; assembly: GCA_023376005.1. Lineage (NCBI taxonomy): Eukaryota > Metazoa > Mollusca > Cephalopoda > Myopsida > Loliginidae > Doryteuthis > Doryteuthis pealeii. The sequence goes on from CM042153.1 coordinate 42,321,844, forward strand.
TTTACTTTGTTTGTTTTTCAATTTTATTCTCTGGCTTATTTTATTATTACAAAATAATCATTACAGGCAAGTGCAAAAGACAACGCCACAACACAAAATTAAAATGTTAGTTCCTTCTTAAATATCTATGTTATTTCCAATTCTATTTAAATGCATCATTTCCCTCTTATTATTTTACTAGCTGAAGTACTTGTCTACGTAGGGTAAGATAAACAATACGGGGATTAATGACAGTAAAATGAGCCCTTCTTACTGGTTGTAGCAGGTAAGCGTTGATTCTGTCGGAGTAGAGTTATGCAAAACTAATATATATATATATATATATATATATATATATATATATATATATATATATACATGGAGTAAATAGAGAAAAATGCGAATTATTCCAAAAAGATGAATTTATTTCCTAGCAATGATAGTGAGAAACCTTTCCCACACAAAAAAAAGAAACAAAAAAAAAATGAAAAAAACAAAAAAAAAAAAAACAGGAGATTTATCATTCTTTGTGCAACTCTCACACAGGATCAAACTTGACCTAACTTTAGAGACAAGTCTGTAATGAATAAGTCAATCTTAACTCCCCAAAATTGAAGACTTTATTCCCATATGAAATCAGTTTTTCAGCAATTAATATTTCTGTCTTAACATTTAACTTTACGAGAATGAAAGTGTTAATGGAAAACTGAAAATATAGCACGAATGTTTTTTGCAAAATTAATTGTAACAAACTATATTTATATATATTGAGAGAGAGAGAGAGAGAGAGAGAGAGAGAGAGAGAGAGAGAGAGAGAGAGAGAGAGAGAGAAACGAAATATTCAGAGGATGTATTTTTTATATGAAATTTTCCTAAGTTTCGGTCTATGCAACCATAATCAGGGTAGTGTAATTGTTGTAATTGTTCAATGTTTAAGCTGAAAAGGTAATTATCAAATGAAAAAGGAACGAAATATATATATATATATATATATATATATCTTATTATAATGGAGATTGTGTGTTTTTCTGTCTGTAACCGAAACTATATTACTAATCGAGTCACAATTCACATAGTTTTTTACATCACATTCTGCATGATTTGATTTTTATTCAAACCTCAATTATTAATAAAATAGTTTTACATTATTAATACTGTTGCCCATATCTACATATTATTAACATGCAATCGTATTTATATATACAAAATATAGTGGTTTGCAGTGTGAAGGGAAAGGCTAATTTGCATATCGATATTAAAAATTTGATTTTAATAAATATATGTTAGTATTATTGATTTCTAATTGTTTGGTTTTATAGTAATGAATATGAGCAAAAATCTCGGGGATAAATCTTAAAAGAAATCCATGAACAAGAAGAAATAACTGTAATATTATTCTTTACTTCCTATTTTAACTAAATAGTTAAATTAAGAAAATTTACCAATGAAAGACGGGAGGAAGGGAAAATGATGGAAGAGTTAGTTTCAAAGTTGTTCTATTTTTCAATCATACCCCCTCTGTTCCAAATATTTTTATCTGAATTCTTATTCAGTTTCATTAGCCTTTCTAATTTAACATGATATTTTATTATATTAAAACTTAAATACTTGCACCCGGAGGGTGCATATATATTGCTAGTATATATATATATATATATATATATATATATATATATATATATATATATGTTTGTGAAGTTAAACCTATTGAGTCAGATATACCTACTAACAATTTCGCTTAGTAGTTCATCAGGTCAAGAATCTGACTATCTATTATCTATTATCTTAATATGTATTTAATAACAAATATAATCACTTTTTTAAAAAATATATTTTGAGTGATTAAAAAATTGAATTAAAATTTTTTGGGAAAATTTGAATTATGTACGATTTTTTCCAGGAACATTACTTCCAGCTAAATAGTGTTTATTGTTCAAGAACCCCTACTCGATACGACCTATTTTAATCCTATGAGAACAAAATATGATTTTATGTGAAAACATTCTCCTGGATACAATAAACATTCAATACCATTCATCTGTATCTCTAAATAAAATGATAAAACTGTCTACCGAAGACAGACAAATGTAAAATAAGTGGATTAATGCTGGTTTGAATTCGGTTTTCCTTCTAGGAAAGGTGTCTCGTTCAGATTTGAACTCTGGTCGCCGACTTCATTTCCTCCTATGAAGCCTAAAATTTTATATGCTTAGTATGTGCGCGCAATCGCATCTGATTTGGTTTGGTTTGTTTTACGGCATATCAACCTCAGTGGGTCATTTAATGCCGATAAAGTTTTGAAATAAATCAATTCTTAATGGATAATCAATTTTTTTATAAATACATTTTTTCTATTTAACCCATAGAGGGACCCTAACAGGTACTACCACTCCGGGTCAGAGTGGACCAGGAGCAATTCCCCAAACATTCCCCAAACCTCCAAAACTGGAACCTCACCATCAGATAGAGTTTAACGTCATTCCCAGGACATGTAGATCCGCAGCCACCGCCTTCTAGCACCCATATGATAAAAAGGGGTTGGGGCTTGCCATAAGGCAATAGGGTTGGGAAAATCATATAGGTGCTAGGGCTTGACGTGACCAGCCGATTGATCGGAGGGGGCCTCTCCGACCACCCGTCTAGCCCAAGATAGGGCCAAAGTGGAGTATTGCAAGTCATGAACTGCTCATCCACCTAGGTTCTATCCTTAAGCCTCACGGGTCGCCACCCACGGCCAACAGGGGAGTCTTACCCCTCTGCAGAGTTGCAGTAGGTGCATTCTAACGCTCCAGCCGACAGGGCGGAGTCGCATTCTAGTAGGCAAAAGAAAGAAAGTAAATCAGTACAATTGAGAGAGAGAGCGGCGCGGTGGGGGGGGGGTGCGAATAAAATGGAGATTGTTCTGTTCTTGTACGCATGCGTGAAAGTGCTGGTGTCGTAACATGTGTCCGATCACTGCGTCTTTTATCTAGCTAGTTCTTCAACTAATTAGAAATTAGTTTTCTATGAACTCGATGGTTTTAGACGAAGCCTGTTCCTAATTAATCCGACAGCTCTTCGCAGAAACATGTTAACGCAGTTAAATACCAGCAAGGAAAAGAACAGCCCTCGGGAGAGATGCAATTATTATTGCAAGCAACAAAGTACATGTCGACCTTTCCAACTAGAGCATCGGGTTTTTGTTCGGTATGAAGGTGACGATGCATCTATCTATTTTAGATGTAATTTTAGAGATCTCCCTATTTTATTTTTGTCAGTAAAGTTTGACGTGAAAAAGAAATCCTTAATTCATGGCTAGATTTAGGCTGTATCAAATGGGGAATAAACTCCCTGAATGAGATGGAAGATGAGGAATTAGTTGGGTTTATTCAACGTTGAAACAAGCTCAGATTCGAAGAACTGTTTGAAAAGGCAAACATTCTGATTGGTAGCATGCGAGACAGGCACCCAAAATCCTTGAGCCAGACACACATACACATAGCTGGAGGAAATACACAAGAGTTGAAGCAATTATCCTCTCAGCACGAGGAAATAGTTGAAAATTGTTATTTATTTTTTTCATTTTCAATAAAAATGTTTTTGTTTTTAATTAAAAAAAACACTAACAGAATTTTTTTTTTTTGACAAACTTCATTGATTTTATATGGATACAAAGAAAGAGAGACAGACAGACACAGACACACACACACACACACACACACACACACACACACACACACCACACCACATATATAGATAGAAAGATAAGTTAGTGTAGCGAAAACATGAAGTCAACGGTGTTTAGTGACTAACAGTGACTCGCCTATGCCATTTTCGAACCAACTCTCTTGGTTTGAAAATTGCATAGGCAAGATACTGATCGTTACCAAGCGCCGCTGACCCCGTGTTTCACAATGATAACTTAGATATATATGTTCCATCGGTGATATTGAGCACTTTTTACTTATAAATATAGTAAATCATAGTATCTCTCTCTCTCTCTCCCTCTTTTATATATATATATATATATATATATATATATATATATATATATATATATATGTAGGTGTAAAAGTATTTATTATATATATATATATATATATATATATATATATATATATATATATATATATATATAAAGAAATTTGGAAAAACAAGTGTTCCGAAAATAGGATGAATTTAATTATCGATGTTTAAACATTTTGGTTTCATTAAACCTTCATCAGGATGTATCTTGGGGTGAAGAAAATGATGGATGTTTTTACTGATGACAGGAGGTGAAAATCTTTTTAGTTATGTAACTAAAACTAAATTAAAAAAGATTTTCACCTCCTGTCATCAGTAAAAACATCCATCATTTTCTTCACCCCAAGATACATCCTGATGAAGGTTTAATAAAACCGAAATGTTTAAACATCGATAATTAAATTCATCCTATTTTCGGAACACTTGTTTTTTCAAATTTTCTTTATATTGTCGGATTTATTTTCCATATTTACTCCCATATATATATATATATATATATATATATATACTCCCATATATATATATATTATATATATATATATATATATATATATATATATAAATTAAAAATACTTTTTCACCTGCATATATTGAATCCTGTCCGTAAAATATCATATTACATTATTGGTTGATTGATTGATTGATTGATTGATTTTAACGGTATGCCAACTTGGCTAGGATTATTTTATGCATAGTAGTTAGGGATTCACGTTCATTATACGTTTATATTTACATTTTTGTGTAGTTGTTTATTAAGCGTTTTTTTTTTTTTGCTTTTTTTACACGGTCCTATTGGATACGAACAATTTTTAAACAAACGTATTTTACCCGTATATAGGATTCTAACTCTGAGTCTGGGTGGATCTGGCAGTGAAGGAGGTACTCCACTCTCCCCCATTTCTTCAGGACTAGAGCCTCACCATCAGATGCAGTTTGATCTTATATTCAACTATTTTTGAAAAGAAATCTTCCCATCTTCAAAAGCTATCTTGGAGATTAGAATTAATTTGATTTTTCTTTCTGATTGTTTTGTCTAGTATCGATATATTTGATTTCGTCAACACGTGCAAAACTCGCTGAGTCCATTGACAATTTATTGACTACACAGACAGTCGCTGTTATAATTATTTTTCAGACATGTATTGGCTATATTTATTATTTGATATTGACAAATGCTAGCATCATCATATCAGTCCTTCTTTTCTTGATTCAATGAAAAAGACATTCTCCAATATATTTATGACATGAGGATTATGTATTTACCCAACCCCTCCAACACGAGTAGAATGCGAAACAAGATCAGTTTTATAACTGGTTTGAATTCAGTCTTTCATTCTCCTAGGTCGGTTGCCTAACCAAGGCTAAAAAAATAACCTCTTCAAACAAATTTTGAATTTGCCTGCCGAGCATTGGCTAAAGAGAAGTAGGTATTTCATCCAATCCCTTGCCACGAGCAGAATGTGATACAATTCGGTTTTTAAGTGGGGTGCAACTGGTTTGAATTCAGAGTTTTCCTTTTTCTAGACCGGTTCCCTAACCAAGGCTAAAAACCACCGCAGTCGGTAGAGCGTTCGGCTAGAAACCTCAAGGTTCTTGGTTCAATACCGACCCTCGCCAACTCAGCGTATGAGTAGCACAGGGATATGTGCAGTAAAGGTGAAGAGCTGATGGTAGGTGTGGCGCTCCATCACAGATGCTAAAATAATCTCCCTGGTCTAGCGCTAGAGAAAAGGGGATACACTCCCTCGGTGTCTAGTTGATACCGACATTACGCCTCCCTGATGACTTTTTTTACCTTTTTATTGACCTATAGTTAGGGGAAGAACAGTTTGTTCATGCATTTCTCAATTGTATTAACCCCATTGAGCCAGGATTTAAAATCGAGTCACCAAATCTATTTTCTATGCCGATAACCGTTACGTTATGTATGACACGAAGAGTAATACTCATCACTTTGTCACACTGGCCTATGATATGCTGCAAGGGGCTTGAATTCGGAGTTGTTTTTTTTAAACTAGGTTTCCCCAAAAACTAAAATACACAGTTTTACATGTATGCGTAATAAAAAATATTCTAGTTTCTCTCTTTGTTTATTTGTTTGTTTGTTGTGTCTCCTTAGACATCTTCCCTTTTTCTATCTTCTCAGATCAACCTTTAAAAAATCTTTGCACAGAACATATACAATATTAATACAACTAGCAAATATATGCACCCTCCGGGTGCAAGTATTTAAGTTTTAATGTAATAAAATATTACATTAAATTAGAAAGGCTAATGAAACTAAATAAGAATACAGATAAAAGATTTGAAACAGAGGAGTATAATAAAAGATTTAAAACAGAGGAGTATAATAAAAAATGGAACAACTGAAACTTTCTCTTCCATCACTCTCGTCTTTCATTGTTATTTTTTCTAAAATGACAGTTATTTCATCTTGTTAATGAATTTGATTTAAGATTCATTGAAGAGATTTTTGCTTATATTCATTAAAATAAAACCAAACAGTTAGAAATAAATAATACTAAGGACTGTAAACGCTAGTATATATAAATATAAAGTAAGTTAACAGACAATTTTATCAATAATTGAGGTTTAGATAAAAATAAAATCATGGAGAATGTGATGTCATTGTGACTTGAGTAGGAATATAGTTCGGTTATCTCCATTATAATAAGATTTATACAAAGATCAATTTTAGAACCAGCTTTACTTAGATTAAAAATAACTTTGTCTGTAAAGTTATTTTTAAGCAAATAAAGCTGGTTTGAATTGAAAGTTTCCTTCTCATATACTGGCTGCCTAACCAAGATTAAAGACATAGTTATTTTTTAAGCAGAGTAAATCTAGTTTAAATTGCGAGCTTCTTTCTCCTAGATTGGTTGCCTAATCAAGACTAAAGGACCCTTGAAATGAATTTGATAGTTCCAATCAATAAACTGCATCTGATGGTGGAACCTCCAGTTCTCGCGGTCTGGGTAGTTTGGAATATCCCTTCGTTTCTATTGTTTCAAGGTCCCCTCTGATCCCAGAGAGGTAGTACAAGTTAGGGTCCCATCTATGGATCAAATAGTTTAGTTTGAAAATTATTCTTATTAGATAGAAATATGAGAAAATATATACTGCATACAAATGGTTATTCTTAAATAGAAAGAGTTATTTAAACCAGATAAGTGTATTTATATGAATTATTAGTATTAGATAAGAATACCTGAAACCCTACAACTATGAGCGAAGTATTTGTGTTGGATAGAAATATTTGATACTATATAACTATGTAAATTACTCATATTAAGAATAGTTACTTGAAGCTATATTTGTTTACTAAGGATTGGTATTAGTTACCTGAAACCATATAATTGTTTGCAAACAAAATACTCCTATTAAATAGGAATTTACTTGAGATACTTCTATTAAATAGAATTTTACTTAAAATCATATAATTATAAGTTCAAAATAGAAAACGCCCTCTGGGCGACGTAAATAAATATTATCTGAGGGAATGGGAGTTGAAAATTTAATATCAGAGAGTTTGTATCATAAGTAAAAATCATCAAATTTATTAAAGGAGTAAAAAATAAAATAAATTATTAAAGGAGTAAAAAATAAAAAAATTGAAATGGAAACTTAGTTCTGATAACTTTTAATATTAAAATAAAAAAACTATATATAGATATATAATACCAGGTATGTATTTATTAAAACTTGTTTAAAAAACAACGAGACTGTCTAACATTGCATGCTCAAATTTTGAGTGTATTCTATTTATGATGATTTTAGGCAGTGTGACGTAAGCAGTGACGTAGTTTTTGTTACAGACAAAAACCGGAAGCGAATCTCCATTATCAATAGATTAGATATGTGTATTTGATTCATATGCATGCAAAGGAATGATTATAGACATAAAAAAAAAAGAATGCAATTTTTTTAAAAATGCAGTGGAACATAGAAAATGTGGTTATGATTATAACCAAACACTTAGAAAGGATAAAAACTTTGGCATCAAATAACACATAAGGAGTTGATATGTCGTTAAACACATAAATCAAACCAAACCATATGATGTAAACTAGACGATTCGTTGATATGTTGGGTTCTCATTGTAACAGCAGTTCAATAAGATACTAATGCTTCTATTAGAAAGGGGTGAAGAATTTTAATTAGTATTTCATAGTAATTCTCATTCTATCCAGAATTTGGATGATTAATAACGAATATAAGAAAAATAAATATTGTGTGCTTTGCAGTGTGACGGAGACGTTTAAACGTCCATTTGATGGAGCGTGTTCTTTAATGATTCCAGAGATTCACAGTCGCAGACAAATTCTTCGATAATCACATCGAACTACCGTATTACGTCATAACAACATATCTCATCCCCAGCACAACCACCTCAAAGCTATCGATTCGTATCTTTATTGCTACCTCTGTCCTATAACAGTTGTTACATTTAATGTATGAAATCCATGAGAAAATGTATCAACTATTATGGGAAAGACGTAGCCTGCGAACAGTTCTTAACCTAACCAAGAAGTGAATGGTTTGTGAGTTATCAGCTGGCAAGCTTGTCTAAATGACTTTTATTCATAAGTATTTATCTCGATCCTCATTAGGCACACCATAATTTTTTTCCTCGTGTCAAATCTAAGCTAGACATGATTTTCTAAAGACTTTTATCAAAGGCACGTAGTGTATTAGTTACTATCGGACGCGGCGAGACGATTTCAAATCCTATACGAGGCTGTGTGCATTTCACATAGCGCTAATACCCTAGGAAAATGTGTGCATTCAACTATTCTCTATCTATCTATGGGTAAATAGTAGAGAAGACGGGGCTCTTTAACTTTGGTTAGGCAACCAGTCTAGGAAAGGAAAACTATTATTTTCGTCTCCGCTATTGATAAGTCTGGAGTATAAACAAGCTCTGAAGATGATTTTTATAAATCGAAATATTTTTCAATATTAGCTAAAATATGATATAAAATCTTTTCACTTTAACAGCATATTGTGTTGTTTTCATATCCTTTTATCTATACTCATATATATATGTATATATATATATGAGTTAAACTAAGGAAATGAATCCGACGGTAAATGTATAAAGGGTATGAAAACACATAATGTTGTTAAAATGAATATATTTTTATATCATTTTCATTGCTAATATTGACAATATTTCGATTTATAAAAAATCATCATCAGAGCATAATGATAATTAGGTCCGTTTTTAGATGTAAAATCCGGACTCATCGAGAGAGAAGCAGAAATAATTTAAATTAAAACCGGAAACATTGTTTTTCCAAAAAGCGTGTAAGCCATGCGATCGCTTCGTCTTTGTATATTCACTGCGTGTTTCGCTAACGTCATGTACATTTCGCTACATTGTATTTCTTCAGTGTAACAGTTTTTGAAAGAAAAAGAAATACTTCAAATTCAAAAATAGAAAAAATCTCTTTTTCAAAAAAGAACAACATTGTGTGTTTTCATACCCTTTTACATATATATATATATATATATATATATATATATATATATATTTGGGAGATTAAGTGCCTAATTGAAGTTATACCTAATTTGAAAAATAATTTGTTATAATTGAATGAATTAAATGAATTAGGCGTGCATATCGGTTTAAATGTAAGGTGTAAACAAATCGAGAAAAAGTCAATCTCCGTATGTACAATATATGTATGTACATTTCCCAAAAATTGTCGGCTATCGCTATCTCAAAAACATGGTTTGTCCACTTCATATATATATATATATATATATATATATATATATATATATATATATATATATATATAATAACAAATTAACGCTGAAAATCTCGTTTCCGCTAGATCACCGAAATTAAGCAATAATGATCTTGTTCAGTAGTTAAATGGGTGACTACTTAGGCACAACAGGTACCGTAAGCAATTTAAGGTTAGTGTGCAAGACTAAGTAGGTATTTATCCACCCAATGGAGCTGGAATGTGACACAGAAAGCAAGCCTCCTGTGGGGTGATACCAAATGTAGCTCGGTTGGCACTTTAGACACTGCGTAATAAACCCAGTACTTGCAGCTTTAGACAAAGGGGCATGAGCTCCCTGGGGGTAAGACCCATTTTCTGAGAGCACCACGGATGCCAGGTGAGCGAACTTTTGCAAAATCCTCACATCGTTCTCATTTCTTAATAGAATGATCCTTTCCCCCTCCATTCCTTCCATCCTTCCCTTCCCTTCCCTCCCTGTTTCGTTCTTCCCTTTCTTTCATCCTTATTTACTTCCTTCTTTTTTTCTTTCTCTTTCTCTTTTCTCTCTTCATTTTTTTAACTTTATATTTAAACTGTCCTATTTTTTTCTTTTCGTTTTGTTTGTTTACCTCTCTCTCTCTCTCTCTCTCTCTCTCTCTCTCTCTCTCTCTCTCTCTCTCTCTCTCTCTCTCTCGGTAACTTTATTTTGATTAAATACATTATTATTGACACATGAAATGATTCCACCTTTTCGGTGAGATAAAAAATTAGTCATTATTGCAGGTCATATGTAAATACTTGGGACCTATCGCATGTCCCTTAAAATGTTACTCCGAATGCTACGAGAAATACCATAAAGGAACCCGGCACTAGATCCTAATTTGATCGGTTATGTTGGACGTGTTTACAATAAAAAAAGAAAAGGACGAATTTTATGTAAATATATATATATATATATATATATATATATATATATATGATTTTAATATACCAAACTTGTTGGTAAATCTTCGCGGTGAGAAAAAAAAACAGCAAATAGTTTGATTGTAAAAATATACTACCAAACATCACTCGGGGAGAAAAAAATTTTGGGGAAAAAAAGAAAAGACAAAGATAATCGTACCAAACAAAAATAATCTATTGGTACAATATTCGGATCTTAGCCCTGAAGAGCACTAAGCGAAACTTTTAGTAGGTTTATCTGACTTATTAGATTTATCTATCTATCTATCTATCTATATATATATTATATATATAATATATATATTATATGTGTGTGTGTGTGTGTGTGTGTGTTGTATATATATATATATATATATGTCATATATATATGTATAGATATGATTATATATTTGTATATATGATTATATATATGATATATATAAATAAATATATATATATGATATATATATATATATATATATATATATATATATATATAGAGAGAGAGAGAGGAGAGAGAGGGAGAGAGAGTTATATATTAGATATATTGACGTATGTGGTGTGTTTTTCTGTGTGTAGGTATGGATTACATTCGTACGTTTGAGGAGGATAAAGAAGTTTCTAAATAGAAAAATTCCCACCTCCAACTCATCTGGTATTTTGTATATATATATATATATATATATATATATATATATATATATATATATATATATATATATATATATTGGTTGGTATGTCTGGAGTAATACAGAATTATTTAAATTTCTTGACGTCTACGTTTTTTGGAGTCGACTTGATTTTCTAATTATTACATCATTCAACGTCTCTTGGGTTGGAAAATCACATAACTTACATTATTCGAATTATTGTCAAAATAACTTCTCAAAAGAACAAATTCGTATCAGATTCTTTTCAATAGTTTAAATTTGCCTATTGAATTAGGTATTTATATAACTATACTTTAGCACTAATTCAAAAAGGAAAATATATAAAACCTCAAATTCCGATCTCGCTAACTTTTCCCTTGTAATATCACAAATATTAGGTTCAAACCAATTTTGATGAATTTAAACTTAAATACTTATATTAATTTCAATTGCTCTTTAATACTGCTATTAGTAAGTAAAGTAAAGTCGTCGGGGCGGCCTAATGTCGGTATCAGCCAATCAGCTAGGGAGTCTATCCCCTTTTCAATAGCGCTAGACCAAGGAGATTGTTTTTTTGCCTCTGAGGTGGAGCACCACGCCTACTATCAGCTCCTTACTTTACCGCACAGATCCCTGTGCTACTCATACGCTGAGTTGGCAAGGACCGGGATCGAACTAGGAACCTTGTAGTTTCTAGCCGAACGCTCTACCGACTGAAAAAATTACCCATCCTGTAGTAATGGGGCTACCTGTTGGCCGTCTGTTCCGACGTGATGCTTAAGGTCGGGATTCTGATGACTGAGCAGTCCATGACATGCAACACTCAACTTTGGCCCTTACTTAGGCTATACAAGCGGTTGAAAAGAAATCCTCCGATCAATCAGCTAATCCCGTAAAAGCAGCAACTATATGATTGTCCCGACCCTATTACTCTTATGGCAACCCCCCCAATCCTTCTGATCATTATATGTGCAATAAGGCGATAGCTGAGGGTACTTAGTGCCCGGGGTATGATATTAAAACACGATCTAGTGATGAGATTTCAATTTTGGAGCTCGGGTAATGTGGAGTACCCCTTCATTGCCATTATTTCATGGCCCAATGTGACCCGGAATAGAAGGGTCCGATCTATGGGTTAAATTGATAAAAAATGAGTTTTTAAAATTTTGAATACCCAACAAGTATGAATAAATCAAATGCATAAAATAACCCAAGTGTTGACATACCGTAAAATCCAACCAACCAACAACCCATGATCTAAAAAATCACTGGGATAGTGTGAAGTACCATTCATGGCATTTCTTTAGCAATTAATTGCAGATTGGCAGCGTCCATCTTCTTTTCAAGTAAAAGATACAATGTTGAAATGGATTACATGATAGCAACCGTAGAGGGTAATATCTGATCTGATATCTTAAAAGGGGGTCACTTAAGTCTTTGTCTAGTTTAAGCCTCTCAGCGGCTCACCCACATCTGCGATACTACTGTAAACCACTGGCAGTGACTCTCGCACGTGTCACTTGTTTGCATTGAAAAATCACTACTTGAACACCTCTATAATCTTTGGTTTAATCTGTGAACCAACCCTGAGACTGGTTCCTTTTGCAATAGGGAACCAGTTGAATGCAATAGTGAACCAGTGTGGGGGGAATTTGGTAGGCAAAGAGTTACCGCCCTAATTTCAATATTATTTCATTATTAGCAATGTATTTCAATAAAAAATATCTTGAAATGCAAATCTATTGTAAAATGACTGCAATGCAATTCTGTATTAAAATTACTGAAATGCAGTTCTATAGTAAAGTTTCTGGAATACAATTCTATTGTAAAATTATTGCAAGAAATCTTTTTAGTGGACATCTCCAACGAAATTCTTTATCAAACATTACCAAGCACTGATTATATATATATATATATATATATATATATATATATATATATATATATATATATATATATATATGCGTAGATAGAAAAGTTATAATTATAATAGAAAAGTTGCAGAAACACACACAACCTACCAAATATCGGACATATTCTGCCAAAATAATAACTCAATGCCTGAAGAAGACAACAGATCAGAAACACGTGTCGCGTATGTAAGATAAAAAGAATAAATATGCTTTTCTGGGAACATAATACATTTTGCGGACCTTCTTCTTTTTATAAAATATTAAATTTTCTCCCGTTGGAAGCAGAACAACATTTTATTTATATATATGTATATATTTTAATGTGTATTGTTGGCACTAGTATACTAGAAAAAAGTAGTCGTAATCCAACGTACAGTGTTATTAGAAGAGTGCTCAATATCTGTGATAGAGCATTGATAGTTGAATGAAGTGATAAATAAAAGGTTTAGCTTTTATTCATTTATTTGGGAACGTTATTACAACCAATGGTTTCCTGCTAAAAGCATTCATCAGGTAAACGAAATATTTTTTTTAATGACAGAAATGGTGTAAATGGTTAAATGTGTGCGTTTTTAACTGTATTCTCGTGTTGCATGTTTACGTGATGTCGATTATATATATATATATATATATATATATATATATATATATATATATTATATATAATATATATATATATATATATATATATATATATATATAATATATATAATATATCATTTTCATGATATATATATATATATATATAATTATATATATATTATTTTCATGTATATATATATAATATTATATATATATATATATCGACATCACGAAATATATATTTTCATTATTATATATATATATATATATATATATATAATATATAATTATATATATATATATAT
>CM042153.1:42338454-42340954 GCA_023376005.1 Doryteuthis pealeii
ATTAAAATAAAACAAACTATATAGAGATAGATAATAGGTAGATAGATAATATACAGGTATGTATTTATTAAAACTTGTTTAAAAAACCAATGAGGACTGTCTAACATTGCATGCTCAAATTTTGAGTGTATTTATTCTACAATATGACGTTTTATGTAGTGTGACGTAATCAGTGACGTCGTTTCTGTTACAGACAAAAACCGGAAGCGAATCTCCATTATTAATAGAGATGTCGTGTATATATAAATGTCTATCATATATATTTTGGGGGATTTAGTGTGAAGCACTGGGTGCGAAATATATAAGAAACTCAGTTTGTGGGATGTTAAGTTTCGTTGGTTTTGATTGAGTGTGTGTGTGCGTGTGTGTGTGTGTGCGTGTGTGTGTGTGTCTGTGTGTGTGTTAGGCTGACAGAAATCTTCGGAAATGTCGGTGTGTATTTTCTCTTTGGACGAATTGACAGCAACAGTGATATGAATCTCTCTCTCTCTCTCTCTCTCTCTCTCTCTCTCTCTCTCTCTCTCTCTCTCTCTCTCTCTCTCTCGTCTCAGTAGTGCGAGTGTTCTCGTCAGTTCCTTGGATTCGGCTAGGGAGCGTCGCCCTATCATAGATGAAGTATTTCACTTCGGACACGTCTGTAATCCATTTATAGACAAATATTATCTGATAGGAACTATTTCAAAGGGATATGATACAGAAAGAAATATTTAATCGCAGGATCACATTTATATTGTGCCTATTTAAAAACGATCAGAGTTCATTTTGGTCGTCCCATACGAAAATCATTGGTGTTAGGAGGGGACATAGGTAGGAATAAGACATATCCGTATTAGTGATAAATAAGATCACCTTAGAGGGCCAAAATTATTGAGCATTTTGTTATGATATATATATATATATATATATATATAATATATTGGAGGATATGTGCTTAATTGAAGTCATATCTAATTTTGAAAATTAATTAGTTAATAATTAATGAATTTAGGCGGGCATATATGTTCAAATGTAAGGCTAAACAAATAGAGAAAATGTCAATTCCTGTATGTACATTTCGACCTATACCGGGATTGACATTTTCTCAATTTGTTTGGGCTTACATTTGAACATATATGCCCGCCTAAATTCATTAATTATTAACTAATTGATTTTCAAAATTAGGTATGACTTCAATTAAGCACATATCCTCCAAAAATTGTCGGCTAAAAAGGCAATATCAAAAATAAACACATCGTTTGTTTACTTACTTTCATATATATATATTATATATATATATATATATATATATATATATATATATATATGTGTGTGTGTGTGTGTGTGTGTGTGTGTGTGTGTATAAAGCAAATCAGATAACTAGGTGCCAACTTCCACACACACCCTGCTTAATGAAAGCATTAAACCTCCCAGAAAGTCACCTCTACCACCTGCCGGTCATAAACTCAACCACCCCCTAAAAAGATATAGAAACCGGATATCTTTTCTGAGGTCACCAGGGAAAATATATAAAGCCTCATGCATTATCTGTGTACCATTTCCAATAAAGTTAGCGGTCTGATGAAACTCATAGGTATATTCTGATACCTGTGGGCAGAAATAGATCTATAACCGCAACATGGCCGATTTTTAAGCTTTTTTCTTTACCAAAAGTATGCATGTGTGTGAGAAAGAGGGAGAGAGAGAGAGAGGGGGAGAGAGAGAGGGAGAGAGAGAGACGAGGGTCAGTTCGTTAATAAGGTGAATTTTGCCTAAAGAGTTTACAGTTGCGCCTTTTTCAAGAAATGAATAATGATGGGTCAGTTTATCTCCCAAAATATTGTAAGCGTGGCCTTCTTTACTGGCCGCTGCTCTCAGCAATTTTCCTCTACCGGAGAGTCAGTGTGTTTCCCTACATGTTCAGTGTTTTTGACTCATGTTTAACTCATTTGTAAACATTTTTTTTTTAATTATAAACTGCTTCTCCGTAAACATCCCACATTCTTCTGTAGATTCACATGGTTTGTACTTTTCAGCCATCAAAAATTACTCAAGCCTGGAAATTACTGATCGATTTGTTTGAATAGCCTCAAAAAAAATATTTTTGAGAGATTAAAATAATGCTTGTATTAACCAGTGATTCTGATAGCTTTTTTTATTCAGTGCGTCCTGGGACGCACATATTTGCTTTGAATGAGTACCCGTGAAAATTGATTGTGTCCCAACTAAAGCCGTCTAACTCCTACCTTGTAACCTATCAAGTGTAATTCGTTTCTAAGAAACTATTGAAATGTATTTACAGTTGGCTTGAAATGGTGATGCAAGAAAATGGAAACACACTGGGATGCATGGATACAATTTTATTGCGTCCTTTTAGATTTTTGTGCGTCAGTGACGCAGGACGCGTACCTATCAGTATCTCTGTAAACCAATTCCAAACAAAGCAGAATTTACATCTTTTGAAATTGATTTTGCTTTTTTCCCCTTATTTATTGAATAACCCTTGTATACATAGTTCTTTTGA
>CM042153.1:42348454-42353454 GCA_023376005.1 Doryteuthis pealeii
TCACATTTCGCTAATACCCTTGGAAAGGTATGGATCCAACTATTCTCCCTCCAGCTATGGGTAATTAGTAGGGCAGACTATGTTCTTTTACCTTGGCTAAGCAACATTCTACTCGTGTAGAGGGGTTGTAAATATATACAGCACTGTTATAAATGGTATTATACAGACTTTGACAGAATCATCTCTCTAGTTTGGAACATAAATAAAAAGGGTAATATAGATTCTATCTAAATTTGATTTTACTATCAGAAAGAACAATATTTGTTTATTCGTTTTAATTATATCGTTCAAATACTCACCCTCGCCACTTATACATGAAACTTCACCCCGACGTTCTATAGCGCTCTCCTAGACATCGCCTCTGTTTGTCAGCGATTTACAGTCTACGTTTAAAAACTTAAGCCTTCACGTTTCCACAGAGGAAGTAATCCTAGAATGATAGATCTGGTGATTGTACCGATTACGGAATATCACCACCTAGTGAAGTGAAGGGCCCTAGAAAAATCCCTTTGTCGCCCTAATGTTAAATCAAATGACATGGAATATATTATTCACACCCGCTCATCGCAATGAGCGTCTGTGCGACGGCAATTTTAAATCTGGGAAATCCCATCAGCATATATCATGTATTTGTGGGAACCTTCCGTGGTGAAATGGTTATCGATCTAGATTAGCAGACTATTGGTAGTGAGTTCGATTCCACTGGATGCTCCGTAATTCTGGCCTTGTGCCACATCTAAGCTAAGCTAAATAATAACTATATAATGTATTCGTTTCAGTGTGAAAGGTCATATATATCATCATCATCATCATCATCATCAGGTCACCTGACAGCACAGATTTCCATGTCTTTTTCTTACCAACCGTCCCTATCCGTTATTAGCATAGAATCCAGAACCGGTACAAAGCTGGCTGATGTAGGATTTTTTGATGGTCGGTCTACAATGTTGTTTTCATATGTAGGTGTCCATAGGAGAATGTCTTATGAGTTCGTACCACCCAACCCGTTCGCCATGGATAAAATATGACACGAGTATGGGCATCGTGTGAGGATCGAACTCGAAAATGGTCTATTAGACTTTTAATACAATTATTGATATATAGATATATCTTTCTAGGGTCTCATGCCCCGACCCCGAATCTATGATACGTTCCTACCTCAAATCTTTGATACCGGGCCCCACTCTACTACATGTCCAGTTTTATGAAGTAGTATTTTTATAAAATATATGAAACCCTCCATTCATTGGCCCCCAAGCAGACCCCCGCCCCGGTCGTTTGGTTTAGGGTAGTACATGTCGACCCTAACAAAACATTTGTCTGTGGGTTGTGTTCTACATAGCCTTATCTGACCCTGTTGATACTATGGGGAGTCCTGGTTGAGGCTCAGATCCAGGTCTCAATCAAATCCAAGACACGACCGGTGAAGTTCTCATAACGTAAAAATTGGAAACCAATGAAATATGGAAAGGGCACCTCCAATGGTACAATAATGAGTAAACTTGACGAGCGAGACATTGTTAGTGTTCGATACTCACTGAACTCCCCATAATATTAGCCTTGTGCCAAACTGAGTTAAGCTTAGTAAATGACCAAAGGCATCTCGCATTGTATCATTGTTACATAGCTTGGTTATCAGGCCATTGTTAGTGAGTTTGATACTCACTAGGCAGTCATATTTCTAGCCTCGTACCAATTCAGCTAACTCGTGTTGTATAAGGGTTAACAATCTTGACTAGCAGGGCATTGTTAGAGTTCGATTCTCACTGAGTGCTTCATACCACTGGACTTGTGTCACGCTAAGCTAAGCTTAGTATATGCCGACTATGAAATTCTATTCTGAAGGTGTTGTAAATAAACACCGAATTATCTATGTAAAAAAATCTACCATACTTCTTGGTAGTCCCATAGCCAAAAAGTACATTTCTATAAAACCCTTCAATCTTCCAAGTTTAAGAATAGAGGCCACCAATCGTTTAGTTCATCGGTCCAAATTTTAAAAGTTGGCACAAGAAGATATAAAACTTGAACACCTCGTCGTAGTGTAATGGTTAACCAGCTAGCCTTGCAAATCAATAAGTTTGTATCTTACTGAGTACTCATTTAAGATACACTTAGTATTTTTTATTACGATCAGGCCACGTCTAAAGCACCGGTTCCCGTCCAATCCCCAAAAGTTAAGCAGCAATAAGCCTGCTCTGTTCTGAGATGGGTGACTGTTTAGGGATAACTAAGACTGTAAGCAACCTGAGGCCTGTGTCCTGAACAAAGGACATCTTAGTAAATAAACATCTCCAATATTTTATTAAGTTAAGCAATGAAGATCCTGCTCAGTACTTTGATGGGTGATACACTTTGTAACAGCAGGGCCTGTAAGTAACCTGGGCCTGTAAGCAAGGAAGAACCTGCTCAGTACTTAGATGGGTGACCACTAAGTAACAACAGGTACTGTAAGCAACATGTGACCTATGTACCAAACGAAGCACATTTTTAAATCTATCTTCATCTTTCATTAAGTTAAGCAATGAAGGACCTGCTCAGTACTTAGATGGGTGACCACTTAGTAACGGCATGTGCTGTCAGCAACTTGAAACCAGTGTACCAAACTAAACAAAGCTTAGTTCAAATCCTTACGAGGCGGTTTGCATTTCACATAGCGCTAATACCCTTGGGAAAAGGTATGCATCCAACTATTCTCCCTCCAGCTATGGGTTGATAGTAGAACAGACTGTGCTCTAACCTTGGCTAGGTAACAAGCCTAGGAGAAGGAAAACTCTGAATTCAAACCTGATAAACTCCGATTAAGGAATTGATACTGTGTCACATCCTGCTCGTGCGGGGGGGGGGTAAATACATAAGCGTAATAAATAACACAACATAAAACCTACGACTTTGCTCCCGGCACCCATCACTCCTTGTGGGGAATGCTTATGCACAGCGAAAGAAAAAAGTTATCGTATATTTCAGTTCAAGCTGTTTTGCAACAACCAATCAAACGAAACAAGTTTCGAAGGTGAAACCTCTGTTCTTCGTTTCCCTTTCCTCACCGCTGAGGGAGAATCCCAGTCCCTGAAAAGTAATCCATTTATAGACCATGTGTATAGATTTCTAAAGTGTGGTATTAGCTTCGCTGAAAATTGATTTATTCGTGAAAATGAGAAATAAATATCTCAGACTAAACCATTCGGTTATCATTATGGGGCGTGCTGAGATCGGGTAATTTTAGAATTTCATTTTTATGACGAGGTGCGCCTGTTTTAGGAGTGTGTAGCGGCGAGTTAACAAGAGGTTAACGTTTACTTGTCTGTGTGTAGATAGAGACGATATTCTTCATAAAACGCAATCTTTCTGTATTAGACTGTTCTATTCTGTTCAGAATATCATTTTTGTATATATCCCAGTTTTATATGTATTTATGTGTGTATCTATGTCTCTATCTATCGATCTATCTAATCCATTTTTTATATTTATTCCATTTTTCACACACACATACACACATACACACATATATATATAGAGAGAGAGGGAGAAAGAGATAGATAGATAGAGAGAGAGGGAGAGAGGGGGGTAGATAGAAAGATAGATTTTTCAGTATTTATATGAATATATATATATGTATATATATGTATATATATAAACATATATAGTAATATTCACATAGATACTAATTGATTTCTTTATCTCCACACACACACATACACATATATATATATATATATATATATATATATATATATATATATATATATATATATATATATATATATATATATATATATATATATATATATATATATATATATATATATATATATATATATATATATATATATATATATATATATATATATATATATATATATATATATATATATATATATATATATATATATATATATATATATATATATATATAGGCCAGGTTAGCTCAGTCGGTAGAGCGTTCTGCTACAAACCACAAGGTTCTTAGTTCTATACTGCTCCTCGCCAACTTAGCGTATGAGTAGCATTTGGATCTGTGCGGTAAAGTAAGGATCTGATGGTAGGTGTGGCGCTCCACCTCATATGCAAAAACAATCTCCTTGGTCTAGCGGTAATGAAAAGGGGATAGACTCCATCGCTGATTAGCTGATACCGACTTTAGGCCGCCCCGACTATATATATATATAATCTTCATATATATATATATATATATATATATATATATATATATATATTCTGGAATAGTCACCGCTTCAGCTTTTCCTGGAATGGTGCGCCAAATTGCAGTAGTATTAGGAGAGTGCTCGATATAAAGAATAGAACTATTATATAATATAATGAAATAAATATATAAAGGTATTACATATCTATTTATTTGATGGCAATAGATTGCCATCAAATAGATAGATGTGTAATACCTTTATATATTTATTTTATTATATATATATATATATATATATATATATATATATATATCTTATTATAATGGAAATTGTATGTTTGTCTGTCTGTAACCGAAACTATATTACTACTCAAGTCACAATTCCCTTAGTCATTGACATCACATTCTCAATAATTTTATCTTAATTTTAACCTTAATTATCAATAAAATTGTTTTACATTATTAATACTGTTAACCATATCTACATACTAACAACATGCAATTATATTTATATATACAACAAAATAGTGGTTTACACTGTGAACGGGAAGGCTAATTTGCATATTGATATTAAAAAATCGAATTTAATAAATATGTGCCCAGTGTTATTGATTTCTAACTGTTTGGTTTTATTTTAATGAATATAAGCAAAAATCTCTTCAATGAATCTCAAATGAAATCCATTAACAAGAAAAAATAACTGTAATTTTATTCTTTACTTCCTCTTTTAACTAAATACTTAAATTAGAAAAAATAACAATGAAAGACGAGAGTGATAGAAGAGTAAGTTTCAGTTGTTCTATTTTTCAATTATACTTCCCTCAGTTTCAAATCTTTTTATCTGCATTCTTATTTA
>CM042153.1:42363454-42368454 GCA_023376005.1 Doryteuthis pealeii
GAGTGGGCACCGGACGGATACGAACCTCCGCCACCGTGGGCCACCACCACCGAGCCACCAGTACCGCCACGGTGGTAATGATTACCACTACTACTACTACAACTACCGCCGCCGCCGCTGCCCACGCCGCCGCCGCCGCCGCCATACCGTGAATGAGTACACGACTCATTCTCGTCATTAACTATGATCTCAATACCTCTCGTATCCATGGCAACGCAAGATGCAGATTCTGGCGTGGATGTCGCGGCTGACGCGGCGCGGCAGGCCAACTGCTCGCCGCTGAGAATAGTTCGCTGTGACGCGCGACTAGATTCGATGCTACTCCTACGACTACTACCACCCGCCGTTCCTTCCTCCTCCCCCTCCTCCTCTGTCTCCTCCCCTAACCCCTTCTCCTTCTCTTCCCGTTCCTCTTCCTTCTCCTCCTCCTGCCTCTTTTCTCCGTTCTTTAGAATCTTCTTGGCGAAGTCTTGCTTCTTTTCTCTAATCACCAGACGTTTATTATTACTACGACTACTAGCAATGTCGTCTCCGCATTCGCTTTTATCTGTATCTAGATTAGTACTCCTACTAGAGCCGTTACTTTTATTATTGCTGTTGTTGTTGTTGTTGTTGTTAAAATAGTTGGCGTTATAATTAGTATCAGTAATAATTTTACTAGAACTAGTAGCATCTAACTTATCATTATCATTATCACCAGGGTTTTTATTTTTAACACCATAAGTTTTTAGTTCAGTTTTTGAATTCCCGTTACCTGTTGAATTCAAAGGATCACAGACGGGGCTCAACCCGGTACCTGTTTCTACATCTACAGTTACATAAAAACCTTTTGATCCATTCTTTTCGTCTTTTTTCCTGGTCCCGTCATCTTTCTCGTCAATCTGACCCCGGCCTAATCCGTTTTTGTTCCCTGTACCCCTATCTCTACCGACAAAATTGGTACCCGCTAAAATCCCGTCTCTTGACTTTCTGACACCGACAGAACTTTCATCGGCGTCTATGCGCGCCTCTTGACCCGACGAGACCCCTCTACCCTCTTTCACATCTTCCGTCTCCTCCCCGGTGAGTTTGTCGCTTCTTCTCACATCCCCGTAATAACTTTTTTCGCTTTCTCTCTCTTCCTCAAATCCGAACCCTCCTAAACTATGACTGCAACTGCTACAACCGCTACTGCTGTTGCTATCGCGCCGGTCAAGTTTACCAGGTAGAATGAACGGAACCCCGCTTGACTTTACAAGTCGCGCGTCTTTACCAGTATCACCAGCACCCGCAACCGTCCGAGTAAATGATTTATCAAAGGGCCGGACCAATTTGGGGGAGTTGCTTTCTTTATCACTGCCGTAAGTGTTATTTTCTCTCTTACCAGAGTCGATGCGCTTTTTCCGGGCCTTTCTTTTGATTCCCTGTGGGTCGTCCTTTGGGTCTGAAGCTGGGTTGATGGGTTTTTTGTTGCCGTTAGCAAGATTTGTTTTAGTGGTAACCGGGCGGGGGCCACTTGATGCGTCGTCCGCAGCTATCAGAGGAGCACCACTCAAGTTGCTCACTGACTGAGGCGCAGACTGGTCATCTGACTCTTTAGCACGGGAAGGCACGAACTTATTATTCCTTGAGTTATTAATGCCCGCTGCAGCAGACTTATTACTTCTATCTGTCGACTGTTCTGTTGTTGATTTGGGAGTTTTAACGCGTGATCCTGTGTTAGAAACTGTTTGTCCTGTTGGGGAATTCACAGACGCTGGTCATTTTTGGTCTGTCCTGTTGTTGATTTGGGATTTTTAACGCGAGTACCTGTGTAGAAACAGTTTGTCCTGTTGGGGAATTCACAGGCGCTGGGTCATTTTTGGTCTGTCCTGTTGTTGATTTGGGATTTTTAACGCGAGTACCTGTGTTAGAAACAGTTTGTCCTGTTGGGGAATTTATAGGCGCCGGATCTTTTTTGGTTCCTGCTCTTGATTTGGGATTTTTAACACGAGAACTTGTGTTAGAAACAGTTTGTCCTGTTGGGGAACTTGTAGGCACCGGATCTTTTTTGGTCTGTCCTGTTGTTGATTTGGGATTTTTAACACGAGTAACAGAATTGGAAACAGTTTGTCCTGTTTGGGAATTTATAGGTGCCGGGTCATTTTTTGTCTGTTTTTTTGTTGGAACTTCCTCTTGTTTAGAAGTAGCTGACTGTAAAGTCCCAGATTTAGTTTGGGGATCTGTAACAGGTAATTGTGATTTAGTTACTTGTGATTTTAACCGGGAAATAACGTTAGTGATACCTGGTAAAGAAATTTCTCTTACTTTGCGTTGTTGGTGCATTGGTTGGCGGGGAGATATTAGTGGAAGATAGATTCTCCTTATTTGTTGGCCGGGAGATATTAGTGGGGGAAATATTCTCCTTATTTTTACCAGAAGAAGCGCTCAAATCCGTAGGAGAATCTACCGCCGGCGCTGAAGCTCCTGTCGGGCTGGTCTCGGCCGAAGCAACTGCTCCGCTTGGAGGATCGGTTGTCGTTACTGGCGGCTTTTTCAGCCGGGAAAGGACGCTTAAAACTGACGTTAACGGCTGTAGCGGTTTTGCACTTGCTGTCGGCGGCGGCGGCGCAGTAGCAGTAGTAGTAATCTGGGAAGGAGTTTTCTCGCTCGGGCCGCGATCGGGCGCAACGCTCAGGTCCTGCGCGGTAGAGGGACCCGAATCGTTAACCGATGTCGGTGTTGGTTGTGCTTTGGTGCGAGACTGGAATCGTGGCACCGATAAGGCTGCTAGTTTTAGCGCTGATAACGGAGAGGCCAATGAGGCGAATCCTGGAATTTTTTTCGGGGCGGTGCTTGTTGCGGAACTGGCATCAGTGTTGTTCGCGCTTGGGACGACGGTTGTTCTGCCCTCTCCCACCTTGCTGCAAGCTCTGAGACCATCAGTATCGCTAGAGCCACTACCAAGCCCAATAGTAGTAGTAGTAGTAGTAGTAGTAGTGTTATCGTTAGAAAGGGTATCGTTAGAACGACTGCCACCTGTTGCCTGACTCGCGCCTACCGAACTATTACCCCCCTCTTTTGGTTTAGTTATAATGATTGCATTTTTAACTTTATTTGCGAACGAGTTAAAGTTAGTCCCAATATTTGAACTAGTATTAGTTTTAGTAGATAAACTAGAAGTACTATTACTAGGAGCAGTAGCAGTAGTAGTAGTGGTAGTGTTGACGCTTGACCTACTAGAGTTGGCTGTGGAAGAGTTAAGAATATTTGTCGTTATAGTCGCCAAGTTAGTTGTTGTTGTTGTTGGAGAAGTTTTGTTCAATTTTTGACGCGCAAAATTCACAATGACATGTTTCCATGTTTTTGGCGGTTCGGCACTTTTAATAGCTTCGGGGGTAAGCTCGGCCTCTGTCACCACCTGTACGGGCTCGTCTTCGGATTCTTCTTCGGATTCCTCTTCGGGTTCGATTTCTATATCGTAAACCCTTCTCCGACCCTCCGGGTTTGCCAGTTTTTTGGGTTTGGGCGGTTCGATCGACTCAATGACAATAAAACGCTTCTGATAATAGATAACGTTTCGGAAGACCCTGGGTGGGGGCTCTTTATCGGCCAGGGACTCGATAGACTCCGGTTCCGGGTCACCCGGACCCACAGTACCATGTCTGGGAGTTATCTCCTTCGCGGTAGTTGTAGTTTTAGTCGCACACGTTAATACTGACGCATATGAGGTAGCTGAACTGGTTTTTGAATCCTTACTCTCAACAGTGTCCAGACTTTTTGGATTGACTGTTTGCGACATTTTGGCTACCACTTTTTTTCATGGTACACAAATAAAGATAATATATTATATATATATATATATATATATATATATATATATATATTATGTTAGAATTTACGAAAGTATATTTAGTCTGGCACACAGGCCTCAGGTTACAGGGTGGTCACCCATTTAATTACTGAACAGAGTCGTCACTGCTTAACTTTCGCTGACTTGAATTGGTACTTTCAGCGTGACTTGACCGTAAGTCAAAATGAGTATATTATAGAGTTGTTATTTATTAAGTTTTGTTTAGATATGGCACAAGGGCCTCGGGTTGATTACAGTACCTGCGGTTGTTTAAGTACTTACCCATCTATTTAAGTATTGAAGTGGTCACCGCTGCTTAACTTCGGTGATCTGACAGTGTAACTTGGCTATAAGTCAAGGTTGGTATGTTTTACTTGTGTAATACGGATTTTGGAAGTATGCATAGGAAGTCATTGTTAAATAGTGGCTCCGAGAGGGACTGCATATTTATGCACATACCAGATGCCAAATTTTACTAAGTTAAGTGTAGCTCGAACTGAATTTACAAAAAATGTATCCCAAAGTCTGTTTTTTATTCTTTTTTCTTTTCCTTCAAAATATTTCTTCTCATTGTTTGACTCTCATTTATAGTTTATAAGTAGATATAAAGACAACGCTAAAGGTAGTTTGAAATAACCTTCTAAATCTATCATGGTATCACCAGAATTTTAGATATGGACTTTCAGCATTTTTTCAATCTTCTACAGAGTAGTACATGGCTGTCTGGAATTCGTGGGTGTATCTTGTTGTCATTATTGATGACATCATTCGAATAAATGTCCACGAAATCTGGAAGAGACGACAGGAAATATAGGAGATTAACAAATTATTTTTATTTGCAAAAGATAATAACACATAAATAAAAACAAAGACATAGAGTAGGAGAGGATTAGTAGGCGCGAACCACGATCATTTTTTAATCAAACCTAGCCATCTTGAAAAGTAACATCTTTATTACATGAGCCGTGCCGACTTAAGATTTTTTTTAACAATGTTCCTATTTTTCTATTCACAAAACACAATGAATTCATTTACTTCTGAAATATTAATATTCTACCTAAATAACTTTTACTTATTTTTATTTTAGATAAAACATTTTCAACCACTACTTTTAATTCGTATTTTTTATATATAAACCTTTCTTTTTTAAATGGTTTGATTTAGGCTTCTGTAAAGGAATGCTTCGGAG
>CM042153.1:42370954-42385954 GCA_023376005.1 Doryteuthis pealeii
GACGCAAAAACAATCTCCTTGGTCTAACGCTTATGAAAAGGGGATAGACTGATTGGCTGATACCGACCTTAGTCCACCCCGATGACGATTTTTTATTAAATATTGAACCAATAAGGGTACGCAACAATTACTACCACTCTGGGAGTAATGGCAACAAAATGGTGACTATACACATTTTGTCTATCTAGAATTCGGGAAAATTAAATTCTCAAAAGCTTGAAAGATGGCAAAATTCTTTTTCTTTATTTTTTTTCTTTTTTTTTGTTTCGTATTCCAGTAAAATACACCACCAACCTGTTTATTTCGCAAGCAAACAGCTTCATTCGATCACTTTTGGAAATTCATGATTAACAGCTATATACTTAATTAATCGTTGAAGGTTCCCCTTTGTTCAGTTTGTTGATCTAAAACAAAACCTAATCTCATGCAAAAATATAAAGTTATTTGTTAAGATTAACGCAAATTGATCAGGATTAACTAAGTTTGGCATAAGGTTTATATGATAAACATGGCCACCCAGTGAAAATCTAACTCAATGAGAACAGTGAAATAGTCTAAACTCATTTACATTACGCAAGGCTCCTCTTAATTAAACACAGTTTAGATCGGACACAAGGCCGAAAATATAGGAAACCGAGTGAAGATTAAACTTATTGTAAAAATGGTTTTCTTAACTTTCTTTCTTTCTTTCTTTCTTTCTTTTTTCTTTCTTATAATGTTTTTTTCTCCTTTTTCTTTTCCTTTCTCCGTAGGTTTTAAGCGAGCTTTTATCAATCAGTATCATAAATCTATCTATCTTTCTATCTAAAATATCTATCTTCGTTGGTAAATTACCGTCATGATTGCGGTGAACGTGGATAGTGACACCAGATTATTATTATTGCGTGTTTTTTTTTCGCTCCAGCTTGAGCTGTATTATTATTATTATTATTATTATTATTATTATTATCCTTGAGAGTTTTTCCACTCACCTTGGATGGTGGTCTTTCACTGGAGGCTGAGAGGCAGCAAGTCTCCTCAGGTCTCCAGGACCTTTCTAAGTATTCTAGCCGAACTTAACAGTACTGTTGTTTCCTTTGAGTTTTTTCTGTAAACCTGAATATCAGTTATTAACTTAGAATTTATTAGAATTTCATAATATCAGATGAATTTTCGAAAACTACAAATTAGGTAAAAGTTTGTATGTGAAAAGTTGATATTGCAGCATTAGAATTACTCTGAGCGAAATGTGGCTTCAAAAATGAATTGTATAATGATTATTGAGCAAAAGTCAAGGGGCGACTCATACACGAATATATATGGTAATTAGACGTTTTGCCTAACTGAATACTTTTTAGAATAGATCTAACTTAATTAATGTCATGTTTTATTTTCATTTTATCTTTTCCTTTATAACAAAATGTATGACAAAGGCCAATATATACATATATATATATATATATATATATATATATATATATATGTGTGTGTGTGTGTGTGTGTGTGTGTTGTGTGTGTGTGTGTATAAAATATATATGTAAAAAGAGAGTAAATGGGAAAAGATTAAAAAAAGAAATTTCATTGATGCATTTAAAATGATAAAATGGTTACATGACATAAAAAACGATACCTTTTCTTATACTTCATAATGGTCAGTTAGTACCTAAAGACATCCATAAAAGGTATTTCTTTTTCTGGACCTGAGTTGAGATAGATATTATCTTTTTATTTGTAAAAATGATTTTTGTAAATTATCAATGTAAATGATTGTTAAATATAGAGAGAAAAAAAGAAAAAAAAACATTTAGAAAATATATATATATATATATATATATATATATATATATATATTTAGCCCTTGTGATCGCGTCAACATATGTGAGTGTGGGCATATGTGTTTTTGTACGTACGAGCGTCACGTGTTACGCTCTGTGTGTGTGTGTGTGTTGTCAAATTTATATAATTTATCTGAGGTTAATTTACTTTTTTCAAGATCACAAGTGTAGAGAGGAATGAACTCCTTATAACTGACTACAAAACTACCTGATATATATATATATATATATATATATATATATATATATATATATATATATATATATATATTTGTGGGTGTGTGTGTGTTAAATTTGTCATTCATTTTTATCCACACCTGATTATAACGTATACGAATTTTATATAACTTTAACGGATATTTAATTAAAAAAAGCTAATATATTATTGCGGTGACATTATCAACATAAATGAATTCTAATCAAAGTCATTCTCATTTAAATATCATAGTATTTGACACACAGGTAATTAAAAAAAATGGTTTTGTCTTAAGGCTTGTTTAGAGCTCACCTTTACCCTATTTGTAGTATATAATAATGATGATGATGATGATGATTATCACTCATTATTGAGGATGACCACCAATATGTTTTATTATTTCACTAAATGATTTTCCATATATTCTCTGGAGATTACCAAAATTATATATATATACACACACACAAATATATATATATATATATATATATATACATACACACACACACACACACACACACACACATATATATATATATATATATATATATATATATATATATATATATATATATATATACGTATACGTGAAATATAATTTTTAATATTTGTCTGTTTTTTGGGTTTTTTTTTAGATGAGGCTTGATAATTTTTATTATTTAGATTTTTTCGGACTGTTGTCTGCATATTTATTGTTATATACACAACGTTTCACCCGATTTGCCCTCCGGTCATCTTCAAGCGTTCCCTATCGAACTTGAGAGCCTTTTTGTCGAAGTCGGGAAGTTAGTAGAAGGAGTAAAAAATATCTAAATAAGACATATTTTTTTACGTTTTTTTCTTTTTTTCTCTCTTTTTCTCTTTTCTTTTGTCTTCTTTATTCTACCCTTGCCTTCTTCCTCTCCGTTCATAAATTCCTTATATGTAATTATTTCCTAATTTAGTTCCTTATTATTCGCAATACAAAACTTCTTTCTCATGATATGTATGCGGAGAGGTCATAAGTGCCAACTCATAAGTCACATTATCCTATTGGCACACCAATGTGGACACGTGATGCCGTGCTGAGGACTTGCCAATAGCGATGACCGATAGGAACGGGTGGCGAGATAGTCATGGGAATCAATGCAGTTAGCACGACGACGACGACGACGATGATGATGATGATGATGATGATGATGATATTCTTATTAAGACCAAATAACCGCGTACGTTTTGATCAATTACCTATTTCTAAAGACCATAGAACGACTGAAGGAATTCACACAAAAATTTCAAAAGAAAAGAAAAAAAGCGCACCTTGATTTTAAGATTTTGCCAAAAATCGCGTATTTATTGGATTTTCCGAACTTTTGATAAAATGTCGAATTTGTTTAAAAGAATTGTCCGTACCAATTTCTTTTATCATTTGATTTTGCCTTAATTCAAGTGTGGATTTAGTTGTCTAGTGATTATTAGGCGTAGATTATATTTTTACTTTTGTTTTCTTTGCCTTTAATCCTAAATTGAGTAGTACTTCTCGCTGAAGAAATAGAGGCGTTCGAAGCATTATCTATGGGAGTGTTGAACATCAACTCACCAGTCCGACACTTTAAATGTTTATCTATCTATCTATCTATCTCACTCTCTCTCTCTCTCTCTCTCTCTCTATATATATATATATATATATATATATATATATATATGAATTTAACATTTTGAAAAAACAATTGGTAATTATTTTTTCAAAATGTTAAATTCATTCTGTCGGATTAATTTCCATTTATTTACACACACACATATATATATATATATATATATATATATATATATATAGTGTGTGTGTGTGGGGGGGTGTACGCATATATATATATAACGACCAAGGAGGTCCAAAAGGATTTTATAGTCATTTGTCTGGCGTTTTGATGATTGTCAAGACATCGTAAAGCACAAATATATATATATATATATATATATATATATATATATATATATATATATATATATATATATTAACGTGGGTATGAATATATATAAATATATATTTTTTGTGTGTGCGCGTATTTGTGTGTGTGTGTGTGCGTGTGTATGTGTGTGCGCGCGTGTTTGTATGTGTGTGTGTGTGTGTGTGTGTGTGTGTGTGTGTGTGTGTTGATAGATAAGTAGATATAGTCTAGAATATTTTATTTAATTAACGCCGATCTATATATGTGAGTGTGTGTGTGTGTTTGTGTGCCTATATACATGTATATATAATGTCTATGATATTTATATAATTATCGCGTATATATATATATATATATATATATATATATATATATATATATATATAACTAATTTTCTTGGCGATTTCTTTTTAAACTTATTGCGTGTTAATTTTCTTTGCTTTTTATGTCCATTACTAAGGAAAGTGACTAAAGTACAGCCAATCATTATTTCGTGTGGGACGCTGCTGCTACTATGCGGTTCTTATAAACGCCCATAGGAGGCGCCTCACTTTGTTACTGCCCAGCATATGTAATTTATCAGGTGAAATGAAAAAAAAAACAACAACAACAAAAACAACAACAATTGAACGCACGATCGGACGATCTAGAAATTACTATTATACAGGACTAAACAAACGCTACGAGCTAATTATTTTTGCATTGTATATAAAAGAAAAACAAACAAAAAATAGAATGTACATATAAATTATATATATATATAATATATATATATATATATATATATATATATAAATCCACCAACTAATAACCAAAAAGTCCCTTTTTAAGCATTGATATTTATTTTTCATCCAAATTCCCACCCGTTTCAATATACCTGTTTCAATCTACAGTGTTGTATATAAACGTTTCAAATATACTTTATATATACGCGTATATATATTTTTTCAGTTCACCTCAAATTGTGTAACGGTTAGAAATCTGATTAACATACCATTGCTAGTGCGTTCGATTCTCATAGGGCGCTCCATACTTCTGGCCCTGTGCCATATCTAAGCTAAGCTTAGTAAATAACTACCGTGTTTCAATATACACTGTTAAATATTTATCTCATAGAGTGAATATTAAAAATGAAAATTTCAGATAAAAATACCTTAACCATCTCCGTCCCAGGCCACAACCCCTTTTGTTATATTCTCCGAAAGTAATTAAGTGAGTATTCTGTATACTATTGGAACAACAGTTACGGAGTCTTTAATTATGAAACTTGAACCTTCTGACAGGATATTTATTCATTATTTCAACATTTAAATATTCCGTGTCAGATTACAGACTTGGTGATACAATCTCGTTTATTATATTATCCGATTTTGACTAAGGGAGTATTCTGTATACTATTGGAACGACAGTTACGATTGATTATAAAACTCGAGCCTTCTGACAGGGTATTATTCATTATTTTTACACCTAAATACTTAGCGTCAGACTACAGACTTAGTGTCACAACCTCATTTATTATATTCTCCGAGATTGGTTGGTTGTTTTGTTTTACGGTATATCAAACATTTTCGGGTTATTTAATGCCGAAACAAGTCCTTTTGATATTCGGTTTCAAACAGCACCTGTTGTTGCTTAAATGGTCATCCATCTAAATATTGAATGGGCTCATCGCTGCTTAATTTCAGTGATCTAGCGGTAACTGTCGATTTCAACGTGACTTAACCTCTCCAATATTGACAAAGTGAGTATTCAGTATACTATGGGAACAACGTCTTAATTATAAAATTCGAGCCCTCCGACAGGACATTCATTTATCATTTTAAAAGTTACAGATATTTTTCCGGATTTTAAACCTTTAGTTCAGTCGCTAGAGCGTCTGACTAGGAACCACAGGGTTCTGGGTTCGATACCGACCCTCGCCAACTCACCGTATTAGTAGCACAGGGAGGAACTGATGGTTATGGCGCCCCACCGCAGACGAAAAAAAAACAATCTCCTTAGTCTAACGCTAGTGAAAAGGGGATAGACTCCCTCGCTGTCTGGCTGATACCGACTTTAGGCCGCCCCAATTGACTTACGACTTAATGAGATTAACAATAACAATGTACAATAACAGTCATATCTACTTCTCTACTTCCCCGGTAAAATGTCCTTTAAATTCTATATCCCTTCATTATAGTTACCCTCATTTCATCTTAATTCAATCTTATTTTGACTGTATCTTGTATATAAAATATTTTTTATTGTTATTCTACATATAAAAAAAAGTCGTCGGAGTAGCCTAAAGTCAGTATCAGCCATGCAGTGAGGGAGTCTATCCCGATTTCACTAGCGCTAGACCAAGGAGATTATTTGGGGAACTGAAGGTGGAGCGCCACACCTACCATCAGCTCCTTACTTTACCGTACACATCCATGTGCTACTCATGCGCTGAGTTGGCGAGGGACAGTATCGAACTAGAAACCTTGTGATTTCTAGCCGAACGCTCTACCGACTGAGCTAACCCGGTCACTAATAAATATTTAAATCGCCTCGTGACGTACCAATACAAATTTCTTTACGTGAGAAAAAGTTATGGAAAAGTGAATAACGAACACAAACAATGACATTCAATTAATATTTCACCTATTCATCACAGTTTCCCACATTTTATCTGCATTCAATCTTATTTTGACTGTATCTTCTATATAAAATAGGTTTTATTATTTTTCTACACATAAATATCACTAATGAATATTTAAATCGCCTCGTAACATATCAATATACATTTCTTTAAGTGAAAAACAATAATGGAAAAGTGAATAATGAACACAAAAATTATATTCAATTAATATTTCGCTTCTGATAAAGCTTCTAAACTATCAGGAGTGAAATATTAATTGAAAAAGTTCTTTAACTATGGTTGGTAGTCGGGACACTTATCTAAATAAAGTTTTTATCTCATAATGCTGGTAGCTTTTTGATATAGTGCGTCCTGTGACGCACACATTTGTTTCGAATGAGTCTCCGGGTAAATTTATTGGTCCTAACCAAAGCCGTCTAACTCCTACCTTGTAACCTATCCTATGTAATTCGTTTCTAAGAAACTATTGAAATGTATTTACAGTTAGCTTGAGATGAAGAAAAAAGGAATACACTGGGACGCATGGATATGATTTTACTGCGTCCTTTTAGATTTTTGTCCGTCAGGGATGCAGGACGCGTACCTGTCAACATCTTTGTATCTAAGCACTATGATAAAAGGCACATCACTATGGTGGTGGTAGGAGCTGGGTGACTTTAGCTCTCCCCCTTCATTTAACAGAAGACTGAATTCATCAAATTGTACCCCAGTCCCGTCATGATGTAATGGTTAGCAGTCTATTCTCGCAGATACACTACTACTGAAAAGCTTGTCCGACCCTCACAGGATGACCCATACTTGTGTTTGGTAGATATCTACTTCAGTTATGATATGTATGGCAAGGCTATTGAAATTAACTGTATCGTTAGTTTAAAATCTCTTATATTTTATGTATACTTTTACGGACTTATATTTCATCTATCTATCTATCTATCTATCTATATATATATATATATATATATATATATATATATATATAATTATAAAGTCGGTCCTACCATTGGTTTCTGAATAACACTTTTTCGGTGTTATTCGTCTTCAGAGGCGTTTGACTTTTGAAAAAAATGGACAGAAAAAGTGTTATTCAGAAACCAATGTAGGACCGACTTTATAATTATAAATAAATAAATAAATACAGCTCTTACATAAGTAATTGAGCCCTCTATAATCAATTCTCCAACAATAATAATAATTTAACCTATATATATATATATATATATATATATATATATATATATATATATATTCGTGAGTCAGCGTGTCTGCTTATCTGTGTGTTTTTGTTTATGTATGTGTATATCTATATATATAATCTTTTTTGTGTGTCGCTGTTATATATTTTTACTAGAAGCGTCTACCTGGCATCGCCTGTGTAGGCGTGGACAACAATTTTAATGTCGCAGATCCATTATTACTGAATCATGAGTTAGATTCTTACATGATGATGCCCCATTAAAATCCCTATGTAAAAAAAGACCTTGTGTTGACCCGGCCTAGTGGGACAGCAGAAAAAAGGCAGAGACACCCTGAAAAGAAAATGCAGTGTCTCCTACTTAAAATATTAAATGTAAAAAAAAATCTATACTCTTACTATTTGAATTTTGTTTTTAATTATCTTCACGAATATAAATCAAATCTTCTTTATTTTTGCTCAAAAAGCAAGATCTGGTGAGAGTGAATGTGTATATATTTACTTTGCCGTTAATTGATTTATTTTTGTAGTTTCAGCCGGACATAAACACGTATGTACATACACACAGCTGCCCTTTATATATGTATAGATTAGAGAAGGCAATTTTTGTTCCATGGAGAAAAAAAGGGCCCGGTCTAGGGGATACTATGTAAATAAAGAGTAGTTAGCGGGACGCTGTATGGCTGCAAGACGTAACTATTCATAAAGAAAAAAAGAGTTAAATTATTTGCCTTAATAAAATAAATATTGGCATTTAAACATTAATTGTAGTTCAGGTTGGGGTTAGGGTTTAGGGTTGGGGTTAGGGTTAGGGGGTAGTTCATGTCAAATAGTTGCATATATTGCTTATTTATGAAAGGTTCATATGATGACTTGATATCAGCTGTTAATTGTTTTTAATGACAGCAACTCTGGTGGAGGAAGTATGTGGACCACAAGGTAGACTATATTTAAAAATAAACTTCATTTGGTCACATTCTATGAGAGTATCTTGGTCAGCCTATGAACTTTTCAGCCAGCCCACGTAAAACGCCTTCTTCCGTTTTTTTTATTTGTTCTTATATTTTTCACAGTCTGTGAGTGTGAGCGTTTGTTTTATTTGTTTTGTTTTGTTTTTTTCTTAAAGTATTAGCTTGTAAAGCTTTTGATAGGAGCCCTATTAGCAAAAAAGTAGTTCACAGGGAAATATCTTTACTTCTCGGTTGAGAGAATAAGTACATGCGCAAAACAAAAACAAAAATCGATATGTTCATATCTAACTATCTATCTATCTATCTATCAATCTATCTGTATGTATGTCTCTCGATACACACACATACACACACACACACATATATAAACATATTCTCTTTATATATATATATATATATATATATATATATATATATATAATATATATCATTATGTTCATTATCTATCTTTCTATTTACATATAGATCTACATAAAGTACATATACATCTTTTCTATATTATCGTAATGTTCAGTATATATATATATATATATATATATATATATATATATTACTCATATATATATATTTTGTTCAAAAATTGTGTCTACCACGGTTTTGAAAATTCACGATCTCATCTGCACCCCCAATTGTTATAGTCTATTTTTTATGAAGTATTGGAAATTTACTTATGTCACTACAACGGCGAGGTTAAAACAGCACTCGACATATATATATAATATATATATATATATAATATATATATATATATATAAATAAATATAAAATCATGGATACTTGATTACTGCTAATCAGGTTTCATGTGTATAGAACTATCCTCAGACTGGAGAATTGCTTTGGCATTAAATGGCACTGGAGGGTTAATATGCCAGTATACAAAACAAAATACAATCCAAATAAAACCATATCTATCTTTTTGTTCTTTTCTTCGAATGTAATTTTTCGGAGATTAAATCCATATTATTAAGGAGCTATAAAATACTGGCATGTATCTGAGTCCCACCATATATATATATATATATATATATATATATATATATTATATATTACCAACCCCACCGCACGAGCAGGATGCGACACAAGGTCAATTTCTTAAGCGGAGTTTAACAGGTTTGAATTCAGAGTTTTCCTTCTTCTAAACAGGTTGCCTAACCAAGGTTAAAGAGCCCAGTCTGTCCTACTATTTGCCCATAGCTGGAGGGAGAGTAGGATTCATAACTTTCCCAAGGATATTAGCGCTAAGTGAAATGCAATTACCACGTCCAGGATTTGAACTCGGAGCGACGAGTCCATTTCCCATGATTTTAACCATTACAACACGCGCTTCCTACTATATATATTTATATATATATATATATATATCTGTGTGTGTGTGTGTGTGTGTGTGTGTGTGTGTGTGTGTTAGCCCAGTATCTGTCAATCTATCAATCTATTCAGTCTGTGTATATCTATCTATTGGGAGGGGATCCTCAATGCGTAGTAATTAACGTGCTAGAGAGTGACATTGTAGTACGTAAGTTCGTACTCAAGTCACGCTATTATGTTCAATTTCACACCTTGGGAAAATATGTATCTCCTCATCCTACCAGCTATAGATTAAATAGTACCACATCATTTATTTTACAAAGGAGACTTTGGCATTGAATAGCCCAGAAAGCTTGATATGCCATCAAACAAATAACCAAACCAAACCATATCTATAATTCTATCTATCTTAGTTTGTTAGTATCTATCTATCTATCTATCTATTTATCTATCGTGGTTTTCCTCTCAATCTATCTACCCCGCTCTCTCTCTAGACACACACTCATGAGTGTGTGTGTGTGTACAATATGTGTCAAAAAGTATTGATTTTTTTGTACTTTTTGACACACCTTGTATTCAGAAAAAATAATGTTCCATTCATTCCTCATTTCTATCTTGCTACTTGTTACTTTTTTGATACACCTTGTATTCTGAAAAAAAACTAATGAATGGAACGTCATTTATTTTTCGGAATACAGGGTGTGTCAAAAAGTACAAAAATATCATACTTTTTTGATACACCTTATATATATATATATATATATATATATATATATATATATATATATATATAGTTTGTATCTATCTTGTTGAGAATATATCGTATTTAAGTATATAGATTATTCTGTCGTATATATATATATATATGTCAATCTAACATCACAGTCGTAAGAATTGGACGCCCCCATAGAAACATTTTAAATAATTTAAAATAACCTGTCACATTTATCTATTATCATAGCAAACATTTGAACAGTTGATACCATACTTGGACATACAACAGCCTCACACCTCAACGTGACTCAAACAACGCACCAACGCACCAACGCACTATATACATATATATGTTTATATAAAATTGTATTAAAAAATCCACCTTTCGTTAAAATTTCAACAAGATGTACAAATTCTCAATGCACAAATATTAAAAGATAAAAAGTAAAAAAAGATTTTTAAAAAAAACATGTCTAAGTTTCATGACGTAATTATCAGAGCATAAATACAAGGTGTGTCATAAATGTATCGAGATTGAAGCTGCATTTACCGAGGTAGAAATGAACAATGAATGGAACGTTAATTCTTTTCAGAATAAGGGGTGTCATAAAAGTATTGAGTTTGAAGCTGTATTTACCAAGATAGAGATTAACAATGAATGGGCGGTAATTTTTTTCAGAATATAGGTGTGTCAAAAAGTTTTTAAAAATCTCGATACTTTTTGACACACCTTATACATACATACACGCATAGATATTTAAATGAATATATAATTGATTATATATAATAATTCCCCCTGAAGCTGTAGAATACGCCCCTGCATCTCTTCAGAGTGGTAAAGTACCCTCACAATGAGGCCACCTGTTGGCTGTGGGTGGTGACCCGTGATGCTTAAGGACGGAATCCTGGTGTCTGGGCAGTCCATGATATGCAAGACTTCACTTGGACCCTTACCTGGGCTACCTGATCAATCAGCTGGTTACGTCAAGCCCTTAGAATCTAAATAAATGTCCCGACCCTATTTTCTTATGGCAACACCCCAATCTTTTTTATCATATATGTGCTAGAAGGTAATGGCTGTGGATCTTAGGGCACTGGGTATGACGTTAAACTGTATCTAGTGATGAAGTTCCGATTCCGGGGATTTAGGGAGTGTAAATTACCCTTCATTGCCATTGCTCCCTGGTTCACTCTAACCCGGAGTGGTAGTACCTGTTAGGGTCCTATCTATGGGTTAAATAAATATTAGAATTGAATCAAAAAATGAATATCCAATAAAAACGAACAAAATAAAACGTCTTTAGCATAAAATAACCCAGCTAGGTTAACATGCCGTAAAACCGAACCAACCAAACATATAATGATAATTCAAAATTTATGCCTGCACAAAATTCATATGATTTGATGAAACTAATGAATTTACTATAATTCTTCGTAGGTTAAATTAATATTACTAACTCTTTGCCTACTTGAACCGCTCACAGCTGCTCTATCACTTCTGTGATTCTACCTTAAGCAAAGTAAAAAAAATAAAATAAAAAAAACAATGGTTAGTTCATTATAATTGAGCAGAATGACTAAGATTACAATAATAATAGGACTTTATTTTGATAGAATGAGTTCTGGGGTGAATAGATATTGAACTTTGAAATATCCCATCATACATCCTACCATAAGCTTCTGGCAGCAGCTCTTGCCAAAGGACACAGATTACAATAATAATAGGACTTTATTTGAATAGAATGAGTTATAGGTAAATAGCTAGTGAACTTTCAAAGATAGGTAAAAAAATATCAAGAATATTTGGTACAGATGTGGGGTAAATTTGGTAATTAAAGAGTTAAAGAACCGGAAAATACTGGCATGTAAGTAAGCAAAATCATCAAATCTATTAAAGGAGCAATAAAAGTAAACAATTTGAAATGGAAGTTGTGTCCCCCACAAATAAGATGTGTGTCCAAGATTTGAACTCGGGTGGGCAAGTTCGTGTTTTATGACGATAATCCTTACGCCACGTGATAGATA
Source organism: Doryteuthis pealeii (assembly GCA_023376005.1). Lineage (NCBI taxonomy): Eukaryota > Metazoa > Mollusca > Cephalopoda > Myopsida > Loliginidae > Doryteuthis > Doryteuthis pealeii. The sequence continues at coordinate 42,383,720 of CM042153.1, forward strand.
GATAGATAGATAGATAGTGAGAAAATATAGTTATATATAGAAAAGGAAATAAATAGACAATGAACAAATTAGGATGACGGAGAGATAGATGATAAACAAACTTAGTTAGATAGATATATAGATAATGCACAAATTAAGATTGATGGATAGATAATGAAAACACTGAAACAAACTAAGATAGATAGATAATGACAAACAGATACGATAGATAGATAGATAGATAGATAATGAACAAACTAAGAGATAGAGATAGATAGATAGATAGATAGATAATGAACAAACTAAGAGATAGATAGATAGATAGATAGATAGATAGATAGATAGACGATAGATAGATAGATAGATAGATAATGAACAAACTATAGATAGATAGATAGATAATAGATAGATAGATAGATAGATAGATAGATAGATAGATAGATAATGAACAAACTAGATAGATAGATAGATAGATAGATAGATAGATAGATATGAACAAACTAGATAGATAGATAGATAGATAGATAGATAGATAATGAACAAATAGATAGATAGATAGATAATGAACAAACTAGATAGATAGATAGATAGATAGATAGATAGATAATGAACAAACATAGATAGATAGATAGATAGATAATGAACAAACTAAGAGATAGATAGATAGATAGATAGATAGATAATGAACAAACTAAGAGATAGATAGATAGATAGATAGATAGATAGATAGATAATGAACAAACTAGATAGATAGATAGATAGATAGATAATGAACAAATAGATAGATAGATAGATAGATAGATAGATAGATAGATAGATAGATAGATAGATAATACAAACTAGATAGATAGATAGATAATATAGATAGATAGATAGATAGATAGATAGATAATGAACAAACTAAGAGATAGATAGATAGATAGATAGATAGATAATGATAGATAGATAGATAGATAGAGATAGATAATGAACAAACAAGAGAGATAGATAGATAGATAGATAGATAGATAGATAGATAGATAATGAACAAACTAAGAGAGATAGATAGATAGATAGATAGATAATGAACAAACAGATAGATAGATAGATAGATAGATAATGAACAAACTAGATAGAGATAGATAGATAGATAGATAGATAATGAACAAACTAGATAGATAGATAGATAGATAGATAGATAATGAACAAACTAGATAGATAGATAGATAGATAATGAAAGAATAGATAGATAGATAGATAGATAATGAACAAACTAGATAGATAGATAGATAGATAGATAGATAGATAGATAGATAGATAGATAATTATAGCAAATACTGAGGGAGCAAACAATTCCTAGAATTTACCCATGAGGAAACCCTCACCATTTTCTAGGAGTCTGGGTTGGTCGGTTTGGTTTTACGGCATGTCGTCCCTTGTTAGGTTATATAATACCAGAGTCCCCTGTATAATAGTCCAAAAGTCAACGTTATAGTGAGACTTGAGTTCGAACTTGATTACTGCCATGTCACAGACCAGCACGTTAGGCACTACCCCACGGGACTTCTCCTATAAGGAATAAAACAAATCACACCGTAACTTTTGTACGTATAACATTCGTCACCCCGAGTTCAAATCCTGGACGAGGTAATTGCATTTCACTTAGCGCTAATACCTAAAGGTATGAATCCTACTCTCCCTCCAGCTATGGGTAAATAGTAGGACAGACTGGGCTCTTTAACCTTGGTTAGGCAACCGGTCTAGGAGAAGGAAAACTCTGAATTCAAACCCGCTGAACTCCGCTTAAGAAATTGAATTTGTGTCACATCCTGCTCGTGTGGAGGGGTTGGTAAATATATATAACACTATGTTCATTTATTATATATACTGCCAACAAAATACCCTTCAGGCGGTGTAAAGATTAATTTTTGAAAGATATTGCCTGAGGGGTGGGAGTTAAAAATGCAATGTTAAAGTGTTTGTATTATAAGTAAGCAAAATCATCAAATCTATTAAAGGAGCAGTAAAAAAAAAATAACACAATTTGAAATGGAAGTTGTGTCCCCCACATATAAGATGTTGTGTGCATCTATTAATTATAAATCAAATAATCATTTTGAATATGTTGTACATAAATTTTACTAAAAATCGTAAGTATCTATTTATTTATAAGCTTTTTAGTTAACTTCTTGTTACTGAAAAAAAAAAAAGATTAAAAAAAAACAATTTTTAAAAAATCCAAAACTCGACAGAAAAAAGTTTACTTAACTTGAATAA
>CM042153.1:42388454-42448398 GCA_023376005.1 Doryteuthis pealeii
AATGAGCAAACTAAGATAGATAGATAGATAGATAGATAGATAATGAGCAAACTAAGATAGATAGATAGATAGATAGATAGATAGATAATGAGCAAACTAAGATAGATAGATAGATAGATAGATAGATAATGAGCAAACTAAGATAGATAGATAGATAGATAGATAGATAGATAGATAATGAGCAAACTAAGATAGATAGATAGATAGATAGATAGATAGATAGATAGATAGATAATGATAAACTAAGATAGATAGATAGCTAGATAGACAGATAATGAACAAACTAAGATAGATAGATAGACAGATAGATAGATAGATGAAAAAGATAGATAGGCAGGTAGATAAATATTTATGAAAAAAAGTATTATTGTGAGCTATACAATTTGTTGGAATTTAATACAGTGTGTGTTTCGTTTAACATAAGCAACAATTGTCTTACTTTGAATTCCTTCTCGTCAGCTTCTAAAGTGAAAACTCGATCACATTCAGATAGAGAATAGTAAGTTTTTCAGATTTTCTTTTTCTTTTGTCTTCTTTTTCAAAGACACCAAAAATAATGTTGTATGTTTTCTTTCTCCAATGTGTATTTCCATCAGCCAATTCCTGACCAATAACCTTGTATCTGCAACCTTTAAAAGAAACAAAAAAACACAAGACAATTACAAAGTGGTTTGATTTGGTTGGTTAGATTTTATGGCACGTCAACCCTTGTTGGGTTATTTTATGCCGAAGACGTTTTTGTTCTATTCATGCTTGATAAACATTCAAATTCTTTTAAAACTCAATTTTTTAACATATTTTTAAAACATCTATTTAACGTTTTGTTTTATTTATCTTGTTGGTTGTTCTTTTATAAACTCAATTTTTTATATACATTTTTATATTAATTTTATATCTAACACATACATGGGACCCTAACTGGTACTACCACTCCGGGTCAGAGTGGACCTGGGATTAATGGCGATGAAGGGGTACATAGTCACCAGAACTCCAAAACTGGAACTTCACCGTTAGATGCAGTTTAAAGCCATACCCAAAACACATTAAAAGTTGTTATCATTATTATTACTAGCGTTCAGTTTTCTTTTGATATCTATTAACTTAAGCTTACTACTTGACGACCCATAAACTTGTAGTGTTCCCATTGTAAGAACAGTCCATGGCTGAACTTTCACAAAGGTGTCAAAATTAGAGTGACCCAGAAAAAACAGAACCTAAATTATTTATCTATTTTCCCATTAAACTAACCTTAAACCCCAACATCAACCCTAACCCTAACCCTAACTCTAACCCCTAACCATAACCCTAAACCCCCTACTTAAAATTAACAGTTTTGTTACAAAATTTGTGGGTTCTGTTTTTTCTGGATCACCGGTATACAGGGTGACCCAGAAAAACAGAACCCAAATTATTTATTCATTTTCCCATTAAACTAACCCTAAACCCCAATCCAAACCCTAATCCTAACCCTAACCCTAACCCTAACCCTAAACTTAAACCCTAACCCTAGACCCCCATAGTTAAAATTAACAGTTTTATTACAAAGTTTGTGACTTCTGTTTTTTCTGGGTCTCCCTAATTTTGACACCTTTGTGCAAGTTCAGCCCAGTCCATGATGATAATGATGCTTCTATTTAGGAAGAAGGGAATCATTCCAATAAGCATTGTATAGTCGTTTCCGTTATATTGAGAATTTGGATTATTAAATCAAACACTCGGTGCGAACTTAGACACCGCAAAATGTTCATCCATTTGCAAATGAGACTGTAGTATTTTAAAATTTCAATTCTATTGCTCTAAGAATTTCTCTCTACGATGTGCCATTTTTCTGAATTGGGATTTTACAAAAATAATACTAATCATGATTATCACTGTTTTTATTTAATTGTCCTTAACAGCTGTTTCATGTTCAACACAATCGATTCAATGATTTGAATAATAGTGTTAACATGAAACAGCTGTTTATTTGATAATAATAATAATAATAATAATAATAATAATAATAATAACCTAGTGTTGATAAACAAAAAAGAATGAACTTGTCAACTGGTGGATTTTGCAGTGCCAGCAGATGCTAAAGGAAAATGAAAAAATGGACAAATATCTGGACCTTGCCAGAGAACTGAAAAAGCTATGGAATATGAGTGAAAGTGAAAGTGATACCAATTGTAGTTGGTGCACTTGGAACAGCCCCAAAGAGGATTGGAAAAGGGTCTGGAATATTTGGAAATCAGAGGAAGGGTTGAAACCATTCAGAACACTGCACTGCTGCAATCTGCCAGAATACTCAGAAGAGTCCTGGAGACCTGAGGAGACTTGCTGTCACTCAGATTCCAGTGAAAGACCATCAGCTAATGCGGAAGTGAAAACTCAAAAAAAATAGTGAGTGTTAAATATGTAAACACAATGAAGAAACGGTTAATCATATAATAAGCGAATGTAGTAAACTAACTCAAAGAGTGTTCAAGACTAGGCATGGCTGAGTTTGAAATGTGAACCACTCAGGAATTTTTACCATGCAACTAAATGGTATTGGCACAAACCGGAATCTGTTCTAGAGAAAGAGACTCAAAAAATTCTCTGGCACTTTGATATACCTATCTCGGCTATGAGATTAGACCTTATATTAATTAACGAGAAGAGAGAACTTGTTATTATCATCATGGACTGTTCTTACAAAGGGAACCATACGAGTATATATATATATATATATATATAAGCGTAGTAATACATTTTGTGATATATTGAGATAGCTGCTGCAGAGTTACGATTAAAGTAGATGTTAATATTGTTGTAAAAGATGATAATTCAATTACAAACATTTCTAATATTAATGAATTTATTTTATTTAAATGTAATATAATGATGCAATTTGAAACAAATTATCCATTTCCAATTACAGATCTTATTCTAGTTATCATTATCCCGTTTAAATACGTCAGTTCATAGGATCATATTCATCATCATCTATTTGTGCCAACATCATGGATCTCCATGATACTTTCTCACCATCCATCTCTATCAGGCATCTCTTCCGACAGATCGTCTGCACAGCATCCAGTATCCGTACAGAGCTGATCGGTGCAGATTTTTGCCGACAAACACTGGTGGTTCCATGTGTAGGTGCCTAAAAGAGAACGTCACTTATGAATTCATCCTTGCTTCTCCTAAAGTGTCCAGCATGTCTTGTTCGTCTTACCCAGATTGTTTGTGTCGTAGAAGGCAAGTGGTTATACAGCATCTCTTTTGTTGGGTGCTGCTTCCAGGTTTGTTCAAGACAGAATGCAACATAATTAATAATTATATTATTATAAAACAATTGATAAATATTGTTATTATTAACTATCTTATCTTTCAAAAAAAAAAATTATGACAATATTTTTAAAATATTAAAACCATTTTTAGATATTTTATATTTATATTTCAAAAAGTATTTTTGTTTATTTATTAAAATATTTTCGTTACAAATGCCATTAGAATTTACTTGTAAACCATCAAAAGATTCAGATCTGTCACTATATGTTCCTCTGGATGCACATGTTTAGGTACAATAATGTATATAGGTGCGCGTGTGTCTATATGGCTGACATATGTATACGTATAAGCCTAGCGTATATACAAGTAGCGATTTAACCAACACGTTCGCCACGTGTAGGATGTCACAAGGTCACAAGTATGGGGTATCTAGCGAGGATCGAACTCGTTATTCAGTAGTAATAAACTTCGACACTAGTATGATTATAGGTCAGAAGATTAGTATTTCCTTTCGGGAAGTCGAAGGATAGAATGACATATATGCAACTAGAAGAGGCTACCCGGTGTCGCCTGAGTAGAGGGGGGATTTTTTTAAAGTTAGTCTCGCAGACCCATTATTACTTATCACAAGTTAGATCCTCACTGGATGCCCCATAAAATCCTCACGTAAATATATAACAATATAGTAAGAAATTGTAATTCAATAATTCCCAATTTTAAAAAAAATACAATAAAAATGGGGTGATTAATTCAATCAATCAACATCATATTTCAATTACCTTCTGTTACTATACAAATTTTAATTTCTAAATATCTTCCCAAAATTATGTTTGCTCAAAAACCAAGCCCTGGTGATAGTGAATGTATATGTATATATATATATATTTACTTTGTCGTTAATTGTTTTATTTTCGAAGTTTCCTCCGGACATGCACATATACACAACTGCCCTTTATATATGCATAGATAGAAAAGTCAGGAGTTAAAATAGATGCAGTTGAGTCGGCCGCTGGACGGAACTGTCTGTTGGTCAAAGAAGAGTCAACTACAGAACCGATAGCAATACGAGAAACCAAAGTTAGCAGTTGGCCGTTAGACACAGACCGAGGAGAAAACTGATTACCACCCAAGACTTCGTCTGCTGTTCATATCGCGATAGTTAGTATCTACCCACGTAATCTAGAGATGCTCTGTGTAATAGTCATCGTCGAAATTGACTCGGAGACACGAGATCAAATTCTGGACGAGGCTGTTCGTGTAACTATTGTCGTATGAAATGGACTCGACAATTCTGGACTATTGTCGTATGAAATGGACTCGAAAATTCTGGACGAGGCTGTTCGTGTCACTATTGTCGTATGAAATGGACTCGACAACACGAGTTCACATCCTGGATGCTAATACTCTGGGAAACTTATGCATCCAACTATTCTTCTTACAGTTATAGGTTAACAGTAGGGCAGACTGTGACTTTAACCTTGGTTAGGTAATCAGTCTAGAAAGAAAACTCTGAATTCAAACCTGGTAAACTCCAAATAAAATTTGACCTGGTGTCAAATGCTGCACGTACGGAGTAGTTAAATACATATCCACTTAGGGTGACGAATGGAGTGTCATTTGACGTACACCCACCACCTCCACCGCCAAGAAAGAGTGAATAAGTGAATTTTTGGGATCGATTGTTCTTTTTATTTTATTTCTATTTTCTTCTTCGTGGCTTATACAGTTTCGACTAAAACCAGCGGCCGGCTAATTTTTATTGAGAAAAAAAACGCAATATGAGATGGAGGTCGTATAACTGGCGAATAACAGAAGATACTGCCACACAAGCTGCTAAATACTAAATTGTGTATTGTTAAACCCGACACTATGTAAAAAATAGTGTAGCATAATGGTCGGGTCTTACTTGGGAACAGCATATTTGTGGCCTTGTGTCAAACAAAAAGATAGATGTAGTATGATTCTCCGACCTTACCGAGTGGTCTCTTTGAAGAATCTGCCCGAAAAAAATAAAAATATAAACGAGATTTTTGGAGACATAAAGGCGGGTTTTAACGAAAATCCAGTCTTCTTAACTGTAAATTGTTCTTTGATCTAGAAAAAAGTTTGTCACCAAAAGTTTACTCAAAGTACTGAAACTCTAAGGACCATATGAAGACATTACTTATTAATTAAGCTCTCTCTTTCTCTTTCTCTCTCAAAGTTAAGAATCCGAAATTGAATTTATTCTAGTAAACCCCTGAAAAATACACTCGGTATCATAGTCATCATTTACTACGAAGAAAATACTACGGACAGTATTATGAATGGAAACAAACAACGATATTCCCCTGACCACTAGACACCCGTGGAGATAAAGTCAATTGACCGCAACGAAGAACCACTTGACTTGTAAGGGGATACCTTTCCCTGACTATGCGAAGAAGTGTGGAAGACTTCTTTGGGGTCGACTGACTAGAAATACTAGACTACTAGATCTGTGTGATCAACAAGCCAACGTGTCGACTCGTATATACGACTGGTGTCGAGCCCTGATAGAAAGCCCTGATTGTGTGTTTTGAGGACACAGTAAAACGCCACAACCTTACATATAACATTTAGTGCCGCGGTAAAACGCCATAACGTTACATATACGATTTAGTATCGGGACAAGCCCATAAAGTTACAGTGTACAGTCGGTTTTGAATTCAGACTCTCTCCTAGATCAGTTGCCGCACCATGGCTAAAGAACCCAGACTGTCCTACTATTTACCCTTAGCAGGGTGGATGGGGTTAAGAAGAGATTAATTAATGCCTTACCGTGGGTATTAGCCTGAAGTGAAAAGAAAACAGCCTCGTTCAGAATTTCAACTTGGCTCGTTGATTCCATAACCGTTAGGCCTTTTCGCCTCTTTCTGAATATAAAAGTATAATAACAGTCGTTTCTACACAGTTCCTCCTTCTAATAAACTAAAACAATTATAATAAATAAGACTAATCTTAACATAAGTGCATATTTATATATATATCTTGCTTTAAAAGTTTATTTATCAACGTAGACAATTGCAATTTTAGAGCTAATTGAACGTAGTATCTTTTGTATACACAGCTGTCGCCATCTCAGATAAAAAATATTATGACCCCCAAAATTGACAAACAACATTCTATTCATAATGATTCTGTAATTTCATGACATTTGATATAAAAAAATACCAGAAGTTACACACACACACACACACACACACACACATATATATATATATATATATATATATATATATATATATATATATATGCGTCATAAATACCGGAGTTACGTATATATGGATTGGTATTTGTCTTCAGTTTCTATATCTCGGGATCAGCCTGGTTAACGATTTGAGAACGCGTTTATCGATTGAAATCCTTTGAAATCAATCTAACAAACAGGAAGCAAAGAACAAAAAAGAATGTTCCAAGAAGAAAGTGAAAATAGGAGTGAAGTAAGTTATTACTATTAAAAGAAAAGAAAAAAACAATGGGAGAGAAAAAGAGAGGGGGAGAGGGGTATTAAGTAGTGTAGTCTACCTAGTTATATAAAAAGTAAGTAAAGAACGGGGCGGCCTAAAGTCGGTATCAGCCAGTCAGTGAGGGAGTCTATCCCTTTTTCAATAGCGCTAGACCAAGGAGATTGGTTTTAGCATCTGAGGTGGAGCGCCACACCTACCATCAGCTCCTTACTTTACTGCACAGATCCCTGTGCTACTCATACTCTGAGTTGGCGAGAACCGGTATCGAACTAGGAACCTTGTGGTTTCTAGCCGGACGCTCTACCGACTGAGCTAACCCGGCCCCTCCTAGTTATATACATCTGTGAAAATATCACATATGTATTTTGACTTTTGCTTTATAAAAAATTAAACATATATTTACGAGCAATACTTCGTGTTAGTATGATGATAAAATTTCTCATTACAATTTTGGATATTCGGTCCCTGGCAAGATGGGCACCGTGTCTCTTTCTCAAGTCCCAATCAACCTGTATTCTTTCCTACTAAACGCTGTTCAATCGTGCGATCAGGGCACGAAAAATATACAAAGTTGGAAGTATATTGTCGTATCATACTTAGACAAAATTTTTACCAAATTGGGGAAACGTATTTGGGGATTTAAAAAAAAACTTAAAATATATAGTCTTTTGCGACCACAGGTCTTTTAGATGATTGATTAAATTGTGACTTTGCTTGTGAAAAATGACACAAGGTCACAAATATGGGGCATCCAGCGAGGATCGAACTGGCTATTCAGTAATAATAGATCTGCAAGACTAGCTTGCTAACCATTACACCGCGACGGGATGCCTTAGAAAAATTATTTACCCTATATGTAGGATTTGAATCCTGGACGTGGTAATTACATGTCACTTAGCGCTAATACCATTGGGAAAGGTATGAATCCTACTCTCCCTACAGCTATGGGTAAATAGTAGGGCAGACTGGGCTCTTTAACCATGGCTAGGTAACCAGTCTAGGAGAAGGAAAACTCTGAATTCAAACCTGTTAAACTACGCTTAAGAAATTGACCTTGTGTCGCATCCTGCTCGTGCGGAGGGGTTGGTAAATATATATATGTAGGATTTGACACTAGGCCACAAGTATGGAGCATTCAGCAAGGATCGAACTCGCTTTTCAATGGTATTGTTACTTAGCTTGTATGAAATAAAAATTATCAGTCGTTGGAATATTTTACCGATGTTTACCAAATTGACACATTTAAAGTCAATTTAAATCCCTAAATACGGCATTTTTTATGAAAAGGTGTTTATTAATGTAGAGAGAGCAACGTTCTCCTATGGACTCCTACACATGAATACACCAATGTTGATCGACTAGCAAAAACTTACATTTATCCGCTTTGTGTGGACACTTGATGCAGTCAAGAAAACTTGTTAAGAACAATGGCCAGTGGTCAAATGAATCTGTGCTGTGGTACGTCTTGAGTATTATCAAGTGTTTGTTGGCGATTCACACCGGTCATATTTTTTGGAAGTTTGCTGGAGATCAAATGGCAGCAAATCTTCTCAGACACCTAAGAACTCTCTCTAATATTCCTGCTGTCGTCTTGGTGGATTCAGCTCTTCCTCAGATTTCAAATTCTCCCAGCCTCTTTGGAACTGTACCAAATACAGCCATAATGTCATCTTCGTAATCCACAATTTCTCTGGCAAGATCAAGATATTTTTCCACCTTTTCACATTCTCTCAATTTCCATCTGTGGTCTGCTGAGACAACAATATCTAATATCTGAAAGTGTGGGTTTTTTTAAGATGACATCTGGCCTCTTAGTCTGGATGGAAATGGAACTGATTGGTTGTGGGAGTTTAGATGTGGGTGTTCAGGCGTTTAAGCGTCATATGATCTGGTATGAGCCTATTTGGCGACTGATGCAAGAAAAAAATCTATAGAATCTTTTTTTTTAAATGACTATATATATAATTTTATTTGTCAAATAAAGTCTACAGTATGATATAAAAACAAGACTAAAATGTCAACTTTAGTTTGTAATTTGAAATTTACCATTTGATTTTTTTTATTCATTTTTTTAGGTCCAATACGATTTTTTAATTTGAGGTAAGTTTTGGTTTGGTGAATGAGAATATTTTTCAATGTAAATATACTACGTTTGCTTTTAATATATATATATATATATATATATATATATATATATATATATATATATATATATATACCAACCCCTCCGCATGAGCAGGATGTGACACAAGGTCAATCTCTTAAGCGGAGTTTAACAGGTTTGAATTCAGAGTTTACCTTCTCCTAGACGGGTTGCCTAACCAAGGTTAAAGAGCCCAGTCTGCCCTACTATTTACCCATAGCTGGAGAGAGAGTAGAATTCATACCTTTCCCAAGGGTATTAGCGCTAAGTGAAATGCAATTACCACGTCCAGGATTTGAACTCGGGTCGACGAGTCCATTTCCTATGACTTTAACCATTACACCACGTGCTTTTAATATAGGGCCATAGCAGCCAGAAGGGCCGATTGGTGCTGTACCCCCCAGACTTTATCATTTGGGGTATTTTTGCAGGGTGTTATTTCAACAAAATACAATATAGAAAGAAATAAAAGAAAAAAAGTATCATAGCAAGGTACTGACAATTTTAAATGTACTTGCCGCTAACCATGTTGGCAACCCTTGATAATTTAAGGTGAAATTCTAAATTTTGTTCGAATCCCCCCCCACCACCACCACCACAACCACGAAAATATTTATCTCTATTCCGGTCCTATAAGTAAAGTCGTCGGGTCGGTATCAGCCAATCAGCGAGGGAGTCTATCCCCTTTTCACTTGCGCTAGACCAAGGAGATTGTTTTTTGGCATCAGCTCCTTACTTTACCGCACAGATCACTGTGCTAATCATACGCTGAGTTGGTGAGGACCGGAATCGAACTAGAAACCATGTGGTTTCTAGCCGAACGCTCTACCGACTGAGCTAACCCGGCCCTATTAAGTAAAGTCGACGGAGCGGCCTAATGTCGGTATCAGCCAGACAGCGAGGGAGTATATCCCCTTTTCACTAGTGCTAGACCAAGGATATTATTTTAGCATCTGAGGTGGAGCGCCACACCTACCATCAGCTCCTTACTTTACCGCACAGATCCCCGTGCTACTCATACGCTGAGTTGGCGAGGGCCGGTATCGAACTAGGAACATTGTGGTTTTTAACCGAACGCTCTACCGACTGAGCTAACCCGGATGAATCATTTATTTTCTAAAAGACACCACACATTTCCTTTCATTTTTTTTTACTTATTTGTGTATCAGTATTCTTTTTAATCATTTCGCGCGCTTGGCAAGAGAGAGAGACAGACAGACAGACAGACAGAGAAGGTAGAAAGAAGGAATACGGAAGGTAAGCATTTACCCAGCCCGTTTCCCAAGAGTAGAATGTGCCACAAGGCTGAAAGTGTGGTGAATTCAGGGAAGGATTGAACTCGCCATTCTGTAGTAATTAATCTTTGAGACTAAATTGCTAACCATTACACGTTGGACGCTCAGGAAATACTCAAGGTATACAATTTTTAATGCGAGTATTTCAATGTAAGGAGCTGATGGTAGGCGTGGCGCGCCATCTCAGATGCTAAATCAATCTTCTTGGTCTAGCGCTATTGAAAAGGGGATAGACTCCCTCGTTGACTGGCTGATACCGACTTTAGGCCGCCCCGACGACTTTACTTTTACTTTACTTTTTATTTCAATGTGATTATATTACATTTTTTTTTTTTTATATAAATCATTTATTTTCTAAAAGATACCACACAACACATATTTTCTTTCATTTCTTACTTATTTGGGTATCGGTCGGTTAACATCAGACGCAACACAATCTCCCTGGTCTAGTGCTAGTGAAAAGGGGATAAACATCCTCACTGTGTGTGTGTATGTGTGTGTGTGTGTGTGTGTGTGTGTGTGTGTGTTCAGGTTCATCGTCGTTTTGTTTTTCCTTCCGAACTGTAATAAAAGTTAAACACGGTAATCGCTTTTCTTAATCTTTATTCAATACTAGAAACTGCTACCCGGCGTTGCCTGGGCAGATGAGGGATTATAAAAAGTTGATTGTTTTGGTCTTACATAAACGATTTATGTTTTAATAACGAACGTCACCAATGACTTTCCCCTTTTCTTACTATTTAAATCCTGATTTTTAAATATCTTTCCAGTTATAGATAAAATCTTCATTATTTCTGCACAAAAAGCAAGTTCTAGTGCTAGTAAATGGGCATATATATTTACATGGAAGCGCGTAGTGTAATGGTTAAAGTCATGGGAAATGGACTTGTCGTCCCGAGTTCAATTCCTTGATGTGATAATTGCATTTCACTTAGAGCTAATACCCTTGGGAAATGTATGAATCCTACTCTCTCTCCAGCTATGGATAAATAGTAGGGCAGACTGGGCTCTTTAACCTTGGTTAGGCAACCGGTCTAGGAGAAGGAAAACTCTGAATTCCAACCTGTTGAACTCCGCTTAAGTAAATGACCTTGTGTCACATCCTGCTCGCGCGGAGGGGTTGGTAAATATATATATTTACATTGCCATTAATTATTTTATTTTCATAGTTTCCTCTGAACATATGCACATACATACATGTAAGTTGAAAATGGAAATGAATCCGTCGGTGTGTTGAAATGAAAAATAAATAGAGGAAAGAAAATGTTGAATGGATTAGATAGATTTACTAACACGTGTTTCGGCCAGTAGTTCGTTCATGTACACATATAATAATATAATAGAAAATTATAAAATCTTTAAGCATATAAAGAATAACGGCCTTCATCTGAGTAATTACCAAACATTTTACTCTGAGGAAGGCCGTTATTCTTTGTATGCTTAAAGATTTTATAATTTTCTATTATTATTATTTTATTTTATATTTAAAATAATAATAAATAGAATACATGTGTACATGAACAAACTCCTGGCAGAAACACGTGTTAATAAATCTATTTTATCCATTCAACATTTTCTTTCCTTTATTTATTTTTCCTTTCAACATACATACATATATACATACACACAACTGTATACATGTATTATATTTATATATACATAATGTATACATGTATATATATATATATATATATATATATATATATATATATATACATATGTATACATGTAGAATTAAACCAAAGGCACATCTCCTGTTTAACAATTTCATTTTTGATCTTTTCCAATTTTCTGGCCAACTTTTTAATGTCTGGGTGGAATTGATGGATATCCATCAATTCCACCCAGACATTAAAAAAATTGGAAAAGATCAAAAATAAAATTGTTAAACAGGAGATGTACCTTTGGTTTAATTCTACATGTATAAATGAAAAAATGCTGCCCAAATACACATATGTATACATGTATACATTTTATATAATTATTTATTCAGAGTGAAATTTATAAATTTTTATATAATTATTTATAATTATATATATATATATATGCATATGTATACATGTATTATATATATCATATATATATTAATTTTCCTTTCAACATACATACATTATACATACACATAACTGCCCTTCATATATGTATATATAATCTAATTGTGCTTCCGTTAAGGTAAAGATTCTTTAGTATTTATAGTGAACTGATTCAGGCGATATTTTTTATGTGGCTTCCTTTTGAGCCAATTTGATGCGTTCGCAAATGATTGATCATTTCATCTCTCCTACTACAATAACGACAATTTTATATACTGCTGTGGTATTGTCTACTTAAGTCTTAATGCAGTTTTTGTTTTCTTCTAGCACACGCCTTCGAGGATATTATTAATGTGACAATATGGTTCACTGAGCTAGTTGAAGGGCGATTCTTTCCGGACACCAACTCAATAAAGACGAATGTTTTGGACTCTTTTGTGTGGTGGGTGGGTAATAGTCAGCAATTTAGACTTACGCTCAAATGGGTAGATAATTGGGGCAACAGTAGTAGATAACTTGTTGAGTGTTGAAAGGGGCGGGGGAGCTCTCTAGAAAGGGGACATTATCCTTTCTTGTCTGCCTGTCAAATCAGAGAGTGTGAGTGAGAGAGAGAGAGAGAGAGAGAGAGAGAGAGAGAGTGTGTGTGTGTGTGTGTGTGTGAGCGAGAGAGAGAGAGAGAGCGTGTGTGTGAGAGAGTGTGTGTGTGTGTGGGGGTGTATGTACGTGAGAGAGACAAAGGTTCCTATGTTTAATGGCATACCAACCTTCGTAGGTTTATTTAATGCCAAGGCCATTCTTGTTAAAGAACATCCATTGAATGTTTATATATATATATATATATATATATATATATATATATATATTAATATTTTGAAGGCCAGTACAACACGTATCATACGCATTGTACTGGCCTTCAAAATATTAATATATTATAACATACTTAACAATGCTTCAAGAAAATTACCTATTACTTTTATATATATATATATATATATATATATATATATATATTTACGGTCCTCGACTGTCAGCTTGACAGTCAGGGTTCGAATCACACACAAGGCGGTCTTCCTATCTATGGCTCTGCTGATGAGGCCTAATAGGCCGAAATGTACATACAGAGATTGATTTTTCTCGATTTGTTTAGCCTTACATTTGAATAGGTATGGCCGCCTAATTAATTAATTATTTATTGATTAACTTTCAAAATTAGGTACGACTTCAATTAAGCACATATTCTCCCAAAAATTGTCGGCTAAAAAAAAAGGCATATCAAAACACATCGCTTGTGTATTTACTTCTCATATATATATATATATATATATATATATATATATATATATATATATATATATATTAGCGGAGCTACACGGCGTTGCCCCAAATTTAAAAAATTAAAAGATAAATCTCTTATCTATATCTATATAGAGATTGATAAAAATATTTTTCTGTATATTTGTTTTAGTATCTTTTATTTTTTTATATATTTTTGTTTTCAATTTGTTTGTTGTTTTGTTCTGCGAAAGGTATGCAACCATTCTCCCTCCTGCTAAGGGTAAATAATAGGGTAGACTGTGCTACTTAACTTATGTAGGCAACCAGTCTAGGAAAAATATCTCTGGATTCAAACCTAATAAACTTCTCTTTAGAAATTGATTTTGTTTAATGTCCTGTTCACGCGGAGAGGTTTGATTGTAGGGAACCAGAGCCAGAAGTTCCCCATCAGTGAATTAAAATCACGGAATTAATGATTCATTATTGAGATCCTATATGCTCGGGAGTGTTATGGAGATTCTATTCACGTCCACGGTCTGTGTATTGACGTGTCATCTAACCAGTTAATTGAAATCTTACTTCATTAAATTGACGCTTCGTTACTGGAAATTTTAGAATAAAACCAAGGATTGTACAAGAGACGGCTTCTTGTTCTGATATACCCACGATGTGAGGGAAAACGTATGATAATGTTCTAAGGCACTGGTAGAGCACTCTGGATTAGTGTTAAGGATGCTTTGGTTCTGCAACCAAGTCTGATTCTGGAGACATTGCTTGGCTGCATAGCTGTGTTCGTTTTGTTTGGTCTTTTTATTGTTTTTGAAACTGTTTTGTGTGTTTGGAGGCTATTTTTTGTCCTAAGTAAATTACAACTGTTATTTTGTTAACATCAGCTAGAATACTTAGAAGAGTCCTGGAGACTTGAGGAAACTTGATGTCATTCAGGCTGTTAAGTTTTTCATGCCATCCTTGGCCAGTTGAAAAGGGCTTAAAGTAAGTAAGTCCTGAGTTATGGAATCCTTTCGTAAGCGAATAAGTCCTATCCAGCGTATTGTTAAAGGTCCAGTGATTTAATCCTATGTCCGTCGTCCATGAAAGTCGCAGTAGTTATGAATAGTTATGGCCAGTACTGCCGGTTTAAGTATTGTATCAGCAGCAGAGTACTGCCAGCGATTGGCCAAGAGTTTGATCACATAGTTCTCGCCGAGTCTATAAGTAGGAGTGGGCTTTTAACACACACCTTATATAGAAAAATTTCAACACAGGCTTCGGTAACTAACTACTAGTTAAATCTGGTGTGAAAGAGTCGCAAGGAGTAAGGTATTATTATCGTTTTACTCCTTGCGAATCTTTCACGCCAGCTTTAACTGGCGATTCTTCATTGAAATCAGTGGCATAAAGTCTCATCAGATATCCAGGACTCTTATAAGTATTATAAATGATTTTAACAATGATGTTGACTCGGTTTTTTTCTGATCACCAGTTCCACCCGTTTCTTTTCCATGCCATTGGGGACCGTTCCAAGGGCTCCAAATGCAATTGATATTACCAGTACTTTCTGAACAGTTTTCTTCATCTAGCCAAGCAATGTCTGAATGAACCAAAGCATCTTAACACTAATCCAGAGTGCTCTACCAGTGCCTTAGAACATCATCATACGATCCTTGGTTTTATTCTAAAATTTCCAGTAACGAAGCGTCAATTTAATGAAGTAAGATTTCAATTAACTGGTTAGATGACACGTCAATACACTGACAGTTCCTGAGCATCTCTGATGGCAAGATAAAGGTATTTGATTGTTGTTTCACTTTCTTTTATTTTCACTCTAAGTTCGCTGTAATGGAAAACTCTATAAAATAACAAGTTCGCTTTTTCTTATTAATTAATACTTGGTAGGGGGCCGGCTGAGCACAGTTGGTAGAGTGCTCGGTTGGGAAACTCAAGGTTCCTGGTTCGATATCGGCCCTTCTCAACTCAGCGTATGAGTAACACAGGAATCATATGTGCGATAAAAAGTGGGGAGCTCCGCCTCAGACGCTAAAAAACAAACAATCTACTTGGTCTAGCGCTAGTGAAAAGGGGATAGACTCGCTTGCTCTCTGACTGATACCGACTTTAGACCACCCCGATGACTTTACTTTTACTTTTATGGTCTTCTGGTAGGGATTTAGAGGACCATCCATAACTATATTCGTAATGTATATAGGCTCACATGCTGGACTGCGACATCGTAGTAAGCAAGTTAGAACTCCAGTCGTACTATTACGTTCATTTTAGTCTAATACCCTTGGGAAAGGTATGAATATCAAGATCCTATACATTTGGTACTACTACTGTACTTCTATAAATAACATTGGCATTAGATAACCCATGAAGGTTAATATGCCATTAAGCAAAGAGACTAAACGTAGGAATACTTGAATACATATAACTGTGTGCAAACAAATGATTATACACTTGTATAGTTATTCAGATTTTTCTCCAAGTGGTTTGTTAGTTTATGAGGTGCAGCTATACAATAACACTGACACCGTTACAATTTGGAAGGATTCTCGCTCTGTCTTTTCACAAATATCAAATTTCCATTTGAAATTCTTTGAGTTATAAATCATAAATTTCGAATTACTGTACCAGCTCGCATATATATATATATATATATATATATATATATATATATATATATATATATATAAAGTTAAGAGAAAGGAAATGAATCCGACTCGCAACCATCGACGAAGGAACCTAGGATTCTCTACCTGAGAGGATTACCAAAGGATTCAAATCGGAGGACCCTTACCTAGAATCAACTGGCCAACGATAGCCCTTAAAAACTTACCCCCCACCCTGTACTAGGGTACAAAACAACTTGTGTTAGGTATATATTGATCAAATTATCCAAATCAGACCTAGCAGCCAGTCAGAACCTGGAGAATAAGCTTGCCCAAATTGCATAATGGAATATCCCAGCCTGCTGTATAAAGCACCTACTAACTCACTCTGGTATTCTCAGAACAGACTCAATACGCTGTGTTCAATTAATTCTACAATTGCCACAACTTGTGATACAGCTGAGTATTAATTTATGTGTTCAACTAATTCTACAATAACCAGTCTGAGTATTAATGTTCAACTAAATTCTACAATAACCAGTGCCACAACTTGTGATACAGCTGAGTATTAATTTGTGTTCAACTAAATTCTACAATACCAGTGCCACAACTTGTGATACAGCTGAGTATTATTTATGTGTTCAACTAAATTCTACAATAACAGTGCCACAACTTGTGGTGCAGCTGAGTATTAATTTGTGTGTTCAACTAAATTCTACAATAACCGTGCCACAACTTGTGATACAGCTGAGTATTAATTTATGTGTTCAACTAAATTCTACAATAACCAGTGCCACAACTTGTGATACAGCTGAGTATTAATTTATGTGTTCAACTAAATTCTACAATAACCAGTGCCACAACTTGTGATACAGCTGAGTATTACTTTATGTGTTCAACTAAATTCTACAATAACCAGTGCCACAACTTGGGTGCAGCTGAGTATTAATTTGTGTGTTCAACTAAATTCTACAATAACCACACAACTTGTGATACAGCAATTTATATCATTTATGTGTTCAAATTCTACAATAACCAGTGCCACAACTTGTGATACAGCTGAGTATTATTTATGTGTTCAACTAAATTCTACAATAACAGTGCCACAACATGCAGCTGAGTATTAATTTATGTGTTCAACTAAATCACAATAAACAGTGCACAACTTGTGATACAGCTGAGTATTAATTTATGTGTTCAACTAAATTCTACATAACCAGTGCCACAATTGTGAATACTGATATTAATTTATGTGATTGTGTGATCTACTAAATTCTACAATAACCAGTGCCAACTTGTGATACAGCTGAGTATTAATTTATGTGTTCAACTAAATTCTACAATAACCAGTGCCACAACTTGTGATACAGCTGGTATTAATTTATGTGTTCAACTAAATTCTACAATAACCAGTGCCACAACTTGTGGTACAGCTGAGTATTAATTTATGTGTTCAACTAAATTCTACAATAACCATGCCACAACTTTGTGATACAGCTGAGTATTAATTTATGTGTTCAACTAAATTCTACAATAACCAGTGCCACAACTTGTGATACAGCTGAGTATTAATTTATGTGTTCAACTAAATTCTACATAACCAGTGCCACACTTGTGATACAGCCTGTGTGCCACAACTTGTGATACAGCTGAGTATTAATTTATGTGTTCAACTAATTCTACAATAACCAGTGCCACAACTTGTGATACAGCTGAGTATTAATTTATGTGTTCAACTAAATTCTACAATAACCAGTGCCACAACTTGTGATACAGCTGAGTATTAATTTATGTGTTCAACTAAATTCTACAATAACCAGTGCACAACTTGTGATACAGCTGAGTATTATTTATGTGTTCAACTAAATTCTACAATAACCAGTGCCACAACTTGTGGTGCAGCTGAGTATTAATTTATGTGTTCAACTAAATTCTACAAATACCAGTGCCACAACTACAGCTGAGTATAATTTATGTGTTCAACTAAATTCTACAATAACCAGTGGACTTGTGATACAGCTGAGTATTAATTTATGTGTTTCAACTAAATTCTACAATAACCAGTGCCACAACTTGTGATACAGCAGGTGCTGTGTTCAATAAAATACAATAACCAGTGCCACAACTTGTGATACAGCTGAGTATTAATTTATGTGTTCAACTAAATTCTACAATAACAGTGCCACAACTTGTGATACAGCTGAGTATTAATTATGTGTTCAACTAAATTCTACAATAACCAGTGCCAAACTACAGCTGAGTATTAATTTATGTGTCAACTAAATTTCTACAATAACCAGTGCCACAACTTGTGGTGCAGCTGAGTATTAATTTATGTGTTCAACTAAATTTTACAATAACCAGTGCCACAATTGTGATACAGCTGAGTATTAATTTATGTGTTCAACTAAATTCTACAATAACCAGTGCCACAACTTGTGATACAGCTGAGTATTAATTTATGTGTTCAACTAATTCTACAATAAGTGCCACAACTTGTGTACAGCATTTTATGTGTTCAACTAAATTCTACAATAACCAGTGCCACAACTTGTGATACAGCTGAGTATTAATTTATGTGTTCAACTAAATTCTACAATAACCAGTGCCACAACTTGTGATACAGCTGAGTATTAATTTATGTGTTCAACTAAATTCTACAATAACCAGTGCCACAACTTGTGTACAGCTGAGTATTAATTTATGTGTTCAACTAAATTCTACAATAACCAGTGCCACAACTTGTGATACAGCTGAGTATTAATTTATGTGTTCAACTAAATTTACAATAACCAGTGCCACAACTTGTGATACAGCTGAGTATTAATTTATGTGTTCAACTAAATTCTACAATAACCAGTGCCACAACTTGTGATACAGCTGAGTATTAATTTATGTGTTCAACTAAATTCTACAATAACCAGTGCCACAACTTGTGATACAGCTGAGTATTAATTTATGTGTTCAACTAAATTCTACAATAACCAGTTGTGATACAGCTGAGTATTAATTTATGTGTTCAACTAAATTCTACAATTAGTGCACAACTTGTGATACAGCTGAGTATTAATTTATGTGAATACCTGAGTATTAATTTATGTGTTCAACTAAATTCTACAATAACCAGTGCCACAGATACAGCTGAGTATTAATTTATGTGTTCAACTAAATTCTACAAATAACAGTGCCACAACTTGTGATACAGCTGAGTATTAAATTTATGTGTTCAACTAAATTCTACAATAACCAGTGCCACAACTTGTGATACAGCTGAAGTATTAATTTATGTGTTCAACTAAATTCTACAATAACCAGTGCCACAACTGTGATACAGCTGAGTATTAATTTATGTGTTCAATAAAATTCTACAATAACCAGGTACAGCTGAGTATTAATTTATGTGTTCAACTAAATTCTACAATAACCAGTGCCACAACTTGTGATACAGCTGAGTATTAATTTATGTGTTCAACTAAATTCTACAGTAACCAGTGCCACTACATTGAACCAGGAATTAAGTCTCTTTAATCTTTCCCATCGTCGCTCGTCAATCATGAATTGTATTAATTACATCGTTTCTATGACAACAGCCCAGTAAACTGACATTTGTTTGAATTTTAATCACATGTGGATATTCGAATATTAAGACTGCACATTTACTTATATTTCACAGGTCAAATGAAATTTATGTGGCATCTCAGTCAGTTTATTCTATAAGTAAACACTATCGATTCTGCTCCCAAAGTGCCCCTACAACCGTAACCATGAACTCTATTTTCAAGTGGAATTCTATTTACAAATTAATGTTGATATGATTTGTATTATTACATTGAATCTTTTTTTCTCATCATAATGTCTATTTTCTTTCTGCTTGTAGGAGAACCGCTTATCAATTTAATGCTTATAAAACTAAAAACTTGCCAGCTGTTAATAACTTGGTCAATATAAACTGTCAAGTATTATAGCTAATTCTTTTTCTGTTTCTTTTTTCGCATCACCAGTTAGCTCACAAAGCCTATCCTGTGTGGAAACATGTACAATTCATTCGGTAAATAAACACTATCGAACGTGTTCCTATAGTGCCCCTACAACCGTAAACATAAACGTGCGAGCCAGAATCTATTCATATCACCGTATTTGATCAGACTCTGTCGCATACGGTTGCTAAATAAGGAGCATTTATAGAAATTATTTTGGTGAATCTGAAGTTCATTAAAACAAAAACAAAAAACTATATCGAGGTCTGGTATACCGAGGACGTAAAATATATTTCTCTCTTTTTCTTTTTTAATTTAAGTAAAAAAAAAGTTATCAGAATATGAAACAACTAAAAAAAAAGTAAGTGCTTGGAAAATTTGTATAAAACTAAGAATTTTATTATTCTATTCTTGTGAGGTTTTCCCACCATTTTTAACTGGTGGTTTTTCACTGGAGTCTGAGTCACAGCAAGTCTCCTCCGGTTTCCAGGACTCTTCTGAGTATTCTATTTAATTTTAATTCCACCCACCCCCGGTTTTTTGCAGGTTCTTGGACTGCCCCAAGTGCGCCAGGTATAATTGATATTACCGTCACCTTCATTTTCCACAGTTTTTTTCAACTCTCTGACAAGATTCAAGTTTTTGCCTATCTTTTCTATTGGGTTAAAAGTTATTTTCTTCTTGTTAATTACAACTTGTTCAGGTCTTTTGGTCGGTCTTAAGTGATCCATGTGTATCTCAAAGTCCCACAGAATTGTATTTGTCTCATTCTGATGTGTGCATATACCATTTGTCAGCATGTTCAAAGTTTAATCATTTTCACAATTCCGAGTAGATAACCTCTTCCACCACATCATGCATATTCTTGTATTCCTTCTATTCCAGTTTACTGCATTTGTTTATTATGTTATTAAATGTTTCTTCTCTGTAACAACATAACCTACACTTTTTATGTAGTTGTTTTTTTAAGAGGTCATCGAATACGAATAATTTTAAACAGATCTATTCAGCCCATATATGGGACTACCAGTTTGAGACAGAGTGGATCTGGGAGTAATGACAATGTAGGGGTTCTCCACATTCCGCAGATCTCCAGAATGTGAGCTTAACTATCAGATGCAGTTTAGTATCATACACAGGATGCCCCTTTTCGAGGAAGTATTACGAGAAGCGGATTCTAAGCCCTGTCAACAAGAGTTGACATGTTATCAACCAACTAACCAATTTAGTATTAGAGAATTTCTGGTTGCACAACATTAGTGCTTTTTTATGGGGGTAACAATATGAAAAGTTGGTTAGAGAAACTTCCCCAAGAACAACCCTCATGAAAGTGTCAGGGAAAAGCTACTGATAAGCGATATAAAAAAAATGGCGCGTGGTGTAATGGTTAGAGTCGTAGGAAATGGACTCGTCGAATAGAGTTCAATTCCTGGACGAAGCTGTTTGCATTTCACATGGTGCTAATATTCTTTGGGAAAGGTATGAATCCGATTCTCCCACCAGCTATGGGTAAATCGCGGGGCAGACTGAGCTATTTAACCATATCTAGGTAACCAGGCTAGGAGAAGGAAAACTCTGAATTTAAACCTGTTAAATTCAGCTTAAGAAATTGACTTTGTGTTACATTCTACTCGTGCGGAGTGGTAAATATATATATATATATATATATATATATATATATATATATATATGTGTGTGTGTGTGTGTGTGTGTGTGTGTGTGTGTGTGTGTGTGTGTGTGAATTTAACATTTTGTGAATAAACAAATGATGTTTTCAAAAAAGGATGTTTTCAAAAAATGTTAAATTCATACTGTCGGATTAACTTCCATTTACTTCATTCATATATATATATATATATATATATATATATATATATATATATATATATGTGTGTGTGTGTGTGTGTGTGTGTGTGTGTGTGTGTGTGTAAAAAAGAACAGACAAATACCGAAATTGGATTATAATAACTCATTGTGTGATTTGTCCGATGAATGGAAAAAAATGAATAATTTTTTTTCCTTCCAGTATTTTGACCTGCATTTTATTTGACCTCTCATGACCTTAAATGAACATGTAATGGTTATTGTCGTCGGAAGTGGACTCAGCTGCCGGAGTTCAAATCCTGTACTAGTCTGTTTGCATTACACATAATACTAATAACCTTTACCTAATTACCTAAAATTTTAGCTCGTAACATAAAACAAAATATCGACCAAATGACAGCTCGTAACTCGGAAAACTCCTAAGTTGGGATACTCGTAAGTCAAGTTACCACTGTACATTAATTTTCGTTTTAAATGTTGAATGCGTTCTTCTGTTCGCTTCTCTATTGTATCGATTCCTTTAGTTGATATACATTAATTACTAGTGATGGTCTCACCATTTTTTTCTGTTTCATAAAATAACCCAGTCAATCATAAATGTAGCGGCTTTAGACATTTTTTTTACGTTTTGATTTACGGGAATTTTAGTCTTTAAAATGTCAGTACTTTAAAAAAGAAACTTCATTAAACTATTCATTTTTTATTGTCGTTATTTTATTTTAATTATTTGCATATTTATTCTATTTATTTAGATTATTTAATTATTGTTTTGTCATCACCTTTCATTTGAGGTTATTTCCTTTTCTTTTTAGATGTCATATTTTATTTTTTTGGCAGCAGCTGTTTCTTTCCCGCACTTTTATCGTTAACCTCGTTTTCATTTTGATTAGCGTCACATTTTTTTTTGTTCTTTTTTCAAAACATTATTCATGTATGATCATTAGGAATCATTGTAGTTTTCACAAATTTTAGGTTTTACTAAACAACACACCTGTTAGGTTTCCGTTCTAAAAGCTGTCCATAATTATACTGATGCTTCTGTTTAGGAAGAGGCGATGGATTCTAACTCGCATTGTATAGTTATTTCAATTAGATTAGGGATTTAGATGATATAAAAACGACATTCAATGTAAATAAGGATCTAACAAATGTATCATTCAGTTGCAAATATGACTGGAAATTGCCCTATTCTCAAGTTTAGAACTTTTAAAATTATATTGCTAATTGTGAATGATGCTTGGTGGGTTACTGCCGACCTAACAAAATTATCATTCGGTTTCCAATTGGACTGGAAATTGATCTAGTCTTAAAGTTATAATTTTTAAGTTGTATTGTTCGTTATAATGTGACGTTTTTGCTGGATAATTGTGATATATATAAAGTCGTCGGAGCGGCCTAAAGTCGGTATCAACCAATCAGCGAGGGAGTCTATCCCCTTTTCACTTGGGCTAAACCAAGGAGATTATTTTAGCGTCTCAGGTGGAGCGCGACACCTACCGTCAGCTCCTTACTTTATCGCACAGATCCTTGTGCTACTCATACGCCGAGTTGGCGAGGACCGGAATCGAACTAGGAACCATGTGGTTTCTAGCCGAACGCTCTACCGACTGAGCTAAGTATATATATATATATATATATATATATATATATATATATATATATATTAGTATATTAAAAAAATATACTAAAAGATTCATTGTATAAAAAAAATTGTATATATTTTACAATATATTACGAGTTGCATACTAACTAGTTTTCGATCCTCGCTCAACAGAGGTAAATATCGATAAAATTAAAATATTAGCACTAATGAAATTTCTGTACACCAAAACAATTACACACACACACACACACACACATACACACACACACACACACACACACACACACACACATATATATATATATATATATATATATATATATATATATATCATTTTTAAACAATATGTGCATTTACTTCGAATTTTGTTCGAAAATACTTGTAAAATCATTTAAGTATTTGCTTGTAATATAATAATTGAAAGCGCAAATATCTTTCTACTTTTATATGCTAACGGTTTTGTTTCTCTGTTTATTTTTGTTTCTTTTAGACTTCAAAATTAAAGATGGAAAAAAGAAGATTCGGGCGATTTTCTCATCTGTGTGCATCGTGGACGGCGAAACAACAGAAATTGCTCGCCATATCATCCAAAACTTGGGCAAAGGATGACTAATGAAGTTACAGCTCCACATTGTTAGAAAAATCTTCTGCAAGTGACGATAACCAACTGAAGATACCAATTGTCAGCTGAGGCTGTAGAATACATCAACTACCTCTGCAGAAGTGTAAGACGCACCCACCATTGGGTCACCTGTTGTGACCTGGTGACCCGTGATGCTTAAGATTAGAATCCTGGTGGCTGAGTAGTCCATACATACAACATACCACCTTGGCCCTTACTTGGGCTTGACGAGTGGTCGGAGCGGTCCTACCGATCAATCAGATGATCAGGTCTAGCACCTATATGATTGTCTGAACCGTATTCCTCAATTGCTCTTATGTCAAATCCACAGCTCTTTTTATCATGTATGTGCTAGAAGGCAGTAGCTGAGGGTTTAGTGTCTTCCATGTCTAGAGCATGCGAAAAGTGGATAAACTCCTGCGCTGTCCGGCTGATACCGACAAAAAGCCATTCAGCCGACTTTATTTTTATTACTACTACAACTACTACTACTACTACTACTACTACTACAATCTAATATTGACGCAGAAGTAGTTGGTTCGTTAGTTAATTTTAGGCATGTCAACCCTTGTTGGGTTATTTAATGCTGAAGTTAGTCTTCTTATTCTCTACACATTGCGGATGCTATACTCATCTTTGTTGCTACACTCACATTTCGGCCGGTGTATTCTCCGGCGTTCTGCGGGTGCCTTTTGTCATACCTAGTAAGTGTCTAATGCGAGATACCTCAAAGCATATAGCACAATAAGAACAGTCTAACTCCGTTATTCAAATAAAGGGTTAAATTCGGAATTTCAGAAGTTTACCGAGTACGACAAAAGATGAAGACCAGAACATTGTGAGTATAGCAAACAAGATGAGAATAACAGTCCACAATGTGTAGGTGATAATAATAACAACTCCTCATCTCGCATATATAGACAGGTATTAGTCATTTTTAATATATCTATTTGCCGCAAGAGACAGTTGTTCCAGGCCGTTGTCGTGTGTACTGTATGGCTGCACAACCTGGACCCTAACTAAGCGACTAAAGAATAAACTAGATGGGAGCTGCACAAGGATGCTACAAGTGATCCTGAACAAGACGTGGAAACAGCACCCCACGAGAAAGCAGCTGTACGACCACCTGCCACATATCACCCAAACCACCCGAGTAAGAAGGACAAGACACGCGGGACACTGCTGGAGAAGCAAGGACGAACTCATAAGCGACGTCCTCCTGTGGAAGCCAGCACATGGGCACGCCAGTGTGGGCCGACCAGCAAAGACGTACATTGATCAGCTCTGTGCGGATGCAGGATGCTGCACAGAGGACCTCCCTAGAATGATGAGCGATAGGGACGGATGGAGATATCCGTGCCAACAGCGCGACATGATGATGATGATGATTTGCCGTTATCGTCTGAAGAAATTTGATTCGGTAACCCGAGTTCAAATCCTAGACTTAGCAGTTGGCATTTCACATAGCGCTAATACCCCTAGGAAATGTATGTATCCAATTATTCTCCTTCTAGCTATGTTTAAATATAAGGCAGCCTGGGCTCTTTAACATGGGTTAGGCAACCAGTCCAGTAGAAGGAAAACTGTGAATTCAAAATTGTTAAACCTGTTGTGGGGTTTTAAGGGGTCAAAATAAGACAAACACGACGGGTAACAATGTAGACAAATGTATTTAACAAAAGAGTAGAAATTTACAGCAAAGAAAGTGGAGATTGCGTCCGACCAATATAGTTACGAGCTGACTCGCATTTGCTTCCGTCAAGCCACAATTGTTCCTATTACTTATAGTAGACGTCGGCGCATTCTATTATTGTCCATAGGTTATATCAACTATAAAAAAAAACCGCTTAGGAAATTGACTCTGTGTCGCATCCTGATCGTGAAGAGGGATTGGCTAAATATATAATGACCTTGTGTCGTACTTGGCTGACCTTAGTGAATATCAGTGAAGCATTCTACTGAGGATTAACCTAGCTAGCAAATCTCTACGAGACGAACCTGTTTTTGTAGTCACTCAGTGACAGGCGTTTTTCTATTGATGCCTCTACTCAAAGAGTTTTTTTTTTATTTAATTTCTTTCTTTTTAAAAAGGATTTACTTTGATTCTTTGATTCTTCACATCATAAATCCTATTCCTAACATTTAATTGGATACGTCTTCTTTCTTTTTGAGGTGGGGGACTTTTTTTTAATTAGAATTATTAAGATATGTTACTTTGCTCTCCTAATGGTTACCCATTGCCTCATTCAACCCACCACCCCTCTCTCTCTCTCTCTCTCTCTCTCTCTCCCCTCTCTCTCTCTCTCTCTCCCCTCTCTCTCTCCTCTCTCTCCCCCTCTCTCTATCTCTCCTCTCTCTCTCCTCTCCCCCTCTCCCTCCCCCCTCTCTTCTCTCTCTTCCTCTACCCCATTCTTCTTGATTATTTTCCTAATCGACTTTTTTTTTTTTTTTTAGTTCAATACATACTTCTTTTTCTTAATTGCTTTTTTTTTCTTCATCTTCTTTTTCTATATACTCTTTTTTCTTTTGTCTTTGTTTTTGTTTTTGTTCTTTTGATTTTTTTCTCTTTCTCTCCTTGTTCTCTTTTGCTTCTCTTTTTCCGCTTCCTTCATTTCTTCTTCTTTATCATTGTCTTCAGCTTTTCTCCTCTTTTCTCTTGTTTATTTTCTCTCTTTCACTTCGTTCATTTGTTGTTGTTGTTGCTCTTCTTCTTCTTCTTCTTCTTCTTCTTCTTCTTGCAAAATTTTTCTCTCTTCTCTTCCTCTTTCTTTCTCTCTTCTTCTTCTTCTTCTTCTTCTTCTTCTTCTTCTTCTTCTTCTTCTTTATTTTGTCTCTCATTATAATACCTATCCGTCCCTCTTCTCTTTTTCCTCTTCTTTTTTTTCTTCTTCTTGCAAAACTTTTTTCTTACCCCTTCTTTTTCTTCTTCTTCTTCTTCTTTCTCTTCTTCTTCTTCTTCTTCTTCTTCTTCTTCTTTATTTTGTCTCTCTCATGTTATAATACCTATCTGTCCCGCTTCTTCTTCTTCTTCTTGTAAAACTTTTTTCTCCCCCTTCTTTTTCTCTCTTCTACCTCCTCTTCTCTTTTCCCTCCCCTCCTAAATTTCTTCTTTCTTTCTTTCTTTCTTTTTTTCCCTCAATCTTCCCCTCCGAAAACCCGTACCCTTTTTTTTCACTCATGTCTCTCTTTTATCGCGAATATTAGACTTATCGCTTTCATAGCCATTCGTTCTTTCAGATACATTCTGGTATTTTTTTTTTACAAGACCACCCCTTTCATGTCATCATTTAAGAGTCATTATTTCTAGGCTAGCATTTCTTTCAATAGTTTCCTAGACAAGTCAAATTGGTAGGAAGCCGGGAGAAATGCCTACCGCTTCTTTAACTTAATATTTGTCGATCTTACTCTTACCCAACACACTAGCCGCCTTGTCGCTGGGGCGTTAGAATGCACAGACTGTACCTCTGCAGAGGGATAAGACTCCCCCAATGGGGCCGCCGTGGGTGGCGACCCGTAATGCTTAAGGATAGAACCCAGGTTGATGAGCAGTTCATGACTTGCAATACTCCACTTTGGCCCTATCTTGGGCTAGACGGGCGGTCGGAGACGCCACCCTCCGATCAATCGGCTGGTCACGTCAAGCCCTAGCACCTATATGATTTTCCCAACCCTATTGCCCTTATGGCAAGCCCCAACCCCTTTTTATCATATGGATGCTAGAAGGCGGTGGCTGAGGGTCTTCATGTCCTAGGAATGACGTTAAACTCTATCTGATGGTGAGGTTCCAGTTTTGGAGGTTTGGGGAATGTGGAGCACCCCTTTATCACCATTGCTCCCTGGTCCACTCTGACCAGGAGTGGTAGTACCTGTTAGGGTCCCATCTATTGGTTGAATAGAAAAACATGAGTTTATAAACAAAATTGTATTATGCATTACGAATGAATTTATTTCACAACTTTGTCGGCATTAAATGACCCACCAAGGTTGATATGCCGTAAAACAAAACAAACCAAACCAAACCAACACACTAGCCACGTATCAAAAGTGATTTTCTTTCAAGGTTAACATAATACCAAGTGTGATCGTAAAATATATAAACCTGAAGTTTTATATTTTTTTATTTAAAAATATAAATGGCAAGGTGGTTTGGCTTCTTTGTTTATGGTCTATCAACCTTCGTGGGTTATTTAATACCAAATTCATCCTTTCAGAGTAACAGTAGTGGTGGTAGTTAACCCATAGCTAGGAAGATTAGGTGGTCATACTTTTTCCAAGGGTATTTTTGAAAGTCAGCATAATAGCGCAACTGGAGTTCGAACTCACTTGCACTTTAGCCACTTCACCAAGTATACAAATAATTTGCTCACAGCTATATGGTTTCAAGTATTCGTATGTAGTACTTTAATATTCGTATGGTTTCAAGTATTCGTATGTAGTACTTTAATATATTCGTATGGTTTCAAGTATTCGTATGTAGTACTTTAATATTCGTATGGTTTCAAGTATTCGTATGTAGTACTTTAATATTCGTATGGTTTCAAGTATTCGTATGTAGTACTTTAATATTCGTATGGTTTCAAGTATTCGTATGTAGTACTTTAATATTCGTATAGTTTCAAGTATTCGTATGTAGTACTTTAATATTCGTATGGTTTCAAGTATTCGTATGTAGTACTTTAATATTCGTATAGTTTCAAGTATTCGTATGTAGTACTTTAATATTCGTATAGTTTCAAGTATTCATATTCGTATATTCAAGTATTCGTATGTAGTACTTTAATATTCGTATTCAAGTATTCGTATGTCGTACTTTAATATTCGTATGTAGTACTTTAATAATTTAAGCAATTATATGGTTTCAAGTAACTATTGCTATTTAGTAATCATTTGTTTGTACGTAGATACATATTTTCAAGTATTCTTCTTATATAGCGGCATCAAATTCAAATATGTTACGTGGCGCCTTCTTCGCAGCCCTAAATCGTGTATGTTAGTAGTCGGCCTTAATGAAATCACAACACATGCGTATAGTAGGAACTTTGACTTTATTTCTTCTTCCCCGCGCTGTGGGTGGCGACCGTTGACAATGGAAATGCCCGAGGGTTGACAATGACTACTACTGGGGCGACTGGCGATGGTGAGGTAAAGGGGTGGCTAGGTGACGTCTCACAACCCGTCGGCTATGACCTTGAGCGGCGGTCACGCTCACTTGTTCTCTGTTCCGGGACGTCTGTCTGACTGACCTGGGATCTCTGACTTCCTTATGTATATAAGCCGCCTACGCATTTTCTTTTGTTATACTTATCAGCGGAAAAATCTATTTCCGAATTTCATTTCTTTGTTCGCGTAAACCGGAAAAGGTCCTTTGTCATTTTTGTCGTCTTTCGTTGTTTTGGTTTAAACGGAAAATCCTGCTTCCACTCGTACAATATACTACATTCTTAGCAAATACTAGTAATTTTCAAACAGTTATATGATTTCCAGTATTCCGATCTAGAACTAATAAATTCAGAAAAAATGTTTTGACTCATAGATCGGACCCAAACCGGTATAATCACTCCAGGTCGGAGAAGAGAAGTAAAAGACAACAAGGAGAGAAAGAGAAAATGTGAATAGAACAAAAACAAAAACAATAAGGGAATAACGGCTGCAAAAGTGCACTCAACACTCACCTTTCCCGAGGGTATTAGACTGAAAGTGAACGAAATAGTAGGTTGAAAACACATTGCCTATCGGGTAAAGGAAAATGTCTGGGTATAATGGTAAGTTTGGTTTGGTTTGTTTTGTTTTACAGCATATCAACCTCAGTGGCTCATTTAATGCTGACATAATGGTAAGTAAAGAAGGTCTTTTGGGGCATGAAAAGGCCTATCTATTGATATCCTTTAAAAAGATGCAACGGTAAGCTGTGCTTCGTATTTCCAACGCCTTTGGCAAAATCCCCCTTTTATTGAATAAACCTTATGTATATATATATATATATATTTGAGATATATTTCTCTATCTGTATCCATTTTTTGGAAGTACATATACCAGGTTTGGGCATTGGTCTGAAGCATTAAAGTGCTATATTATGATAATGTTGTTACCATAGGAATAAATATCAGAAACTAAACAATCAGCATCAAGCACCACCAGATCATTTAAACAGAGCAGCAAGCAGCCAGAAGATTACTACTATTCCGGGTTTTGAAGAAAGATGTCACTATCCTGAAAATTTACCACTACGTCTAAATAAAAGAAACTAAAAAAAAACTACCGAGTTTTCTGATATTTATTCCTAGATTAACATATTATGATAACAACATTATCATAATATAGCACTTTAATGCTTCACACCAATGCCCAAACCTGGTATATGTACTTTCCAAAAAACGGATACAGATACAAAAATATCTCAAATATATATACTCACTAGAAGCATACAGACTCAAAATCAACATATATATATATATATATATATATATATATATATATATATATATATATATATATAGAGAGAGAGAGAGAGAGAGAGAGAGAGAGGGGGGGGATGTTTCAGAAAAATCAATATCATTTAATATTTTAATAATGTGACCAATTCTATTTGATCTTCAATCTGAATTTTTTAGATGAAGCTTAATAATTTGTATTGTTTGGAATATGAATATATTGTTCAGTTGGACACATGGCGCAACGGATATAAGGGTTAAGATAATGCAATTCTAAGTTTCAAGTATGGGTTACAGGTTCAATCCTGACCATAGGATAATACCATAGAAAACTGAACATAGCTTAACACTTGTACCCAATCATGGTTAGCGGAATGACGACAGTCTACTCCAGTGGATTGAATAAAAGATTTGCGTGAAGTTCCGTGAAGGCTCTTGAATTCGATAAGAAGGTTCCAGAGTTCAATGAGAATGTTCTCAAGTCAACAAGAAACACTTGAAGACCGAAGGGCACATTGTGCGAAATGTTGTGAATATAACAATAAAGATGAGGACAATAGTCCGAAAAATCTAAATACAAATTAACCAATTCTCATCTTAAATCTAAAATTTATTTTCTGGAAATTTAGTTTCTAGAAATGTCAAACATTGGAAAAGAAAAGGCGTTTAAGTATTAAAGAAAATGTTAAATTATTTCTACTCATGTTTAAATTTCAGATCATTTGATTAGATTACAAAATATGAATTCTTCTCAGACACATTGAACACCTCAAATGATATCAATCTTTTGAAACAGTATATCATCTATATATTAAAACAATAGCACTTACCTACGTGTGTCATGTCATGTCCCCCCCCTCAAATAAATAAAGGACCATTTCGTTGTAATTTTAAGGAAAGAGAGGGAAGAAAAGGAGCGTGCTACACGTCAGAGGTAAAATAAAAACAAATATAAAATAAAGAAAAGTGAGAGATAGGAAGCGATAGCTCTTATCGTCTGTTTAAATAAAATAGAAAGAAGAGCAGAAAAGAAACAAAGAACATTAGAAAATATAAGAGAAAAGCGGAAGAGAAAGAATTTCGCCAGAGATGATTGTCCTTTTATATATTGAACTATGTTACAATAGCTCTTAAGTAAACATATCAAGCGTTGTAATAGTCGAATTATCATACCGTGATATATCCACGGTTCACGCCAGTATTTATATTATATTATATTTTATTATATATCATAAAAGGCTCGACTGACTGACTGATGTTCATATATATTTACAAGTGGCTTAATGGTTAGAGTCGTAGGAAATGGACTCGTCAACGCGAGTTCAATTCCTGGACGAAGCTGTTGGCATTTCACTTAGCGCTAATACCCTTGGGAAAGGCATGAATCCTACTGTCCATCCAGCTATGGATAAATAGCAGAGCAGACTGGACTCTTTAACCATGGCTAGGTAACCAGTCTAGGAGAAGGAAAACTTTGAATTCAAACCTGTTAAACTCCGCTTAAGAAATTGACCTTGTGTCACATCCTGCTCGCGGAGGGGTTGGTAAATATATATATATATTTACAATCATCTACTGTGAGGAAATGATAATTATCGTCATAAGAATGCAACTTTAGTTCATAATATTTTAATTCATTTCTGATTTACGAATCATTCATTCTTCTCATTTGCAGCGGCAAATCATTTTCAATACGTATTTTTTTTTTTTCTTTTCAAAATCGTTTACAAAATATTTCTATAGGAAAAAGCTTGAATTAAAATCTGACAAACCTTTTGTTTCTGAATTTCAATAGCATACATACGCCTTTTTGATTTGGTTTATTAGACTAATTTGAAGAACAGAATTGTGAAGTGCTCTTAAATCTTACCTCATACAAAGTTGAGAGACAGAAAATGCTAAAACAAATTTTCTGTTAAGCATTGAAAAATACAAAAAAAAAAATAATTATAATCTTATTATAATGAATATTATGTAACTGTCTATGTAACCGAAACAACGTCACCACTGACGTCACGATTTCCTTAGTTATTTAATTTATATTCTCAACGATTATGAAATGGTCATTATTTAATCTTAATTAGCATCTTATTAATTAACGATGTCTCTATCAAAGTCTAGCTGAGTTAGATTTTCCACAAATCTGCCAATATTATTAAAGTATTTGCTTCTCATCCGACTTATGAGGGCGTGACACAAGGTCATTTTTATGTGGACTCACCACGAGCCGACTCATAGGGCGAAGGTGCAAAAAAGTGTTGATCCCGTCGACATTCCCCCTTAAGGGGCGCCTCAAGCACTGGACAATAAACCCAGCCCTGCCCCTTTAAATCGAGGGACAGTTATTGCCTGGGGGGATAGCCCCCTGGGATCAACGCTGTTAATTTACATTTAAAAAACACAGGCCCCGTAAAGCCGTGTTATGGTATGGTATTTGCCTCTTATCCCACTTATGAGGGCGTGACACAAGGAAATTTTTATGTAGGCCCACCCACAAGCCAAAACTCATGGGTGGCAGGCACAAAAATGCGTTGATCCCATCGGCATTCCCCCTCAAAGGGGTGCCTCAGGCGCTGGACAATAAACCCAGCCCTGCTCCTTTAAATCGAGGGGCAGGTATTGCCTGGGGGGATATCCCCCTGGGATCGACGCTGTTAATTTCATTAACAAACACAGGCCCCGAAAGGCCCGTGGTATTAATGCATAAAGAGAGTACAAAACTAGACACGACTGGGTTGGGAAGGTGATCCACTGGGAACTATGCAAAAAAATTAATTTTGACCATACAACAAAATGGTATATGCATAAACCAGAATCTGTTCTTGAGAACGAAACACATAAAATTCTCTGGGACTTTGAAATAAAAACGGATCACCTTATCCCAGCAAGAAGGCCAGACCTAATGTTGATAAACAAAAAAGAAAGAACTTGTCAACTGGTGGATTTTGCAGTACCAGCAGATCACAGGGTGAAGTTAAAGGAAAATGAAAAAATAGACAAATATCTGGACCTTACCAGAGAACTGAAAAAGTTATGGAATATGATAGTGAAAGTAATACCAATTGTAGTTGGTGCACTTGGAACAGTCCCAAAAGGATTAGAAAAGGGTCTGGAAAGTTTGGATATCAGAGGAATACTCAGAAGAGTACTGGAGACCTGAGGAGACTTACTGTCACTCAGACTCCAGTGAAAGACCATCAGCTAACGCTGATGTGAAAACTCAAAAGGAGTAAATAATAATAATATCACCTAATACTGGTGTGATAAATTCGAAATAATAATACAACTATGATTATAATAAAAGATGCTACTAATCGAATAATAATAATAATAATAATAATAATAATAATAATAATAATAATAATTTATCTAACACGTCTGTGTCTGTGTGTGTGTGTTTACATATGTTACATAATGAATAGGTTGACTATTCATTTTGTAATGAAAAGTAAAATTTGAAAATAAGGTCTAAATTTAAGAACGCATTATAAGTTCATATAAGTCCTTGGTCTCTTATTGACCTGGACGTGATATTCAGATTCTTTTAGAATATCACGTGACTGAAATCTGTGGGAAAATACTTAGTTACAGACTTGGTGAACTAGGCGATCAATTGAATCAGACGTGAATGGCGTTCGTTTCAGAATTCCTCTCTGTGTGTTGGAAACATCAGCAGTGGGGGAAATAAAAGACGTCGAAAATAAACTAAGTCTTTGTGTTTATTAATAAGAACTGAAGAAACGGATAAACAGATTCAGCAAACCCAGAGACATTCCATCTAACCCCAAACAATCCTAGAAGACAAGAAGACTATAGAAGACTGATCCCGGATAGCAGAGTTAAACCCAAGTACGATAATAATTAAGAAAGGATAGGGAACACACACACACACACGCGCGCGCACACACACACACACACTTCGTCGTTGTCATGTTAATATACAGTGACCCCAGATATTAACTGGTAACATAGTAAATGAATTAATCATAAAATTTAATTTATAATAATACCAAGATATTTAATGATTCCATTTGTAAAATTTATTGAAAAATGAACTTGTAGTTTCTGATGTTTCAGTGTTTCATTATTCAGAATGTTTTATTTTACTTTAATCTTTTGATTTCTTTTTTTAAATTTAAAAATAGAATATGAAAATATGAAAATAATCTTTAGAATTTCAAGAATAGAATATCTTGAGGAATATTTTATAAGTGCACACATTTACATGTTACATATATATATATATATATGACTATATGAATAATATACAACATATATCTATATAAATATATAGATAGATATATAAAAATACATGTATATATATATATATGTGTCTGTGTGTATAAATATATATTATATATATATATAATATTATATAAATATATATATGTACATAATTAATATATACTACATATATATATATATATATATATATATATATATATAATATATATATATAATATATATATATGTATATATAAATATATAATATATATATATATATATCCAATCAAGATATAAAATTGTATTACAATAATTACATGTACGATATATACGTATTTATAAGCTGTAAATATATATATATATATATATATATATATATATATATATATATATATATAAATCTATTTTGCCGGATTTTTCTTACCTAGGTTACGAGGGTTTACAAGTTTGGATATTGAATATATATATATATCATCATGCAGGATGAGAAAGGCCAATTTTTATCACAGGACATGTAGACAAGAGGAAAGACTTGTTAAGATTTTTGATCAAATTCAAGCATCCATTCTAACTGATTATGCTTTGATGGTTGTTTGGCTGATTGATTTTAACGGCATATCAACCTGTCTGGGGTTATCTCATGCATAGCAATTGGGAAGTAATATATGTTGTGTATCTATGTTTATACTTTTGTAGTAACTGTTTTTAACAATGTGTTAGCATCATTAGGAATCCTATTGTATGATATTGATTAGGTTCATGTCTATATTCTATCGTTAATCTTATTTCCTTAAAAAAGGACAGAATGTCTTCTATGTTGACTTTTTCAAATAGATCTTTCATTTGTTTGGATTAAAATAACGGCTTCTGAAATGACCAAAAACCCTGCATTCTATGAATAAGTGTTTAATAGTCAAAGGTGTTTGACATATTTCATACTGTGGTTGTTCTTCTTGTTTGTGTATATAGAGTGCGTTAGTCTCGTGTGATCAATGCGTAATCGGGACACAATGACTTATACATTGAGTTTTTTTTTTCAGGTGAGAATAATTCTGTCAGAATTGCATGGTAAACTCACAGACCAACCGTTGGTATGCTCTGTCCCAAGAAAATGTACCAATTGTGATTAAAAACAAACACCCAGTTCAGGTTATGCTGTTTGAAGTAGTTACAAGCAATGGTGACGTTATTCCTCCAGTAACTTCCCACATGGCCTCACACTCAACAAGGAGGCTATCACCAAGTTCCTGCAGAAATAGAGCTACTCTGGATCAATAGAGTGTTTGCTGGAAGAACCTGCATCCGGCAACAAAACTTTACGTCATACCACTCAAGCAGGGAAACTCAGTCTTGACTGAGATAAAATTCCTGCCCTACTATTCAACCCATAGCTGGAGGGGGAATATATGGATTCATACCTTTCTCAAGGTAATAGCGCTATGTGAAATGCCAACAGCTTCGTCTAGGAATTGAACTCGAATCGACGAGTCCATTTTCCACGACTCTAACCACTAGACCACGCTATTATTTGGATTAAAAGTTTCTCCAATCTAATGCCAAAGTTGTGGTGAAGGCAACTCTCTAAGAGAAATTAACTCCAATATCAAAACTGGAGAAGGAATCACCAAAATAAATCCTCTGAGAATTTAAGTATTCTTTGACGGGGAATGTCTAAGAGAAGGTACTCTGAAATAAAACGCGCAGTTTGCAGAATCTCAAGTTATCTTGTAATTCTTGTCACTGGGGTGTAACTATGAGAGTAGCATAAGAGACGAACAAGCGTATGTAACTACAATCAAACGACATACTGATGTCTTATCATTTTACTCATCTTGTATCAAGTTGATTTAGTTATTAATCAGGATGCATGGGTTGGAATTTTGGTGGTAAAGTAACTATTATCTATCAATATGTGGAATTCTTCACACACACACACACACACACACACACACATACACACACACACACACACACACACATATATATATATATATAGACAATAAGTATATACTAGAAAAAAGTGACCCGTTGGGTCACCCGTTAAGTTCTCGCTAGATGATTGGGATAGGAAAAAGAGTAGGATCTGTTAAAAACGAATTCAAATTTTAAACCGATTATTTAAGGTCAAATTTTGTCTAAGTCGAAAAAGTAACATAATGAGCATCAGCAAAAAATCAAAATAATATTACACATGTAATTCATTTTTGATACATTTAAAACAATGTTTTCGGTCAATTTCGATCAAGATGCCTGCCAAGACGCTACTTAAAATCCGTTTTTAGAAAATAAATTGTAACTTTTGCGATTGAAAAAAATTCACACAGGATTGTCCAATTAGACACATAACCTAGTAGATAAAGGAGTTAGGTTAAGACAGTTCTAAATGACAGTTATCTCTAGACTGTAGGTTCAATCGTGGTCAGGGGCAGCAGTAACATAGAATAATAATTAACATAGCTTAACACCTACACCCCAGCTATGGTTAGTGGAATGAGAACAGGATACCCCCGTGGGCTGAATAAAGGCTTAGGTTCAAAGTTCCGTGATGGCTCCCTATTACAAGAAGGTTCCTGTGTCCGACAAGAAATACCTGAAGAAGGCCGAAGGGGAAATCGGCCGAAACGCTGTACAGATAACAATGAAGACGAGGACAATAGTCTGAATAATACAAATAATGGTAATCTTTGCAGAGTTCCATCCTGGCCTACTGCCTCAAAAACTGCTAGCCGCAGACTGCTGAAATAACAACACCAGCTACGATTGAAGTCCGTAGCCGAAGCGGTATCACTTGAAAAAAAGAAAAAAACAACAACTAAGGGCGTTGTTCCGGAAAACCCAACCCCAACCCCCTCTAGTTAAAATTAAGTTTTATTACAAAATTTGTGGTTCTGTTTTTCCTGGGTCACCCAAATTATTTTTTTTCCATTAAACTAACCCTAAAACCCAACCCCAACCCTAGCCCTAAACTCTATTTTTTACACCGCTTCGGCTACGGACTTAAATCGTAGCTGGTGTTTTTTTCAGCAGTCACTGGCTACCATTTTTTGAGGCAGGAATCCAGGACAGAACTCCGCAAATATTACCCAAATAATACTCCAAAACATATATTTTAGTTTTTATTTTCATTTTATTTTTCGATTTTCGGTACTTATTTACTACTCGAGCAGATTCTTAAAAAAACCGGTACTCTTTGCGGAGAACCGTCCCGCCTCAAAAAACGCTAGCCGGTAATTGCTGAAAAAACACTAGCTACGATTGAAGTCCGTAGACGAAGCGGTGTCACTTGCAAAAAAAAAAAAAAAAAACAAACTTAGGGCATTTTTCCCGAAAACCCAACCCCAACCCTAAACTCTAACCCACTCCTGGTTAAAATTAACAGTTTTATTACAAAATGTCTGGGTTCTGTTTTTCTGGGTTAGAACCCGAGTTTTTTTTATTCAAGTAACACCGCTTCGGCTACGGACTTCAATCGTAGCTGGTGTTTTTATTTCTTTTCTTTTTTCTATTACAACAGCCAACGGCAAGCATTTTTTGAGGCAGGGGACCGGGATGGTTCTCCGCGAAGAGTACCAAAAAAAAATGTTTTTTCTTCTATTCACACCTTTTTTCTTTTTATTTATGCAGAAAATAATATCAATCACATATATACACACACCGATATTTTGCACCCCAAACTTGAAAAAATCAGAAAGTTTTAAAATAAAATAAAAATTAATTCATTGCTAAATCAACACTGAAAATTTGATTATAATCGAATATTTCCCTGAGTTTTGGTATATTTTTTCAAACGTGGGGGGTCAGAGTTGTATTAAAAAAAACGAATTGCCCTAGTTAAAATTGAAATAGACATTAGTTTATTGCGGGCGGGTTTTGCTCTTCAGTCGCCTATAGAGAGGGAGGAGGGTTAAGCGAAGGGGGTGTTGAAGGGGACGACGGCTGGCTGCTGCTTTTACACTTCCCTTCATTGCCAGTGAAGGGCATTGAGATGCCCTATAGAGAGTAAAAAGGGGGGCATGTATAATGTAAAGACAGAGAAGGGTCAAGATTTGACTTAATTGCAAATTACGACTAATTAAACCAATTAAAGTGGAGTTTTTTCAAACATTTAGTAGCCTAAAACTAAGGAATAATTAAAGACACATTTCGTGTGATCAAGGTCACCAACAAAAAAGTCTTAAGACATTGAAAGCTGAAAATCTCAGCTTAGTATAATAATATATATATATATATATATATATATATATATATATATATATATGAGGAAAAAATGAGTAAGAAAAGAAATGTAGATGGATAAAAATGAATTTTATCGATATCACTTTTAATCGATATCACTTACACGTGTGTTTCGGTCTGTTTATCAAAATGTATAGATTTACGTTATTATTACAACTATACATTTGATAAACAGACCGAAACACATGTGTAAGTGATATCGATTAAAGTGATATCGATAAAATTCATTTTTATCCATCTACATTCTTTTCTTTACTCATTTTTTCCTCATATTGTCGGATTCATTTCCCATTCTCACACACACACACACACACACACACACCACACACACACACATATATATATATATATATATAATATATATATATATTATATATTTAAACTATTTCCTTAAAAAACAAAATGCTTATTATTTTCAATATTTTTATTCTTTTCTTCAAGCTTCCTAATAATTCTTTTGATCTTACAATCTGGAAATGCATTAATAATTCTCTCCCAAAGAGCCATTTTTCGCTGAACGAGTACTTCTCGATTCTTATCCTAACCATTATCAAGATAGAGTATGTGTGTATTTCATTATTAAACCTATTTGAGTAATGTTAAGTATTGTTAATGTAACTGTTAAAGTAATTGTTTTGTTTTTATCACCTAAGTGACGCTAAGCAACAGCGGCAGTTTTTTTTTTTCTACCAAGCGAGGTAAACGTATTTAGAATAAAATTGTTGGAAACGATACCCATGGTATTTAAGGGCTTTTTATTCACAATATATAATATATATAATATATATATATATATATATATATATATATAGAGAGAGAGAGAGAGAGAGAGAGAGAGAGAGAGATAGACAGGTATTTTTAATTTCTTGTACCATTGTCAGTATGAAGTATATATATATATATATATATATATATATATAATATATATATTTAGAGAGAAGGGTATATTTTCCTCGTACCTCACTTGACCCAATCAGAAAGAAGGGGCATCACTGTCTAACTAGGGCAGGATGAAAGAGTAGAACTCAGTGGGCCATAGATAAAGAATTTGAGTAAAGAATTAACACTAGACATTTACAGACAGACCACCGCTTTAATGGAAAAAAAATTAAAAAATTAAAAAATTTCCACCAATCAAAAAGACGTTTATAAAAAGAAAAAATACACAAATATCGCCCCGGGAGGCGGGGAGAAATGTATAAATGTAAACTGAATTTGGTCATTTGCCAGTCTTAATAAAAAAAACGTGGTCTGTAGAAGCTCGGTAGGCCCCAGATACCAACGAGTGGAAATGGTCCATAATCACGATACCCATGTAATTAAGGCTTTTTATTCATATATATATATATATATATATTATAATATATATTATATAATATATACATATATATATATATAGAGAGAGAGAGATATGAGAGAGAGAGAGAGAGAGAGATCTAGTATTGAAAAATTAGATTTTATTATTGCCATGAATTTGATGAGCAGCTACACACATATAAAGTGATTATTTCCCTTGATTATTGTTGTCAAAGTTCCCCTAGTTGTGAAAAAGTCATATTTCATAAAAGAAAAATTTCCCAACAAAAACAAATATATATATATAGAATTTCTTTAACTTTTCCTTTTTTTGAATTTGATATCCCTAATTTGTGATTAGTCTTTTGCTAATGGCTTTTGCTTCAACTACATAAGAATTTACAACAATGATCAAGGGAAACAATCATTTCTTGTGGTGGGTCTTAACCCATGGAAGTTTCATTAAAATTTGTAGTTAAAAAATTAAAGATAGTTAAGTTTTTCCTTGCCTGTACAAATGCTGTACACACACACAACAACACACACACACACACCTTATATTATAATATATATATATATATATCTAATATATAATAAAATAAAGTCGTCGGGGCGGCCTAAAGTCGGTATAGCCAGTCAGCGAGGGAGTCTATCTTTTTTTTCAATAGCGCTAGACCAAGAGATTGCTTTGGCGTCTGAGGTGGAGCGCCACACCTACAGCAGCTCTTACTTTAACCGCACAGATCCCAGTGCTACTCAAACGCTGAGTTTGGCGAGGCCGCTATCGAATAAGAACTTCTGGTTTCTAGCCCAACGCTCTAAGCCGAATATATATATATATATTATTATTATATATATATATTATAAAATATATAAATATGTATATATAAGAAAAGTGTTCTTATGGGTCCCCACGGGAGAAAATTAAAATATTGTTATAAAAGATTAGGTTTTAATATATATATATATATATAAATAATATATATATATATAATATATTTATATATATATTATAGTCCTGAAAAAGAATATCAGATCTGAAACACGTGTCGCAATGTAAAATAATAACAATTAAAACAAACCTAATCTAGTCGGACAGAGAGGGAGACTATCCCCTTTTTGCTAGACCAGAGAGATTGTTTTGCCGTCTAAGGTGGAGCGCCACAACCTACTATCAGCTTTACGCACAGAAGCCAAGTCGTGCTACTCATATGCGAGTTGGCAAGGTCCGGTAATTAAAACCCAGAACCTTGTGATTCCTAGGCGGATGCTCTACCCACTGAGCTAACCCGCCTTGTATGTGTGTGTGTCCGTGTGTGTTGTGTATGTGTGTGTGTCCCGTGTTGTGTGTCCTCAGACTCCAGTGAAAACCAAGTCTAGCCAGTGTGAAATTCGCTCGGAGTAAATAATAAATGTATTTGTTGTCATAGTAGTAAGACAATAATTTCCTGCCGTGTGCTTTCAGGTGTCTGTTGATATGAACCTGTGCTCCGATGTTGCTGTCCCAATTGATAAGTGACAGTCATCTGATGCGCAGGTCCAGCAGTGAGAAGATGGAACATTCCTAGGCAGTCCAGGTGATTTGTCCGACTCGGATGTTTCTTAGGCACGTAAGCCTGGTGCGATTTTAGATGTGAACAAAAGTTGCGTCAATCACATACAGAGAGATTCAGGGAAATGTGAGAGCGGGGTTTAGATAGTGTTATTGTCCCGGCACTGAAAATCCCTGCATGCAAGGTTTGGAAGCGAATTCAAGGTGCATAGAGAGAGATATGTAACTGAGATACATA
The DNA here is from genome assembly GCA_023376005.1 of Doryteuthis pealeii. Lineage (NCBI taxonomy): Eukaryota > Metazoa > Mollusca > Cephalopoda > Myopsida > Loliginidae > Doryteuthis > Doryteuthis pealeii. The sequence goes on from CM042153.1 coordinate 42,430,556, forward strand.
GATCGATAGATAGATAGATAGATGGAACCAACGCAGATAGATAAATAGTAATAGACTGTGACAGGGAGTGACGTGAAAGAGAGATCGAGATAAATACATACATTCATACAAAAAAGATGACATGTTTTATTGTCTCCATATATTTTTGTCTCTCTGTCATACTAGTGTATATATATATATATATATATATATATATTTATATATATATATATATATATAATGGATGTACACACAAAATACACACACATATGTAAGATTTTGATAGGCAAATATGAACATATATATAAAGATAGATAGGAGTTAAAATGGACATCTATAGGAAATAAAAATACGATCCCACAGATTTATATAAATATAGAATAATAAATTTATATATATATATAATTATATATGCATATATATTATATATATATATATATATATATATATATATATGATTATAGTAATATACGTATGTATATAGATATACTACTTTTTACTATATACATATGCATAAGACAGATTGATAGATATATCGATATATAGTTGAGTTATGTAGATATGACAGAACATATATATATATATATATATATAATACATAAGTTTTATATCAATAGCATATTATATAGGGATTTAAAATAGCCATTATAGGAAATGAAAATACATGCACAGATGTATGTGAACTGATAATAAGTAATGTTCATAGTATAATTTATATCTATATATATATTCCATATATATAATATATATATATTATATATATAGTATATTATTATATATAGAATATACGTATGTATATAGATATACTACTTTTTACTATATACATATGCATAAGACAGATTGATAGATATAAAGATATTTACTTGATAGGCAGATATGAACACACACACACACACACACACACACACATATAATTATAATATATATATATAATATGTACTAATATTATATATATATATATATATATAGGGAATTAAATAGCCTTATGAATGAAAAATACAATCACAGATGTATATATATGAATATATAATTATATATATATATATGCAATATATATTAATACATTTATATACTAATATATTAATATATATGTGCATATATAGTGCTATATAGATACCTACATTTATATATATTATATATATTTATATGCATATATATATATACTTTATATATAATAGATATTTATTTACTATATATATATATATATACATATATATTATATATAATATATATATATAATATATATACTATATATATACGTATGTATAGGAGATTAACTATTTTTACTGTATACATATGGCATAAGACAGATTGATAGGAACAGATATTTACAGATGCGAAAGATAGAGTAGATAGATAGATAGATAGATAGATAGATAGCACTACATGTGCAGCGATAGTAAGCACGACCTAGTAAGCAAGCACGATCCAGACATGGCAGAATGGAAAGGGAAATAAATTTGTAATCGCAAGAAGATATAATAAGAAACCGTGAAAGTAATTTTATGATTATTCCGAGGAGATGTATAAAGAAGAGTGTGAGTGGCAAAAGGAATTGGTTTGGGATGTGTGTGTGTGTGAGGGGGGGGTGAGGATTAAATCCCCAGATTAGCAAAAATATGGCAGCATTCTGCGGTGAGGTGGCTAACGAGTTGATAAAAATGAAGATAGACCATGAAAGAGAGAGAGAGACTGTGAGAGAGACACTAATGAAGATATGTTGTTGCGTGAATACGGAACTAAGCCAAGATGTGATAGAGGGGAAAACAGAAAGGTGAAACCAAGACGAAGTGTAAGAGGATGTACACGTACAGATTGAGTATGCAGATGATAATAAGTAGGAATACGAATTTTAATATTAACCAGCGTGTATATACGTGTGTATCTTAACGAGTTTAAATGTTATGTATGGAAATTTAAAAAAAGGAAATAGCTTTAAAGACTGATAGATATGTGGGAACATACATACACTACATAAATATGACAAGGGCAGATAGATAGATATGGATAATCTGATACAGAATATATATAGAAAAATATATATATATATGAATAAATAAGATAAATATATATACAGTTTTACATATTTATTTATTGGGTGACAAAGGAACAATCACAACCATATTGGTTTCATGCGATGCAATCATCAGGTGAAGATGTTTTCAAATGTATAAATAGGATATGTAAAACCTTTATATATTTATCTTATTATGAATTATATAACAGTCTCTATTTTATTATGAGCACTCTACCAATAATACTGCCTGTAGGTACACTTCAGCAAAAGCTGAAACAGTGAACCATCTCACACTATAGTAATATATAATATATATATATATTATATATATATATATAATATTATTATAATATTTATATACTGAGAGAGAGGAGTGTGTGTTGAAATAAAAGGTAAATAGAGGTTGATACACACTTATATATATATATATATATATATATATATATATATATATAATATATGAGTGGCCGAGATAGATAGATACATAATACATACATACTGAGATAGATATATACAAAGATCCATACACACTAGATATACACACATATCACAAACTGATATTAATATATATATATATATATATATATATATAAATATATTATATTATATATATATAAGATGTCTGCAAGAGAGCCATGAAGGAACGAAATGGAGTGAAAAAGAGAGGAAAGGAAGCTGCCACAGAAAAAGAGTGCTAAAGAGAAGGAGAACACAGACCACCCAAAACCTACAGAAGTATCACCTTTTGTTTGCAATCCTGTACAGAGACTGCCATTCAAAGATCGTTCTGTCAGCCACTCACGTAGCTGTAGGTAAAAAATTTTTTTTAAAATATTATAATTAAATTTCATTATAATATTTATATATATTATATATATATAATTTTTTTGTGTGGTACCAAGTTTCTAGGTACGGTGATTCTAGGTAGGTCCTTATTCTCTGCGAGATTTTGTTTGTAGAGTTTCAGATTTCGTAAAGAGCTCAATGGTTCGTGGTTATGGACCATTTTCCACTCGGGGGTATCTAAGGCCGCGAGCTTCTTTCAGACCACGTTTATTCTTTATTTAAGACAGGCACTGGCAAATTATTTCATATTTATAATAAAAGAATTTGGTCATGTGGCCATAACCCACGATACCCATGCTATTTAAGGCCTTTTTAATGTCACACACCACAGCACATATATAATATATAATATATTATCTATATAAATATATATCTATTATAATGGGATTTGTGTGTATTTTCTCTCTGTAAACCGAAACTAATAGTCTACTACAAGTCACAATTCCCTCACGTTATTTACGTCACATTCTCTACTGATTTATTTTTCATTTAACCTCATTATTAATAACATTGGTCTACCTTATAATACTGTTAACTATGTCTACATACTTAACAACATGCAATGTATATTTATCTAACAAATAGCGCTTACAATGTGAACGGGAAGGCTAAATTTGCTATTAATTTAAAAATCGAATTTAATAAATTGTGCTTAGTATTTATAGTAGACAATTTATTAATAATGTGAGTTTAAATAAAAATGAAAATCATAGAGAGTGACAGTAAGATAACTAAGGGAATTGTGACTTGAGTAGGGAATATAGGTTTCGGTTACAGAGAGAAAAACACAAACTCCAATATAATAAGATATATATATATATTATATATAATATATATATAGTAATACATGTGTGTGTGTGTGAATAAAAAGGCCTTAAAACCATGGGTATCGTGGTTAGGCACAATGACCAAAATTCATTTTATACAGAATCTGAATTGATTTGGCCACTGTGCTGGTCTAATAAAACGAATAAACTGGTCTGGAGAAGCTACGGGCTAAGATAGCCCCGAGTGGAATGGTCCGACATACCACGATACACATATAGAGCCTCATACGAAGAATGAACTCTAACAACAAACTACTCGCAGAGAAGAGGACACCTAGAACAACCTGTACCTAGAACTTGGTACCACACAAAAAGTATATCTATATATATATATATGATATACTATATATATATGAAATTTTATAATATAATATTAACAAAATTTTTTTTCAGCCTACAGCTACGTGAGTCGACAGAAGATCTTTGAATGGCAGTCTCTGGTACGGGATTGCAAACACAAGGTGATACTTCTGTTTGGTGGTGCTGTTGTCTCTATTCCTTTGTAGCACTCTTTTCTGTGGCAGCTTCTTCCCTCTTTCACTCCATTTCGTTCCTTCATGTCTCTCTTGGCAGACATCTTTATATCTAATATATATTATATATAATATTACGTGATATATAGTAATTATTATATATATATATATATATAGTTTGTTAATATGTGTGTATATCTAAGTGTGTATGGATCTTTGTATTACTATGCTGCAGTATGTATGTATTTAATGTATCTATCTATTCCTGCCACTCATATTATATATTATATATAAATATAATATTATATATATAGGTATATAAGTGTTGTTCAATCCTCTTTATTTACCTTTTATTGCAACACACACTCCTCTCTCTCAATATATATATATATATAAGTATAATATATAATATATATATATATATATTTATATTATAAATATATAATTGTGTGAGTGCACTGTTTCAGCTTTGCTGGAATGGTGTACCAAAGGCAGTATTATTGGTAGCAGTGCTCTATATAAAATAGAGCTGTTATATAATATAATAAGATAAATATATAAAGGTTTACTATCTATTTTATTGAACATTGAACACATCTTACCTGATGATTGCACGCTGAAAACCATATGGCTTGTGATTGTTCCTTTGTCACCAAAATAAATATGTAAAACTTTATATATTATCTTATTATACATATATATATACTATTTTTTTAATATTTTATTATTCTGTATCAGATTTAATTATATCTATTATCTGCCTGTCTATATTTTATGTATGTATGTATGTCCATACATAATCTCTCAGTCTTTAAAGCTTTCATTTTTAAAATTCCATAATAACATAAACTCGTTAAGATACACACGATATACACGCTGGTAATATTGTAAAATTCGTCATTCTACTATATTATCATCTGCATACTCAATTCGTGTACACTCTTACACTTCGTCTGGTTCCTTTTCTGTTTCCCTCTTTCACATTTGGCTTAGTTCGAATTCACGCAAACAACTATATCTTCATACGTGTCTCTCTCACAGTCTCTCTCTCTTTCATGGTCTATCTTCATTTTTATCAACTCGTTAGCACCTCCCCGCAGAATGCTGCTCATATTTTTCTGCTAATCTGGGGATTTATCTCACCCCCCTCACACACACACACAATCCCAAACAATTTCTGCACTCACACCTTCTTTATACTCTCCTCCGGGTCAGTAATCATAAAATACTTTCACGGTTTTTTATTATATCTTCTTTTTGCGATACAATTTTATTTCTTTCCCATTCTGCTGTTCTGGATCAGTGTGGCTTATGTCGTTGCTTCTATCGCTGCACATGTAGTGCTTCTATCATCTTCTATCTTTATCCTATCTGTATCTTTCGCATTCTGTAAATTCTGTATATCATATCTGTCTATGCATATGTAGTAAAAAGTAGATATCTATAATACTACGATATATATAGTATATATATATAATATATTATATATTATCATATATATTATATGTATATATATTATTATATATATATATAAAATATATATATATAAATGTATATATATTATGATATATATATATCTTATATATATAATGTTATATTATATCATTATATATATATAATATATTATAGTATAATGTATATATATATATCATATATATATATATAAATTTATATAATTCATTATATACATCTGTGGATTGTATTTTCATTTCCTATAAATGGTATTTTAAATCCTATATTATAATATAAAAATATAATTAAATTTAATAATAATTTATTTTATTTAAAATAATTATAATAAATGTGTGTGTGTGTGGTGTGTGTGTGTTGTTCATATCTGCCTACAAACTAAATATCTTTATACTAATAATCTGTCTTATGCATAAATTATATAGTAAAGTAGTATATCTATATAGCAATACGTAAATCTATAATATATATAATGTTATATATATATATATATATTATATATATATTACGGCAATATATATATAATATAATTATAGAATTCATACTTACATCTGTGGATTGTATTTTTCATTTCTATAATGGCTATTTTAAATTCCTATATATATATATATATATATATATATATATATATAATATATATGGTTCAATTCTACATATCAAACTATAATTATATATCTACAATCTGTCTATGCATATGTAATATAGTTAAAAAGTAGTAATCTATATACAACGTATTAATATATATATATATATTATATATAATAAGTATATATATATATATATATGCATATATATATATATATATAATAATTATATATCTATATTTATATAAATCTGTGGATCGTATTTTCATTTCCTATAATGGCCATTTTTAATCCTATCTTCTTTATATATGTTCATCTTTGCCTATCAAAACTACATATGTGTGGTATTTTGTGTGTAGCAGCGCATATATAATATATAGTAGTATAAATAGATATATATATATATATATATATATAATATATATATATACACTAGTATGACAGAGAGACAAAAATAATAATGGAGACAATAAAACATGTCAATTTTTATTGTACTGAATGATGTATTATCTCGAATCTCTTTTCGGACGTCACTCCTGTCCAACAGTCTATAATCTTTATCATCTGCGTTGGTTCCAATCTATCTATCTATCTATTATCTATTATCTCAGTGTTACATATCTCTCTCTATGCCTGAATTCGCTCAACCTTGCATTGACCAAGGATTTAGCCGACCATAACACTAAACCGTCTCACATTTCCCTGATCTCTCTGTATGTGAATTGACGCAACTTTGTTCACCTCTAATCGCCATCCAGCTTAGTGCTAAGAAATCCGAGTCGGACAAACCACCCTGGACTGCTAGAATGTTCATCCTCTCTCACTGCTGGGACCTGCGCATCAAGATGACTCACTTATCAATTGGAAGCAACATCGGGCCAGGTTCATATCAACAGACACCTGAAAGCACACGGCAGGAATATTGTCTTACTACTAATGACAACAAATACATTTATTATTTTCTCCGACGACATTTCACACTGGCTAGAACTGGTGGTTTTCATGGATCTGAGGACACACACACACGACAACACACACATACACAACACACGGGAACACACACACAATACAAGGGCCGGTTAGCTCAGTGGGTAGAGCATAACGCCTAGGAAATCACAAGGTTTGGGTTAATACCGACCTTGCCAACTCAGCATATGAGAGCCGACTGCATCTGTGCGGTAAAGTGATAGTTAGGTGGTGGCGCTCCACCTTAGACGCAAAAACAATCTTCTGGTAGCAAAAAGGGGATAGCTCCCTCTCTGTCCGACTAGATTAGGTTTTTTTTTTAATTGTTATATTTTATTTGCGACACTGGGGTTTTATTGTTTTCAGATCTGATACTTTTTCAGGCACATATATATTATATATATATATATATATATATACTATATATATTTATATATATATATATATATATATTTAACACCTAATCTTTATAAATATTTAATTCTTCTCCCGTGGACCCATAAGAAATACCTTTTTTTTATCATATACATATTTATACTGTATATATATATATATAATATATATTTATAAGTTATATAGTTCAGTCGGATAGAGCGTTGGGCTAGAACGCAGAAGTTTCCTAGTTCGATAGCGTCCTCGCCAACCTTCAGCGTAGGTAGCCTGGGATCTGTGCGGTAAAGTAGGAGCTCTGGTAGGTGTGGCGCTCACCTCAGACGCCAAAGCAATCTCTTGGTCGCAGCGCTATTGAAAAAGATAGACTCCCCGCTGACGTGCTGATACCGACTTTGGCCGCCCCGACGACTTTATTTAACTTATATATATATATATCTATATATATTATATAAATATATATAAGTGTGTTGTGTGTGTGTGTGTGTGTGGTGTACAGTAATTTGACAGCAGGAAGGAACTTAACTATCTTTTAATTTTTTAACTACAAATTTTAAATGAACCATTTCCATGGGTTAGACGCACACACACACACGAAGAATGATGTCGTTTCCGACTGATCATGGCTTGTTCAAGTGTATGAATATTCTTGATGTACGTTGAAGCAAGGAAAGCCATTAGCGAAAAAGAGACTCAATCACGTAAAATTCGGACGATATCAATCAAAAAAGGGAAAAGTTAAAGAAAGTCTATAATATATATTTTTTGTTTGTTGGGAATATTCTTTTTAGGAAATCATGAACTTTCGTCAAACTAGGGGAACTTGACAACAATCATCAAGGAAATATCATTTATATGTGTGTAGCTGCTGCCATTAGAATCATGGCAATAATAAGAAATATCTAATTTTCAATTGAGTCTCTCTCTCTCTTCTCTCTCTTCTATTCTCTTCTCTCTATGATATAGTATATATTGTATATAGTAATATATTATATATATATAGTTATATATATATATCTATATATATATGAATAAAGGCCTTAATTACACAATGGGTATCGTTGGATTTGGACATTTCCACTCGTTGGTTATCTGGGGCCTACGGCTTCTACAGACCACGTTTTTTTTTATTACGACTGCAAATGACCAAAATTCAGTTTACATTATACATTCTCCCCGCCCTCCCGGGCGATATTTGTGTATTTTTCTTTTTATAAACGTTTTTGATTGGTGGAAATTTTTTATTTTTTAATTTTTTCCATTACAGCGGTGGTCTGTGTAAATTCTATGTTAATTCTTCTTTACCCAAATTCTTGTCTAGGCCCACTGAGTTCTACTCTTTCATCCTGCCCTAGTTAGGACAGTGATGCCCCTTCTTCTGATTGGGTCATGCAGTACGAGGAATATACCTCTCTCTAAATATATATATATAATGTATATATATAATATGATAAGTATACCTATAACTTCATACTCGACAATGTACAGAAATTAAAAATACCTGTTATCTCTCTCTCTCTCTCTCCTCTCTCTCTCTCTCTATATATATAATATATTATAGTATATATTATATATTATATAGTACTATATAGTATATATATTTGTGAAGCATAAAAAGCCCTTAATACCATGGTATCGTTTCCAACAATTTTTATTCTAATACGTTTCGCACTCGCTTGGTAGAAAAAACAATACACTGCCGCTGTTGCTTAGCGTCACTGTTGAGGTGATAGAAACAAAAAAATTACTTTAACAGTTAAATTAACATACTTACATTACTCAAATAGGTTTAATATAACCATAGCAGCACATACTCTATCTTGATAATGGTTAGGAATAACGAATCGAGAAGTACTCGTTCAGCGAAAAATGGCTCTTTGGGAGCCAATTCATTTTATGCATTTCCAGATTTGTAGATCAAAAGAATTATTGGAGCTTGAAGAAAGATAAAATATTGAAAATAATAAAGCATTTTGTTTTGTTTAAGGAAATTAGTTGAATATATATATATAATATAATATATATATATAGTATAGTATATATATATATGTGTGGTGTGGGTGTGTGTGTGTGTGTGTGTGTGTGTGGTGTGTGACAATGGTGAAAATGAATTCCGACAATATGAGGAAAAAATGAGTAAAAGAAAAAAGAAGATTTGGGTTTAGATGGAGTAAATAATTTTATCGATACACTTAATACGATATCACTTACCACATGTTGTTTCGGTCTGTTTATCAAATGTATATTTGTAATAATACGTAATCCCGTATACTTTTGATAACAGCCGAAACACACGTTGTAAGTGATATCGATTAAAAGTGATATCGATAAAATCATTTTTATCATCTAACTTTCTTTTTTTCTTTAACTCATTTTTTCCTCATATATATATATTATATATATATATATATATATATAGTATATTATTAACTAAACTGAAGATTTCAGCTTTCAATGTCTTAACTTTTTTTTGTTGGTGCCTGATCAACACAAAATGTGTCTTTATTATTCTTAGTTTTAGGCTTACTAATGTTTGAAAAACTCCACTTTAATTGTTTAATTGAGGTCCGTAATTGCATTAAAGTCAAATCTTACCTTCTCTGTCTTACATATGCACATGCCCCCCCTTTTTACTCTCTATAGGTGCATCTCAATGCCCTTCATGGCAATGACGAAGTGTAAGCAAGCAGCCAGCCGCGTCCCCTTCCACACCCTTCGCTTAACCCCTCCTCTCTTCTTAGGCGACTGAAGAGCAAAACCGCCCGGCAATAACTAATGTTCTATTTCATTTTAACTAGGGCAATTCGTTTTTTTTAATACAACTCTGACCCCCACGTGTGAAAAAAACTAAGCCAAACTCAAGGGGAAATATTCAGATATATATCATTTTCAGTGTTTGATTGCATGAATTATTTTTTATTTATTTAAAACTTCTGATTTTTTCAAGTTTGGGGTGCAAATATTCTGTGTGTTATATATGTGATTTGATATTATTTTCTAGCTAAATAAAAAGAAAAAAGGTGTGAATAGAAGAAAAACATTTTTTTTGGTACTCTTCGCGGAGAACCATCCGGTCCCGCGTGCCTCAAAATGCTTGCCGTTGGCTGTTGTAAATGAAAAAAGAAAAGAAGATAAAGCAACCAGCTACGACTTGAAAGTCGCGTAGCCGAAGGGCGGTGTTAGCTTGAATAAAATAAACACTCGGGTTCAACCCAGAAAGACAGAACCCGAGACATGTTTTGTAATAAACTGTTAATTTTAACAGGAGGTGGGGTTAGAGTCTTGATTTAGGGTTGGGGTTGGGTTTCGGGAAAATGCCTAGAGTTTGTTTTGCTTGTTGTTTTTTTCTTGCACAGTGACACCGTTGTCTCCGGATTCAATGTAGGCTAGTGTTATTTTCAGCAATACGGCTAGCGTTTTTTGACGGCGGGACGTTCGCAAAGAGTCACCGGTTTTTTTAAAGAATAACTGCTCGAGTAGTAAATAAGTACCGAAAAATCGAAAAATAAAGAATGAAATATTAAAAAACAAAATATTGTTTTGGAGTATTATTATGGGTAATATTTGCGAGTTCTGTCTGGATCTCCTGCCTTCAAAAAATGGTCCAGTGACATGCTGAAAAAAACACCCGCTAACGATTTAAGTCGTAGCCCGAACGAGGTGTAAAAATAGAGTTTTAGGGCTAGGGTTGGGTTGGGTTTTAGTAGTTTAATGGAAACAATAATTTGGCTGACCCAGGAAAAACAGAACCACAAATTTTTGTAATAAACTTAATTTTAACTAAGAGGGGGTTGGGGTTGGGTTTTCCGGAACAATCGCCCTTATTGTTCGTTTTATTTCTTTTTTTTTGCAAGTGCTAATGCCGCTTCGGCTACGGACTTCAATCGTAGCTGTGTTGTTATTTTCACGCCCGTCTGCGCTAGCAGTGTTTTGAGGCGTAGCAGGATGGAATTGCAAAGATTACATTATTTGTATTATTCAGATATTGCCTCGTCTTCATTGTTATCTGTAAGCGTTTCGGCCGATTTCCCCCTTCGGCCTTCTTCAGTATTTCTTGTCGGACACAGGACCTTCTTCGTAAGTAGGGAGCCATCACGGATACTTGAACCTATAGCCTTTATTCAGCCACGGGGGTATCTGTTCTCATTCCACTAAATAGCTGGGTTGTAAGGTGTTAAGCTATGTAATTATATTCCTTGCGTTACTGCGCCCCTGACCACGATTGAAACCTACAGTCTAGAGATTAATGTCATTTAGAACTGTCTAACCTAACTCCTTTATTTCTACTAGGGTATGTGTCTAATTGGACATCCTGGTGTGAATTTTTTTCATCGCAAAAGTTACAATTTTATTTTCTAAAAACGGATTTTAAGTAGCGTCTTGGCAGGCATCTTTGATCGAAACATTGACCGAAAACATTGTTTTAAATGTAATCAAAAATATTTACATGTGTAATATTATTTTGATTTTTTGCTGATGCTCATTAGTTCTTTTTCGACTTAGACAAATTTGACCTTAATAATCGGTTAAAATTTTGAATTCGTTTAAAATTGAAAAGCAGACGATGCTTTGCAGATCCTAACTCTTTTTCCCTAATCCCCAATCATCTAGCGGAGAACTTTTAACGGGTGAGCCAAGACGGAGTCACTTTTTCTAGTATATGACTGTATTGTCTAGTAATATATATATGTGTGTGGGTGTGTGTGTGTGCCTTGTATGGTGTGCTGTGTGTGTGTGTGTATGTGTGTGTGAAGAATTCCACATATTGATAGATAATAAGTTACTTTACCACAAAATTCCAACCCATGCACCTGATTAAAACTAAATCAACTTGATACAAGATGAGTAAAATGATAGACATCATATGTCGTTTGATTGTAGTTACATACGCTTGTTCGTCTCTTATGCTACTCTCATAGTTAACACCAGTGACAAGAGATTACAAGATATTGAGATTATGCAAACTGCGCGTTTTATTTCAGAGTACCTTCTCTTAGACATTCCCCGTCAAGGATACTTAAATGTCGATCAGAGATTTAATTTTGGTGCTTCCTTCTCCAGTTTTGATATTGGAGTTAATTTGTCTTAGATGAGTTGCCTTCACCTCAACTTTGGAGTTAGATTGGAGAAACTTTTTCGAATTTATCCAAAATAGCGTGGTCTAGTGGTTAGAGTCGTGGTAATGGACTCGTCGATTCGAGTTCAATTCCTAGAGGAAGCTGTTGGCATTTCACATAGCGCTATTACTCTTGGGAAAGGTATGAAATCCATATATTCCCTCCAGCTATGGTGTTGAATAGTAGGGCAGGAATTTATCATCAGTCAAGACTGAGTTTCCCTGCTTGAGTGGTATGACGTAAAGTTTTGTTGCCGGATGCAGGTTCTTCCAGCAAACACTCTATTGATCCAGAGTAGCTCTATTTTCCTGCAGGAACTTCGTGATGGTCTCCTTGTTGAGTGTGAGGGCCAATGTGGGAAGTTACTGGAGGATAACGTCACCTTGCTTGTAACTACTTCAAAACAGCATTAACCTGAACTGGGTGTTTGTTTTTTAATCACAATTGGTACAGTTTCTTGGGACAGAGCATACCCCAAGGTTGGTCTGTGAGTTTACCATGCAATTCTGACTTAGGAATTATTCTCATCTGAAAAAACTTATGTATAGTCATTGTGTCCCGATTCGCATTGGTACGAGACTAACGCACTCTATATACACAAACAAAGAACAACCACAGTATGAAAATATGCCAAACACCTTTGACTATTAAACACTTATTCATAAGAATGCAGGGTTTTTGCTCATGATTCAAGAAGCCGTTATTTTAATCAACCATAATGAAAGATCTATTTGAAAAAGTCACATAGAAGACATTCGGTCCTTTTTTTTAAGGAAATAAGATTATACGATAAGAATAATAGACGAACCTAGATCAATATCATACAATAGGATTCCTATGATGCTAACACATTGTTTAAAAACAGTTACTACAAATATACCATAGATACACAACATATATTATTTCCAATTGCTATGCATGGAGATAACCACCAGGTTGATAGCGTTAAATCAATCAGCAACACCATCAAAGCATAACAGTTAGAAGGATGCTTGAATTTTGTCAAAATCTTAACAAGTGCTTTCCTCTTGTGACTCATTCGTGATAAAAATGGTCTTTCTCAATCCTGCATGATGATATATATATATATTCAATATCGCCGCAAACGTTGTAAACCTCGTAACCTTAGTCAGAAAAAATCGGCAAATAGATTTGATTATCTATATATATTATATATATTATATATATAATATATATACTAATATGTTTGTTACCGGCCGTTCCTACAGTAGGAGAACATGCACCGGTCTCAACATCAGATGTGAGACACCGAGTGGCAAGGTGTACTGTCCGTTAACAGACAAGCTATCGTACATGTACCATTATTGTAATAACTTGTCTTATTTTACGACTATCTGACTGACTTCTTTTTACTGTTGGGACCTAACATCACATACAATATCATACTATAATACTATATATATATATATTGTAATTATTTATTATATACATATATAATATATATATATATATATATGTTTTATATCATTTATACTATATATGTGTATATTAATTATATATAATATATATATGTAGTATTTAATTATGTATACTATATATATTATTATATTATTATTATATTATACAATATATATTTAATACCACAATCAGCAACATATTATATATAACATGTATTTTATATATCGTATCTATATATTTATCTAGATATATGTTGTATATATTCATATAGTATATTATATATATATTGTACATGTAAATGTGTGCCAACTTATAATATTCCTCATGAGATATTCTATTCTGAAATTCTAAGATTATTTTTCATTTTTCATATTCTAAATTTTTAAATTAAAAAAAGAACTCAAAGATTAAAAATAAAATAAATTCTGAATATGTAAACACTGAAACGTCAGAAACTAGCAAGTTATTTTTCAATAAATTTTACAAAAGGAATCATTAAAACTTGGTATTAATTATAAATAAATTCTATGATTAATTCATTTTTATGTTACCAGTTAATTATCTGGGGTCACGGTATCGTTAACATTGGAGCATCGGACGAAGTGTGCGTGTTGTGCTTGTGCGCGGCGCGTGTTGGTGTGCTGCGCGTGTGTGTGTCCTATCCTTTCTTATTATTATCGTACTTGGGGTTTAACTCTGCTACGGGATCAGTCTTCTATAGTTTCTTGTCTTCTAGGATGTTTTGGTTAATGATGGATGCTCTTCGGGTGTGCTGAATCTGTTATCCGTTTCTTCTTCACAGTTCTTATAATGACACAAAGACTAGTTTATTTTTCGACGTCTTTTATTTCCCCCACTGCTGATGTTTCCAACAACAGAGAGAATTCTGAAACGAACGCCATTCACGTCTGATTCAATTGATCGCCTTATACCAAGTCTGAACTAAGTATTTTCCCACAGACATTTCAGTCACGTGATATTCTAAAGATCTGAATATCACGTCCAGGTCATAAGGAGACCTAAGGACTTATATGACTTATAATGCGTTCTTTAAATTTGACGTTATTTTCAAATTTTACCTTTTGAGTTTCATAGAATACGTCAACCTATCCATTAGTGTAATATGTAAACCCACCCAGCAAGACACAGACGTGTAGAATAAATATTATTATTATTATTATTATTATTATTATTATTATTATTATTATTATTATTATTGATTAAGTAGCATCTTTTATTATAATCATAGTTTATTAATTATTTCGAATTTATGCACAACGCAAGTATTAGGTGATATTATTATTATTTACTCTTTTGGTTTCACATCAGCGTTAGCTGATGGCTTTCACTGAAGTCTGAGTGACAGTAAGTCTCCTCAGTCTCCAGGACTCTTCTGAGTACACTTCCTCTGATATCCAACTTTCCAACCCTGTCTAATCCTTTTGGGATGTCAAGTGCACCAACTACATTGGTTTCTTTCACTTTCATATTCCATAAGTTTTTTCATTCTCTGGTAAAGGTCCAGATATTTGTCGTATAGGTTTTCACATTTATCTTTTAAGCTTCACCCTGTGATCACTGCGTCGGTGCACGATGAAGGAAGAGGGCAGAAAAGTCCACGCAGTTGACAAGTTCTTTTCTGTTTTTGTTTATCACATTAGGTCTGGCTTTCTTGCTGGGGCGGAGGGATTGGGGATAAGGTGATCCGTTTTTATTTCAAAGTCCAGAGATTTTATGTGTTTCGTTCTCACCAAGAACAGATTCTGGTTTAGCATATACCATTTTTTGTATGGTCAAAATTACATTTTTTGCATATTCCAGTGATCACCTTCCAACCCTCGTGTCTAGTTTGTGTTATTCTCTTTATGCAATTAATACCCACGGGCCTTTCGGGAGCCTGTGTTTGTTAACGAGAATTAACAGCCTGCTGATCCCCAAGCGGGAATCCCCAGGCAATCTGCTCGGTCTCGATCTTAAGGACGCAGGGCTGGGATTTATTGCCCAGACGCCTGAGGGCACCTTTGAGGGGAATGCCGATGGGACAACGCATTTTTGTGTGCCACCCATTGTTTCGGCTTGGTGCGGGTAGGCCACTAGCATAAAGTGTCCTCTGTTCACGCCTCATAAGCTGGGCTAACAGAGGCAAAATACCATAACACTACACGAGCTGCGACACGGAGCTGTGTTTTAAATGTAAATTAAGCAGCGTTGATCCCCCAGTGGGGCTATCCGCCCCCAGGCAATCCTCATGACCTACCTCGATTTAAAGGGGAGGGCTGGTTTTATTGTCCAGTGCGTTGAGCGCCTCCTTGAGGGGGAAAGTCGACGGATCAACACTTTTTTGCACTTCGCCCTTGATCGGCTCGTGGGTGAGTCACATAAAATGAACCTTGTGGTACCCCTCATTCAGTCGGATGAAGAAGTGACATAACCTTAAATAAATGGCAGATTTGGGAAAATCTACTCAGTAGAACTTTGATAGAGACATCTTAATTAATAAGATGCTATTAAGATTAAATAATCCATATTCAATAATCGGTTGAGAAATAAATTAATATACTAAGAGAATGGTGACGTCAGTGGTGACTTGTTTCAGTTCATAGACAGTTACATATATATGCACGTTAATAATAGGATTATAATGTATTGGATTTTTTTTTTTTGCTGTTTCATAGCTAACGAAAGATTGTTTTAGCATTTTCTGTCTCTCAATTTGTATGAAAGGTAAGATTAACGAGGACTTCACATATCTGTCTCAAATTAGTCGTAATAAACCATCAAAGATAGGCGGTGATGTATGCTATATGACATTCAGAAACAAAAGGTTTGTCAGATTTTAATTCAAGGCTTTTTCCTAATCAGAATATTTGTAAACGTATTTGAAGAAAAGAAAAGAAAAATCCCGTATTGAAAATGATGTTGCCGGCAATGCAAAATGAAGCAGAATGATGATTCGCTAAAATCAAAAATGAAATTAAATTATTATGAACTAAGTTGCATTCTTAATGACGTATATCATTTCTCACAGTAGAATGATTGTAAATATAGTATCTATAATGAGCCAACCCCTCGCGCGAGCAGGATGCGACAACAAAGGTCAATTTCTTAAGCGGCGTAACAGGGTTTGATTCAGGTTTCCTTTTGCCTAACCTGGTTACCTAGCCATGGTTAAGAGCTCGCAGTCTGCTCTGGCTATATTATCCTAGCTGGATGGACAGTAAGGAATTCCATGCTTTTCCCAAGGGTATTACGCTACGTGAAATGCCAACAGCTTCGTCCAGGAAATTGAAACTCAGCGCTTGGACGAGTCCTATTTCTACGACTCTAACACTATTAAGCCACTTGTAAATATATATGAACATCAGTCAGTCAGTCGAGCCTTTTTATGATATTAATATATAATATATATGAATACATGCGGCGTGAACCGTGAGATATATCACGGTATGATAGACTCGACTATTACAACGCTTGATTATGTTACTTAAGAGCTATTGGTAACAACATAGGTTCAATTATAAAAGGACATCATCTCTGGCGAAATGTCTTTCTCTTCCGCTTTTCTCTTATATTTTCTAATGTTCTTTGTGTCTTTTCTGCTCTTTCTTTCTATTTTATTTAAACAGACGATACAGACTATCGCTTCCTATTCTCACTTTTCTTGTCTTTTTATATTGTTTTTGATTTTCCTCTGACGTGTAGCAGCTCTTTTTCTCCCTCTCTTCTTAAAACTACAACGCAATGGTCCTTTATTT
>CM042153.1:42448498-42450998 GCA_023376005.1 Doryteuthis pealeii
AAAGAGAGAGATCAGATTGTCCCATTAGACACATAACCTAGTAGATAAAGGAGTTAGGTTAAGACAGTTCTAAATGACAGTTATCTCTAGACTGTAGGGTTCAATCGTGGTCAGGGGTCAGCAGTAACATAGAAATAATAATTAACGATAGCTTACACCTACACCCCAGCTATGTTTAGTGGAATGAGAAAGACAGGATCCCCAGTAGGGCTGATAAAGGCTTAGGTCAAAAGTTCCCGTGATGGCTCCCTAATTCAAGAAGGTTCCTGTGTCCGACAAGAAATACCCTGAAGAAAGCCGAAGGGGAAATGGAAACGCTGTACAATGTATACATGAGGATAGTCTGAAAATACAAATATGGTAATTCTTTGCAGAGTTCGATCTGGTTGCCTCAATACTGCTATTGCGCGCATGCTGAAATAACAACCCACTACTGATTGAAGTCCGTAGCCGAAGCGGTATCACTTTGAAAAAAAGAAAAAACAACAACTAAGGGCGTTGTTCCGGACAAAACCCAACCCCAACCCCTCTAGTTAAAATTAAGTTTTATTAGCAAAATTTGTGGTTCTGTTTCCTGGGTCCACCCAAATTAATTATTTTTATTTTCCATTAAAAGCAACCCTGAAAATCCCCGAACCCCAACCCTAGCCCGCTAAACTCCTATTTTTTAACAACCGAGGCTTCGGCTACGGGACTTAAATCGTAAGCTGGTTTTTTTTAACAGGGCAGTCCACTGGCACCTTATTGTGTGAGGCAGAATCCCAGGACAGAACATCCGCAAATATTACCATAATACTCCAAAAACATATATTTTAGTTTTTTTTTCAATTTTATTTTTCGATTTTCGGTACTTATTTACTACTCGAGGCAGATTCTTAAAAAAACCGGTACTCCTTTGGCGGAGAACCGTCCCGCCTCAAAAAACGCTAGCCGGTAATGGTGCTTGAAAAAACACTAGCACGATTGAAGTCCGTAGACGAAAGCGGTGTCACTTGCAAAAAACAAGGCATTATTTCCACG
This sequence comes from Doryteuthis pealeii, assembly GCA_023376005.1. Lineage (NCBI taxonomy): Eukaryota > Metazoa > Mollusca > Cephalopoda > Myopsida > Loliginidae > Doryteuthis > Doryteuthis pealeii. Next base: position 42,449,519 of record CM042153.1, read on the forward strand.
ACAAACCCAACCCCAACCCTAACCTAACCCCCTACTCCTGGTTAAAAATTAACAGTTTTATTACAAAAATTCTGGTTTGTTTTTCCTGGGTTAGAAACCCGAGTTTTTTTTATTAAAGTAACACCGCTTCGGCTACGGACTTCAATCGTACTGGTGTTTTTATTTCTTTCTTTTTTCTATTACAACAGCCAACGGCAAGCATTTTTTGAGGCAGGGGACCGGGATGGTCTCTCGCGAAGAGTACCAAAAAAAAATGTTTTTCTCTATTCACACCTTGTTTTTCTTTTTATTATGCAGAAAATAATATCAATCACATATATAACACAACCGATATTTTGCACCCAATACTTGAAAAAATCAGAAAGTTTTAAAAAAATAAAATAAAATTAAATTCATTGCTAAATCAACCACTGAAAAATTTGATTATAATCGAATATTTCCCTGAGTTTTGGTATATTTTTTTTCAAACGTGGGGGGTCAGAGTTGTATAAAAAAACAGATTGCCCTAGTTAAAATTGAAATAGACATTAGTTATTGCGGGCGGGTTTTGCTCTTCAGTCGCCTATAGAGAGGGAGGAGGGTTAAGCGAAGGGGGGTGTTGAGGGGACGACGGCTGGCTGCTGCTTTTTTACACTTCGCCTTCATTGCCAGTGAAGGGCATTGAGATGCCCTATAGAGAGTAAAAGGGGGGGCATGTATAATGTAAGACAGAAGAAGGGTTTCAAGATTTGACTTAATTGAAATTCGACTAATTAAACCAATTAAAGTGGAGTTTTTTCAAACATTTAGTAGCCCTAAAACTAAGGAAAAATTTAAAAGCACATTTCCGTGTGATCAAGGTCACCACAAAAAAGTCTTAATGACATTGAAAGCTAAAATCTCAGCTTTAGTCTAAATAATATATCTATATATATAAATATATTATATATATAATATATAATATAATATGAGGAAAAATGAGTAACCAGAAAAGAAATGTAGATGGATACATGAATTTTATCGATATCACTTTAAATCGATACACTTACAACGGTGTGTTTCGGTCTGTTTTATTCAAATGTATACGGATTACGTTATTATTACAACTATACATTTTGATAAACAGACCGGAACACATGTGTAAGTGATATCGATTAAAAGTGATATCGATAAAATTCATTTTTATCCATCTACATTTCTTTCTTTTAATCATTTTTCCTGCAAATTGTCGGATTCATTCCATTCTCTCACACACACACAACACACACACACACACACACACACACACAAATATATATATTATATATATATATATATATAGTATTATATATATTTCAAACTAATTTCCTTAAACAAAACAAATGCTTATTAATTTTCAATATTTTTATTTCTTTTCTTCAAGCTTCCTAATAATTCTTTTGATCTTACAATCTGGAAATGCATTAATGAATTCTCCAAAGAGCCATTTTTCGGCTGAACGAGTACTTCTCGATTCTTATCC
>CM042153.1:42455998-42463498 GCA_023376005.1 Doryteuthis pealeii
TACAAAGATCCATACACACTAGATATACACACATATTAACAAACTGATAATATATATATATATATTATATATATAATATATATATATATATATATATATATAAAAGATGTCTGCAAGAGAGACATGAAGGAACGAAATGGAGTGAAAAAGAGAGGAAGGAAGCTGCCACAGAAAAGAGTGCTAAAAGGAAGGAGAGACAACAGCACCACCAAAACCTACAGAAAGTATCACCTTTTGTTTGCAATCCCTGTACCAGAGACTGCCATTCAAAGATCGTTCTGTCAGCCACTCACGTAGCTGTAGGTAAAAAAAATTTTTTTTAAATATATATATAATAAAATTTCATATATATATATATATATATATATATATATATATATACTTTTTTGTGTGGTACCAAGTTTCTAGGTACAAGGTGATTCTAGGTTGGTCCTATTCTCTGCGAGTAGTTTGTTGTAGAGTTCAGATTTCGTATGAGAGCTCAATGTGTATCGTGGTTATGGACCATTTCCACTCGGGGGGTATCTAGGGCCCCCGAGCTTCTTCAGACCACGTTTATCTTTTATTTAGACAGGCACATGGCCAAATTCATTTCATATTTTATATAAAATGAATTTGGTCATGTGCCATAACCACGATACCCATGGTATTTAAGGCCTTTTTATTCACACACACACACATATATATATATATATATATATATATATATATATATATATATCTTATTATAATGGAGATTGTGTGTTTTTCTCTCTGTAACCGAAACTATATTCCTACTCAAGTCACAATTCCCTTAGTTATTTACGTCACATTCTCTATGATTTTATTTTTATTTAAACCTCAATTATTAATAAAATTGTCTTACATTATAAATACTGTTAACTATGTCTACATACTAACAACATGCAATTATATTTATATATACAAAAAATAGCGCTTTACAATGTGAACGGGAAGGCTAATTTGCATATTAATATTAAAAAATCGAATTTAATAAATATGTGCTTAGTATTATTGATTTCTAACTGTTTGGTTTTATTTTAATGAATATAAGCAAAAATCTCTTCACTGAATCTTAAATGAAATCCATTAACAAGATAAAATAAATTTTATTCTTTACTTCCTCTTATAACTAAATACTTAAATTAGAAAAAATAACAATGAAAGACGAGAGTGATGGAAGAGTAAGTTTCAGTTGTTCCATTTTTTATTATACTCCCTCTGTTTCAAATCTTTTATTATACTCCCTCTGTTTCAAATCTTTTTATCTGTATTCTTATTTAGTTTCATTAGCCTTTCTAATTTAATACAATATTTTATTACATTAAAACTTAAATACTTGCACCCGGAGGGTGCATATATTTGCTAGTATATAATAAAATCTTAATGCTTAAAATAGTCATTCATTTACGGCTCAAGTACCCGGTTTTCAGGTGAGGTTGTGTCCAAACTTCTGAAGTATGTATGGATACAAGAATAGTGTTTAGGTAATACTCAGTCGTCAGTAAATTTGCCTTTTTTTATTTAATAGATTGAAAATATGCATATATATATTATATATATATATATATATATATATATATGGTGGTGTTTCCCCGAAAATTAGACCTACCTGCAAAACCAAACCTAGCGTAATTTTTCTAGATGATTTTGATATACGCCCACTCCTTAGAATAAGCACTAGTTGAGTGCGGTAGACAAATGAACGAAATAAGTCCTATTGTTATATTTTGGAGGGAAGATTAATATAAGCCTGTCTTATTTTGGGAGAAAAATTGTATACATATATATATATATATATATATATATATATATATATATATATATATAGAGAGAGAGAGAGAGAGAGAGAGAGAGAAGAGAGAGATGTTTTTTTTTATGTATATAATTTTAACATAGCAAAATAGGAATTTGCAACGAGGTTTTGTAGCAAAATAGCGTTAAAATGCCTTAGCTTCGAAAATAAAGTAATGCCTAATCCAATTTACAGCTTAATAATAAACTTGACGGGTCTCTCTTTTATCATTTCCCACGTGAGATAACTATTAAAGGCTAATTATAGAGCACGTATCATTTTCCCCCTTTTTCAATATATAGCTCAGTTGGCAGAGCATCCGTCTCGGAACCATAAGGTTCCGGATTTGATACCGGCTCTCGACAACATCTTAGATCCGGCGGGAAAGTAGGGATCTGATGGTAGGTGTGACACTCCACCTCAGATACAAACACAATCTCTTGGTCAAACGCCAGTGAAAAAGGGGATACTCCTTCACTGTATGACTGAAACAGACAATAGGCCAACCCGCTCACTTTATAACTCAAATATATAGTAGTCAAGTTTGTATGTATTGTATTGCATTATATAAATAAAATGTAAGTTTACATCGTAGTACATTGCTGCCAACATCGGCCTTTAAGCAGGTAGTTTTAAATTGCCAAATATATTGATACTATGAACCTATTGCACATTGTACCTGTGCGTGTATGAAAAATCATTCAAAGTATTGAGTTGAGTTATAAATAATTTTCGTTTGTTAAATGCTGGTTGTAACTCCACATTTCAAACTTCGAATGTTTTAAACGCAACCGGAAATCATATGATTAAAGTGTCTTTTTCGGCCATTCTTATTTCAGTAGTGAAAGAAGCGCAAAAGAAACAACCAAGAAAATTTGTGGTGTTTATGGCTAAGGTGTCATTACTGACCGACCAGTCTTAAAAGGGTTTTCAAATTTGCATTCTGGCGATACGTCATTGAGGGATGAACCGACGCCATGACGCTTATCAGATCTCGAGCCAAATGCTTTAAAAGAATTGGTGAAATGCAATCTGCACAAACCTACTCAAAAATCATCACTTGACCTCACCACATCACAATCTACAATTTTCCACCACTCGCAAAATGGAAAAGTGTTCCTCATACTCCCAGTGAGAAAAATAAGATCGCATATCCATAGCAAAAAAAATTATTTCAAAGCAGAGGAATTGCCAGTTTCTCAAGGATATCATTACGAGTGACCAAATATGGTTATTTTATGACTATGTTCAACGCAAAAGGCTGTCGGTTGATGAGGATGAATATCTGCAACCTACCTTGAAGGTGGTGCTTCATGGAAGAAAAATTATGCTGTCTGTATGGTGGTATTAAGCATAATCAAACATAGATAGAGGTGGAGTGGACATTTGGTAAGGATGAACGATGGGCGACTTCCTAAACAACTGTTCTATGGGGAACTTATAAACGGAAAGCGTTTGGCTCAAGGGCCCAAGATGAGATACAAGGATTGCCTGAGGTCGACCTTGAAAAAATGTAACATCGATGAGAAGACCAGGGAGAGTAAGACTTTGGACCATGGGCAGTGGTGAAGAGCTTTACAGGAGGGCACAAACGAGATTGAGACCAACCGTATACAGCATGAGCAGTTGAAACGAGATATTCGCAAGAATAAAAAAGTAGACAACCAAGGGCTTCAAATCGGTCTACTATGTGAGCAGCGTGGAAGGCTATGTATGAGCAAGGCTGGCCTGATCAGTCACCAGTCTGTGCATCGGTGGGATGGACTACTAAAATACCCTGTGCTCCCTGGAATTACCTGTAAATGTGGGAAGATGTGCAAGACTTTGGCTGAACTAAAGAGCCACTTTCGTGCAGCTCATTGTTGAACTTTTTGAAGCTCACCATTATATTCGTTGAACTGTTGAACTTTTTTTTCTTTTATATCAAGCAATGGCGATACTTAAACACGAGTTTGCTGCCATCATTAAGCCAGTACTATTCATTTTGAGTTTTTAAGCCGCAATCAGACACTCAATGCATATGTAGACTCTCAACAGCTGCAATGTGTGATTGAAGGTCTTCTAAGAAAATGTCAAGCATTCGTCAATAGAAGAAACGTTGTGCTTCTCTATGATAACGCAATTCCACATTCAGCAAAAATTAGGCACCAAAAATATTGGATTTAGGCTGGTCTGTTCAATGCCATCCTCTATATTCTACAGACTTACCTCAATTGATTTTCATAATTTTTTTCTTTACAAAATCTTAAGAATATCAGGTGAAAACGTCTGTGGAAAACTTCTTGAGCTCGAGACCAGTTGAAATTTACTTTAGAGGAAACAAGCTCCCTGATAAATGGTGAAGAGAGAGAGAGGGGGGGGAGTAAAGAAACATTATGTTGATAGTTGATTATGTGACTAGGAATGTTAGAGAAGAATAGAGAACCGAAGAGACGATATATGGAGAGAGAGAGAGAGAGAGAGAGAGAGAAGAGAGAGAGAGAGAGAGAGAGAGAGAGAGGGTGGGTGTGTCGAGAGAGAGAGAGAAAGAAAGAGAGAGGGTGAGTGAGAGAGTTGGCTGTTTGAGTATTAGGGCACGTCAACCCTTGTTGGGTCATTTTATACCGTAGACGTTTGTTTATTCATTTTCCATAGGTACTCAATTTTTTTAACTCAGTTCTTTTAAACACATTTTTGCAAACTCATTTTTTCTATTTAACTCATAGATGGAACCCTAACAGGTATTACCACTCTGGATCAAAGTGTACACGGGAGCAATGGTGAGGAACGGGTACTCCACATTCCTCAGAGCTCCAGAATCGGAACTTCACCATCAGACAGAGTTTAACGTCACACCCAGGACATAAAGACCCTTAACCACCGCCTTCTAGCATATATGATAAAAAGAGATGGGGATTGTAATAAGAGCAATAGGGTTGAGACAATCTGATAGGTGCTTGACGTGACCAGACAGTTGATTAGAGGCGGGCTCTTCGATTGCCCGTCTAGCTTAAGTAAAGACCAGGAGTGTTGGGTGTCATGGACTGCTCAGCCACCAGGGTTACATCCTTAATTATCACGGGTGGCCACCTACGGCCAACAACTAGCCCCATTGGGGGAGTCTCATTCTTCTGCAGAGGTGCAGTCAGTGTGTTCTAAAGCTTCAGCCGACAGGGCTTAGAGAGATGAGGGAGAGATAAGAGAGAGAGAGAGAGAGAGAGAAGAGAAGAGAGGGGTAGGGATAGATAGATAGATAGATAGATAGATAGATAGGTACTAACAGACGTAAATAGATGAGTAATTTATATTTTATATTTCTTAAAGTTGATGTCCAAATGACGAGTAAGTTTGAAAATTGTACTGACTTTAAAGACAATTTGTGCAGCTTCATAATTTTTTTATTTTTGGAGAGTATGTGCTTAATTGAAGTCGTACCTAATTTGAAAAATAATTAATTAATAATTAATGAATTAGGCGGTCTTTATGTCCTGGGTTTACTACAATTTTAACTACAAAGCCAGAATCTGATGCCCCAAAGAATTATAATTGGAGAATATCAGGCGAGTTCAGCATCTCACAGACCAATGATTCGTCACTTTCACGAGTTTGGCAAAAGAAACGGGCTGCCAAATTGTACCAACTGATTGCAAAACAGAATCTAAACAACAGATGGTTTGGTGTCTTTGTTTAAAGGCATATCAATCTTCGTGGATAAACTGATGCCAAAGCCATCCTTATAGAAGAACAGTAGTGCTACTATTTCACCTATAGTTGGAGAAATCAGGAGGCTCAAACATTTCTAAATGGTATTAGTCAAAAATAGCGTGACTGAAGTTCGAACTCGCTTATTAGGATGTCCCAGTCCAGCACATTAGCCACTACACCACGGGGGGCTACCTCCTAAACAATAGAAACGCGAAGGCAGGTAAAGAGACATTTGAGAGTAGAGCATATAGAAATAAAGAAAAAATCTATTATTCTTAAAATAATGGAGAGACAGAAAGTGAAGGACAAATAAAACAGCAAACAGGGAATGAAAAAAAAGAAATTAGAATTATCTATATTAATAATTTGTTTGTTCTGTGTTGACGAGCCAAACCGTTTGATGTAGATCTACCTAATATGATATAACATACTTACTGAACCCCGGAAAATCTTTGACGTAAACACAATATCTTCCTCATTCGAACTCAAATAATAAGCAATAACCACAAGATGCTATGTGGCGGCAATACCCGTTTATCTATTAAAAAAATTCAAAGTTCCAAGCTTAAGATAAAAATCAAACATTACTAATTATATCTATAGATGGTTCTTCAATGATTGAATAATTTTAACGGCATTTCAACCCGTTTACAATTATTTCTGCCTATAAGTTAATAAACTGCGTTCATTGTACATTTCTATTTACAACTTTTGTGTACTTGTTTTTAGAAGTTGTTTGTACAGTCATTATTAGATAGGAATGCTTAAAACCGCACGAATTTGTGCAAATAAACTATATTTGATAGGAATACTTGATGTCAAGTATTCCTATCAAATATAAATTTGCTCAAAGTCGTACGGTTTCCAGTATTCTTATCTTATATTAGGTTGTTACAAAAATAATGGCTGATAGAAGTGCCCGATTTTGAAATGCCATTTTAACTTAGAATTTGTTGTTTATTTCATGTGGATTTTTGCATATATAATAATTAATGTGTGCTCAAAAATAAAATTTAATTTATTTTCAGATAGAAAGTATTTTTGAAAAATAGGGGCCTTTAAAGATGAACATACCTAAACATGAACTTCGCCTTCTTATGTTGCATGAGTTCAAGCTTGGGCAAGGTTGTCGTAAAGGATCCACTTTTCGTCACAAGTGACTATTCGGTCATTGGTGTTACGCAAACTAAGCATCGTGCACACTTCAATCCGCCTAAGTTTTTGGTGCTCACTGAGCTTATGAGGAACCCATTTATCGAGTTTTTCCCCTTTCCAATACTCTGTAAATGGCGTGAAACTGTTGCAATGCTGACACCAAGTGTCTAAGATATTTCTCTGACACTTTGTCGTGGATTTTGCTCAACAACTGCCTGCAATTGTTCATTGTCAAGACTGCATGTCCGTCCTCTACCTTCTTCATTTCCAAGACTCTCATCTCCACTACGGAATTTATGGAACCACCTTCATACAGTCCGATCACTTGTGGATTCATCTCCCCATGCTTTGTTGATATTGGCAGCAGTTTCGGAGGCATTGTGCCCAAGCTTAAACTCATGCAACATAAGAAGGCGACGGTCATGTTTAGGCATGTTCATCTTTGAAGGCCCCTATTTTTCAAAAATACTTACTATCTGAAAATAAAATTTTATTTTTGAGCACACATTAACTATTATATATGCAAAAATTCACCTGAAATAAACAACATATTCTATGTTAAAATGACATTTCAAAACCGAGCACTTCAATCGGCCATTATTTTTGTTACAACCTAATAATGATAATGTATGCACAATTATATGGGTTAAATTCCTGTTCTATTCGTTTTTGATCAGTTGTTTGAACTCCGTTATATGGTTTTATGTAACTAATAATAAACAACCCTTCGTAAATAATTATAGCTTAAAGTAACTATACTTAATCAAATAATATACTGTTATATGGTATCAAGCGGAGTTTAACAGATTTGAATTCATGGTTTTCCTTCTCCTAAACTGTTTTCTTAATTAAGGTTAAAGAGACAA
>CM042153.1:42468498-42480998 GCA_023376005.1 Doryteuthis pealeii
TTTCAGTTGTTCTATTTTTCGATTATACTCCCTCTGTTTTAAATCTTTTTATCTGCATTCTTATTTAGTTTCATTAGCCTTTCTAATTTAATACAATATTTTATTGCATTAAAACTTAAATACTTGCACCCGGAGGGTGCATATATTTGCTAGTATATATAATAAAGATAATCAACTGAGTCAGACGAACCTACTATTAGTTTCGCATAAAGCTCTTCAGGGCTAAAATCTGACTCTTCTAGCGGTTATATGAATATATATATATCTTATATACATATATATACATATAAATTGTTTTTTCTTTTGGCCAAATACTATACCAATAGATTATTTTTTGTTGGTACGAATATCTTGGTCTTTTCTTTTTTTCAAAATTTTTTTTCTTCCTGGTTGATGTTTGGTCGTATATTTTTACAATCAAACTCTCTGCTGGGTTTTTTCTCTCCGCAAGGATCTACCAACACGCTTGGTATATTAAATTATATATATATATATATATATATATATATATATATATATGTATAGTGTGTGTGAGAGAGAGAGAGAGAGAGATGAGAGGTATCAAAACTTCGTAGTAAGGGATGATTCTATATGTGATTTCTAAGATACACTGTATTATTATTGTATGATCCAGTATGTATAAATACAGTGAATCTTTAAATCACTAAAGAGAGCTCAATGTATAATAAACTTTTTAGATTATATACAGAGCAATATTTATCTTAGAAAGGAAGGAAAAACTCAACACGGTAATTCCATAATAAATTTATTTCGACCAAAATTGGGGCCTATATAATAATTTCGTCTCATCAGATGAGACGAAATTTTGGGAAGCTATATTAAATCAATTTAGATTTATATAGGCCCCAATTTTGGTCGAAATAAATTTATTATGGAATTACGGTGTTGAGTTTTTCCTTCCTTTCTAATATATATATATATATATATATATATATATATATATATATATGGTAAGGAAAAGGCTTAAATATCGGCCATTTTGCAGTTATAGATCTATTTCTGCCCACAGGTATTTGTGTATACGTATAAGTTCCATCAGACCACTAACTTTATTGAAAATTCTTCAATAAAGTTAGCTTTGATTTAAAACACCAAAGAATTTACTCTGACGAAGGTCGTTATTCCTTGTACTCTAAAATAATTTGTAGTTTTCTATTATTATTTTATTTTGTATTTAAAATAATAATAGATAGAGTGCATGTGTGCATGGATAAACTTCTGGCCGAAACACGTGTCAGTAAAATAAAATCTATTTTATCCATTCATCATTTTCTTTCCTTTGTTTATTTTCCCTTTCAACACACACACACGCATACACACACACACACACACACACACACATATATATATATATATATAGAGGAGAGATGGGGGGAGAGAGGGAGAGAGAGAGGGGACAGAAAGAGAGACAGAGACAGGGGAGAGAGACAGACAGGAGGATAGAATGTTGTGGGATAACTATATTATATATATATATATATATATATAATATATTAATGATTTGAAGGCAATTACAATGCATATAAAAAATAAAAACAAAAATTTGTTTTGTTGCTTTTTGTTTTTATTCTTTTTGTTTTTATTTTTTATATGCATTGTAATTGGCTTCAAATCATTTGTATATTATAACATACTTAACAATGCTTCAAGCAAATTACCAATTACTTTTATATATATATATAATATATATTATATATATATATATATATATATATAGATAGATAGATAGATAGATAGATAGATAGATATGTATATATCGATAGATAGATATGTCTATATTGATAAATAAATATGTATATATATTGATATATAGATATGTATATATTGATTGATAGATATGCATAGATAGATAGAGAGATAGATATGCTGGACTTACGAGAAAGGTAGAAGAATTGTCTGAGACTGATAGATACATTGGACTGTAAAATACATATTACATACCTTGTAAATAACTCAGGTTTGTCTAATTCTACGAATGTATTTGCTGGTAGAATGCTAGAAGACTGTGTAGTGCAAACTTCCCTGGAGAAATGACCCACTTTCTTAAAAAAAAACTGCACTTTGTTTCAACCCGACCACTGTCTAATCACGTGTATGCAAAATCACAAGGTTTTTCTACTACCATTGTTTTAAAAACCAATTTTTTGTTTCAGGGAAACGTTATATATATATATATATATATATATATATATATATATATATATATATATATATTTCCCAAGGGAATTAGCTCTATGTGAAATGCAAACAGCCTCGAGCAGGGTTTTAACTTGGGTCGATGAGTACATTTCTTACGTCTCTAAGTATTATATCACGCGCCTCCATGTAAGAAAGGATATATATATATATATATATATATATATATATATATATATATATATATATATATATATATATATATATATATATATATATATATATATATATATAGGAAATACGATAAGAAAATTATCCAACAGTATGTTGAGAATTTTTTTTAAAGAAAACAAACACAGGATGTCATGGACGATGGAAACTCTTTATGTAAGAAAACGCATCTACGAACATAAACGCAGCATTGAATTAGGTGACCTTAACAATTGTCTCTTCCAATATATACTAAATGCTAAACACAATTTCGATTTCGATAATGCTTATATGTTGGCTTATATCCACAACAAAAGATTGAGACATCTTCGAAGCCAGTGCTATAAGTAACATAGATAATGTTAATTATAGATCTGGTGTCTTTAACGTATCCCCACACATAGGAAAATCAATAATCAATAGCTATAAAATTACAAACACCGACCATAACAATAACAATACAACATAATATATCTATGCATGCGTATGTATATGTATATATATATATATGTATATGTGTGTGTATATGTATATATGTATGTATATATATATGTATATGTATATATATATATATATGCAGATGAATTGTTTGTCTATATATATATGTGTGTGTGTGTATATGTATGTTCAAATTTTATCAATTTTCTCATTTCTACACATTAATATTCATATGAAATACGTTATAACGTTTTTTAACATTCACTCGTGGACAATTCACGTTCGACATGCGACGGTTTCTGATCATTAATTTTCACTTTCACATGCAATGATCGCGTCATCGGCTTTCATATATATATACTCCAAGTAAATAACGGTAAATAACCTTTTATCACATATTCAACATACACTGAACATCTTTCATCTTTTACTCATACAAATTTTCAATGTCCTGAAGAAGGTTTTATCTTAAAAAAAACGAAATAAGTATTTCGTAATAAGTATCGACATAAAGAGTTTCCATCATTCATGACATCCTGTGTTGGTTTTCTTTAAAAAAAAGTTCTCCATATATATATATATATATACACTATGTGTCAAAAAAGTATCGAAATTTTTTTGTACTTTTTGACAAACCTTGTATTCTGAAAAAATAACGTTCCATTCATTCTTCTTTTCTATCTTGGTGAATACATTATTAAACTTGGTAATTTAAAGCTGTATTTACCAAGATATTATTTTTTTCAGAATACAAGATGTATCAAAAAGTCCAAAAAATCTCTAAGTGACTTAGAAAGAAAAATAAAAAATAAAATAGAATAAAATAAATTAAGTTAAATAGGAAGATATGAAGAAGAAATAAACTGCTAAATAAAAGAATTCTAAATAAACTGGGGTGGTCCCTTTTGTTGAAATCTGGAATAGATTGATTTAACAGAAATTCCTAACAAATTACTGACATGGTCAAATATCTTGTTATTACTCTACAGCTGAGCGACACAGGACTATTAAAAAAATCTGTTTTCAAATGCCTTTAACTCTTAACATCCTATTGAGAATTTTCTAAGTCCAGAGCATTCCTATAAGGATATATTTAAAAAATGGTTAGAAATTACGTTTGATTCTAAAGTTACGTGTGATTTCCCTTAAATCAAAGACTTCTAAATATGTTTAATATTATATTTAAATAAAGGCTATCGTATGGGCTAGATTAGGAAAACAAATGAGACTTCCGGCCGGGTTGAATGAGGTGGTATAGGACTTTAAGAGTTAAAGTAATAAAGAATTCATCATTCGCATCTGATGAGTCGGGAGAGTTAGACACTTTGTCTAAGCTCCCTGAAAAAAAAATCTCTAAGTCTTTTGTTATTTCTTTACATATAAATTTGCTCTGTGACTCAAACATTAAGAGCACACATTGAGCTCTCAAACTGCGACAGATTTTAAAAAAACTCTTGTGTCATAAGGAAGATTTATACTCTGGACTTTTGGATTATATATATATATATATATATATATATATATATATATATATATATATATGTTTTATTAAATCTGACATACTAGATTTGAGCTGAGTTTTTTCATTAGCCTTCTCTTGTTTGACAGCGAAAGTCGCAATTGTGAATGAAGGTTGTTTAGTAATTGTCAGAAATCTCTGATGTTGTAATCCGAGTAAATGCATACTTGACCTTTCATGGGTCATTATCGAGGGTTTGGGCATGATTGTAAGATTTTTCCTGTGATCAATTAATTTTTTGAATGAGAGTGTTCATCGCGTGCAGTTGACGTCATGTTTGAATGCACAGTCCGTTAGTGGTGGATTGAATGTGTAGAAATCACAGATCAAGATTACGTGTAATTACACAGGGTGTATTTTAGATGCATTTACGTAAACCAGCTTTTAAACTTAAAGACATTTTTTAAAGTTTTCGATATATTATTTCTATGTGGAGTCTTCTCTTCAGTTTGTGCTATATAGTTATTTAGCGATCTACTACATCTCGTTTATGAACCGGCAAAGGCTACTCAATCTCTCTCTCTCTCTCTCTTCTCTCTCTCTCTCTCTCTCTCTCTCTATATATATATATATATATATATATATATATATAGATAGATAGAGAGAGAGAGAGAGAGAGAGATTTGACATACCTAGATTTGAGCTGAGTTTTTTCATTAGCCTTCTCTTGTTTGACAGTGAGAAGTCACAATAGTGAATGGAGGTTGTTTCGTAATTGTCAGAAATCATATATATATATATATATATATATATATATATATATATATATGTGTGTGTGTGTGTGTGTGTGTGTGTGTGTGTGTGTGTGTGTTGTGTTTGGGTAGCGAAACATAAAGTCGACGGTGTTTGATAACTCAATTTCTCACATTGAAAATTTCGTAGGCCAGAAACAGTCAGTTAGCAAGTGCCGTTGATTTTATGTCTTCGCTATGCTAACTTAGATACATATGTTTTATCACCGATATTGACAGTTCTTTATTTATATATATATATATATATATATATATATATATATATATATATAGTTATGAGAAAGGAAATGAATCCGACGGTATGAGTATAGATAAAAGGATGCGAAAACAACACAATATGCTGTTAAAGTGAAAAGATTTTATATCATATTCATAGCTAATATTGAACAATATTTCGATTTATAAAAATCATCATCAGAGCTTGTTTATACTCCGGGCGTTTAGACGGAGCACAGTGAAAAGGAAAGAAAACATAAAGATAGACTGCTACTTTGACCTTGCTAGAGAACTAGCAAAAAAATACTGTGGCGTATGAGGGTGACGGGGATAGCAATTGTAGTTTGTGCCCTTGAAAAAGTCTCTCAAGTTTTGAAAAAAGTCTGGATGGATTGAAATCAGAGTAAGAGATATAACTATTCAGACCATAGCAATGCTAAGATCTGGTGCAATAATAATAATAATAATAATAATAATAATAATAATAATAATAATAATAATATCCCAGCCAGCAGACCAGACCGATAATTAATTAACAAAAAAAAAGAGAACTTGTCAACTTGTGGATTTTGTGGATCCAGCAGATCGTAGGGTGAAGATGAAGGAAAACTAAAAGATGGAAAAATACCTGGACCTTGCCTGAGAATTGAAAAAGCTGTGGCATATGAGGGTCAAAGTGATACCAATTATAGTATTGCACTTGAACGGTGCCAAAAAGCATGGGAAAAAACTGAAGGATCTGGAAATTAAATGAAGAATTTAGACCATCCAAACTACTGCATTGCTGCAATCGGCCAGAATACTCAGAAGAGTCCTGGAGACCTGAGGAGGCTTGTTGTCACTCAGACTCCAGTGAAATATTATCAGCTAACGATAATAATAATAATAATAATAATAATAATAATAATAATAATAATAATAATAATAATAATAATATAAGATACTCAGGACCATTCTTAAAATGGACAAAAGAAGAACTCAAACAGATTGACCAAAGGACGAGAAAATTAATGACCATGCATAAGGCTCCCCACCCTAGAGACGATAGAGATAGATTATATGTGTCAAGAAAGAAAGGGGGAAGAGGTCTTGCCAACATAGATGACGGCGTAGAAACCACAATCCACCAAACTCGAAGACTACATAAAAAAAAGCAAAGACAGATTACTTATGGCGGCCAACAATAGATGTGACATAGGAACAAACAGAAAAAAAACAAAAAAGACTAGAAAACAAAAATAGGAAGAAAAACAATTATACGGACGCTTCAAACGACAAATCGGAGAGATTGCACATGAAAAAACCTGGACGTGGTTAAGAAAAGGAAAAGTGAATCACTAATAATTGCTGCACAGAATAATTCCATAAGGACAAACTATATCAAAGCAAAAATTGATAAGACCCAACAAAATAGTAAATGTAGACTATGCGGTAATAGAGATAAGACCGTAAACCATGTATGCAAAAAAATAAATTTTGACCATACAACGAAATGGTATATGCATAAACCAGAATCTGTTCTTGAGAACGAAACGCATAAAATTCTCTGGGACTTTGAAATAAAAACGGATCACCTTATCCCAGCAAGAAGACCAGACCTAGTGTTGATTAACGAAAAGAAAGAACTTGTCAACTGGTGGATTTTGAAGTTCCAGCAGATCACAGGGTGAAGCTAAAGGAAAATGAAAAAATGGACAAATACCTGGACCTTGCCCGAGAACTGAAAAAGTTATGGAATATGAAAGTGAAAGTGTAGTTGGTGCACTTGGAACGGTCCCAAAAGGATTGGAAAAAGGGTTTGGAAAGTCTGGAAATCAGAGGAAGGATTGATACCATCCAGAACACTGCACTGCTGCAATCTGCCAGAATACTCAGAAGAGTCCTGGAGACCTGAGGAGCTTGTTGTCCCTCAGACTCCAGTGAAATACCATCAGCTAACGCTCATAATAATAATAATAATAATAATAATAATGGACAAATATCTGAACCTTGCCAGAGAACTGAAAAAGTTATGGAATATGAAAGTCAAAGTGATACCAATTGTAGTTTGGAAATCAGAGGAAGGATTGAAACCATTCAGAACACTGCACTGCTGCAATCTGCCAGAATACTCAGAAGAGTCCTGGAGACCTAAGGAGACTTGCTGTCACTCAGACTCCAGTGAAAGACCACCAGCTAATGCTGATGTGAAAACTCAAAAGGAGTAAACAAATAAATAAATAAATAATAATAATAATAATAATAATAATAATAATAATAATAATAATAATAATATATACATTTATACACTAGTACCTATATACCTACGTGTCATCACCTCAGATAAATAAAAGACCATTCCGGTTTGATTCATGAGATATGAATGCATGTGTTCAAATCTTATAAGAAAGACAAGATAAAAAGCGATAGCACTTTTCGTCGGTTTCAACGAAATAGAAAGAAAGCAGAAAAGAAAGAACAATAAAGTTAAAAATGAATAATTTTTTTAAAAAATGCATCCTATAAATAACATCTACTTGTATCCTTATTCACGGGTACCTTATTTTATAGATTATCACAAATGAATAAATGAGGGGAATTAGACCGGTTCGAATTTATTGTTCAGGCTATTTCCACCCTTTAACAAATAAACTCCGAAAGTTTTATTTGAATTGAATTATTTGTTCGCTATCTATCAATCTATCCATCTATCTATCTCTTCCATTTTTTTCCTATATTCTTTTGCTTTTTATCCTCTCAACTTCTTTCTTACTTCCTCCTTTTCTTCCATCTCATCTAAGCAGACGATAAGCGCCGGATGCATAACGTCATTCGCCCTTTCTCTTTATTTCTTTCTCTTTCCTTTCTTTCTTTTATGTTTACTTTCTTTTTTTCTACTTGAAGTGTAGAGTGTTTTTTTTCTTTTTCTTATCTTTTTTCCTCACAATGAAAATGGAATGGTCCATTATTTATCTGAAGTGATGACAAGGCGTAATATCTGAACACAAGTGTACACGTTTTATTCTTGTGAAAGACAACTCTTTTCTTACTTTCCTTCTCATACAGTCAAAAGAGGAAAGGAAGAAAGAAAAAAAAATAAGTTAATTGGGAAAAGTTTTGAATTTTTGAGGAACTAAGAATTGACATTAATTAAAGAAATAGTGGAATTCTGGTGCAATGAGAACTACACATGATTCCTTCACACACAGGTTACCATAATTGGAAAATTCCTTTTAAACAGCACCCTTTCTAAATTCAGGAAGCTGTTATTTTGTTTCCATTTTCTTTACTACACACACACACACACACACACACACACACATATATATATATATATATATATATATATATATATATATATATATATATATATATATATATCCCCCACAGAGTGTGTACCCAATTAACCTGTGTCTGTTCTTAACTTTTTGTAAAAGAAAAACCAACATGATTTAAATTCATTCATGGTTTTAAAGAAATTTCTAGGAAGAAAACTTCCTTTGCTTTTATTTTCTGTATATGTCTCCTTATAACTCCACATAATATAAAGTGGCTTTATATATACTAGCAAATATAAGCACCCCCCGGGTGCTAGTATTTAAGTTTTAATATAATAAAATATATTAAATTAGAAAGGCTGATGAAACTGAATAAGAATGCAGATAAAAAGATTTTGAACAGAGGGGGTATGATTGAAAAATAGAACAACTTTGAAACTAACTCTTCCATCATTTTACATTACTCCCTTCTGTCTTTGTTAAATTTTCCTAATTTAACTATTTAGTTAAGATAGAAAGTAAAGAATAATATTACAGTTATTTCTTCTTGTTAATGGATTTCTTTTCAGATTTATTCCTGAGATGTTTGCTCATATTCTATAAGATAAAACCAAACAATTAGAAATCAATAATACTAAGCATATATTTATTAAAATCAAATTTTTTATATCCAAATGCAAATTAGCCTTACCATTCACACTGTAATCCGCTATTTTGATGTATATATAAATACGATTGCATGTTATTAGTATGTAGATATGGTCAACAGTCTTAATGATGTAAAGCAATTTTATTAATAATTGGGTTTTAAATAAAAAATAAAATCATGGAGAATGTGATGTAAATAACAAAGGGAATTCTGATTTGTATAGTAATATAGTTTCGGTTACAGATAGAAAAACTCACAATCTCCATTATAATAAGATATATATATATATATATATATATATATATATATATATATATATATATATAATGGCTGGGTTTTAAGGTTGCAATATTTGGAGAGAGAGAAAGAGAGCGAGAGTGCTCGATATCTGAGATAGGGTATATATAGGTGGTATAATACAGAAATTAAAATCACGTTTTCGCAATCATGAGGAAATACTACATTCTGAAGAATTGTGATAATTACAGGATAGTAGTTCACGAAAGCATACAATAAAAAAACATTTTCTGATATATATGAGAGAAGACCATAAGATAAGTAGAATAATAGATGTAACAATATATTCGGGAAAATTCGAATATTGATTGATATAATAAATAAGAATATTTTGATGTACTAAATAAATGAGAATTCTTCACATTTCTAATTATATATATATATATGTGTGTGTTTATTTGGGCAGCATTCTTTCATTTATACATGTAGAATTAAACAAAAGGCACATCTCCTGTTTAACAATTTTATTTTTGATCTTTTCCAATTTTCTGGACAATTTTTCAATGTCTGGGTGGAACTGATGGATAAGTCCACCAAAGTTCAGTTCCCGAGTACTTTCGGCACTTCGAAGCGCCATCATCAAGGTGATATATTCCAGGTTTTTTTTTTTTTTTGGGGGGGGGTTGTTGTTTGTTTTGCCTATAACACCTTTCTCACCAATTCTTCTTCTTCCAGCCTCCACATTAATATAAAAAAAAAAAACTGGAATACATCACCCCTGATGATGGCGCTTCGAAGTGCCGAAAGTACTCGGGAATTGAACTTTGGTGGACTTATCCATCAATTCCACCCAGACATTAAAAAGTTGGCCAGAAAATTGGAAAAGATCAAAAATAAAATTGTTAAACAGGAGATGTGCATTTTGTTTAATTCTACATATATATATATATATATATATATATATATATATATATATATATATGAAAAAATAGATCGAAATTAATCCGACAGTATGAAATTTAACATTTTTGAAAAAACAAAGTAATTGCTGACAGAAATCTGTTTCGATCAAATCGATAAATTGGTCATCTTCACGAGCAACACAGATGGGAAAAGAAAAAGAAAAATATCCGTTAGAAGACTGTTTACATACGAACGCTATATTCAACTGCTGAAATTTTTTTTAAAATGCGTGTTCTGTTTTAAAAAATAAATAAATTTTATTTTTAATTTTTTTAAATCAGAAGCATTATAGTTTATAGTAAAACTCAAAAGAGTTTGTTGTAAAATTATATAAAAAATGTATGGTAGGTATCAAAATTGTTTAGGGTATATTTCAGCTATTAAAATATAATATACAAAGTCCACAGCGTATTTGGAGAAAGATGTAAAAGTTCCAGAAATTACTTGTGGTGTTGATGAATCCGTAGAGTTGTAGATGAAAGTCTTCAAGGTGTTGCTCGTGAAGATGACCAATTGATCGATTTGGTCGAAACAGATTTCTGTCAGCAATTACATAACATCATTTGTTTTTTCAAAAATGTTAAATTTCATATATATATATATATATATATATGTGTGTGTGTGTGTGTGTGTGTGTGTGTGTGTGTGTGATTTTATATGAAAAAGATGACGTACCGGGGAAAATGGTCACAATGGTTAGTTGATGCAAGTTTCACAATGATAAGACAGCGATATAACAAATATAAAGTGCTCAATACGCGAGTAGAGCAAATTTATAATAATGGTATACACAGGAATAACCTACACGAGTTTCACCATAAGGATCTTCATGGTTAAATCCACCGAATTAATTCGGTGGATTTAACCCTGAAGATCCTTATGGTGAAACCGAGTAGGTTATTCCTGTATATACCATTATAATATATATATATATATATATATATATGTGTGTGTGTGTGTGTGTGTGTGTGTGTGTGTGTGTGTATGTGTGGTTATATATGTTTTATCCCCCATTCCCCTAAAAGGAATAATACAAGGTTATTTTTAAGCGGAGTTTACCAGGTGTAAATTCAAAGTTTTACTCCCCTTTGACCGGTTGAAGAGCCCTGTCTGTCCTGCTATTCATTCCATCGCTGGAGGAGGAATAATTGAGTGCATACACCGGTAAGTGTGACAATATATATGGAGGGACTACATACATATATATATATATATATGTGTGTGTGTGTGTGGCTATATGTATGTGTGCGTGTGTGGCCCCATATATGTGCGTATGTGACTACACAAATATATGTGTATGTGGCTACATATTTCTTTATGTGGGAATATATATGTTTCTGTGTGTTTGTCTACATGTATACATACATGTGTATGTTTGTCTCTGTGTGCGTCTATATATCATATATATACTAGAAAATATATACTAGAAAAATACGTGACCCGTTGGGTCATCCATTGAGCTCTGGTTAGATTGTTGGAAAATCACACAACAATATTATTTCGTCAATTTAAAGTATTTTTAAAACTTTTCTAAATTTAGGGGTATATTTTGATAAGATAAATAGCTAAACTTTTTAAAATGATTTTTCTAATATATTTTTTTAAATTTTAATTTTTTATATATTTTTTATTTAAAAAAGAATTAATTTTAATTTACGACTTAAGGTCGATTTTTAGAAAAAGCTTTATGTGTGGGCGATATATAACTCAATTGATTTATATTAAGACATCCGTCTTCATAGAAATAATAGTTATTTCTTAAAATAAGGAGTCTATTTTTTTTAAATTATTCCCCCCCTCCCCCGAAAAACAAATTAATAATAATTCAAATGATATTTCTGACAAAAAACCTATGTCAAAAATATATTTATTTAAACATAAGTGGGTGGTAAATTTTACACGTCGAATTGGAGGTATCTAGGCACCTCCAAATTGCCGTACAAAATTTACCCCCCCCCCTATATTCAAGACAATGAAACTTGCATAGAGGTTAATATTGTCTTCGAAATTTTGAGACCATTCAAAACAAGAAACACTAAAAAAACTCCTGATGATTTTTTTATTAAATTTCATTTCACAGAAATACGGAAAATTATGAACGA
>CM042153.1:42485998-42502555 GCA_023376005.1 Doryteuthis pealeii
CATTATCGGAAAATGAAAGAAGATAAAATATGAACTGTTAAAACAAAAACATATAAAAAAAGGACTTTGCCCGGTATGTTGTTCTACATTTCTGTAACTTTATTTAATACAGGTTGTTTATTTTAATACGACTTCGTTATTTTTCCATTGTGTTGAATTATTTTTAAAGTTAGTAAGATGTGTACAACCTATATATAAAATAGATATAAAACACGACTCACAACAAAGTAATTTATCAAAATATTAAGGCTATGTTAAAAAAAATTAACTCTTATTTACCATAAATAAACGAAAAACGTCAATAAAAACAAACTGATATCTAAATGTAGATATTGAAACAAAGCCATATTAAAATACATAAAATATAAGAGTAAATATGAACACCATTAACAAATAAAATTTAAGTGTAATTTTATTTATGAAATTATTTTTACGTAATAAACCATTTCCAATCTACTGATTTATGCTAATTGTTTTCGATGCACAGTTTTGAGCTGGGCTAGCTGACCATTGTTAGTGATTTTGATTCTCACTGGGTGTCCCAAACTTCTGGCCTTGTACCAATCTTAGCTAAGGTTAATAAATGACTGCGAGCTTCACGCGTTTAATTAGTTTAATTATGGTTAAAAATATAAGAATCAAGCAATGATAATGGAAGATCCCAAAATAGAACGCCATACGTGTAGGAATGCAGCACGTAAAATTAATCAATTCCTACCAGGGAAAGTTTAAATTCAATGCGATGAAAAGATTATTTTCTTTCCCTGGGGAGATGAGATAACATTGAAACAGTTTGTCAAATTGCCGTAAGTCCACATATGAAATATGATGATTAGAATAAACATATAAACAAAGGAATAAAGAAAATGTCTATATTAAATATTTAATTGAACAGTTACGATTGGATCGAAATATTCCCCCGTTTGGATTGTGTTTGGGGGAAGGGTTTTGCTTTGCCATCTGCTACAGGACTGATTTAGGTCAGATGACAGCATATCTGTACCTCTTAAACAGAAGAGTGTCATATATTGCCATATATTTATGGGAGCAGCAGATTATGCCTGTCTTTATTTTGCTTTTCAACTCACCAGAGGATCGTATTTAGCGTCGAGTAATAAAATAAATTTGTAATTCAAATCATTGATATTATACATATAGAGTTCATGTGTTACAAACAAAATGGAGACATCTTCACATTGGTCAGTAAGTCCCTTAAATTAGTCAACCAGTTCACATGACAAGGTAGCAAATAAGTGATACGTGTGAGAGCCGCTGCCAGTGGCTTACGTAGGATCCGATATATGGGATAGTCTCTGTGAGCGGCTTAAAGTAGTCAAAGATATATATATATATATATATATATATATATCAAGAAATTTGAAAAAACAAGTGATCCAAAAATGAGATGAATTTATTTATCGACGTTTAAACGTTTCGGTTTCTTTAAATCTTCATCAGGATGTATTAAGGGGTGAAGAAATTGATGAATGTTTTATAGATGACAGGAGATAAAATCTTTATAACATTTTTTGTTGTTGTTGTGTAACTGTATTTGTTCAGCGTTATATTTTTGAAAGACGAGTTACGATCCGTACACACGAAGATGTCATGATGCGTGACGTAACTCGAAGAAATGCATTCAACAAAAGTCAAGAAAAAGTATTAATGGACTTATTTTATGAGAACAAAGGGAACAAAGTGGGAATGATAACTAAATAATAAATCTATAAAACATCCATCAATTTCTTTACTTCTTAATACATCCTGATGAATGTTTAAAGAAACCGAAACGGTTACGCGTCGATAAATAAATTCATCTCATTTTTGGAACACTTGTTTTTTCAAATTTCTTAATATTGTCGGATTTATTTACATATTTACTCATATATATATATATATATATATATATATATATATATATAATAAAAACTTACGGCTAATTTGAAACATACATCGCTATGCTTAGCAAATATTTTCAAACTGTAGATCTCACTGGTGTTTACATCGGTACATCTTGTTGGGAAACCATTCTACCTTGACAGAAACCTTTTTTGTTGTTCGCTTGGAGGGGATTCTCGAGTTTGCGCCCTTTCGTCTTGGCCTTGGTGGCATTTTCTCTTCTTGTATGGGAAATAGCAAATATCTTCATGCACTACCAGTGTGATAAGAAATACAGATACTTCCATATGCTTGTCTATGGACCTGACTTGCTGGGATTGTTACTGGATCTTACCAAGAAATTCGACAGTACTTTTCTTACCAGAACGATCCGAGTGAGACTTCCGAGCTGCCGTACCTTCGTAATCACCATTTGAGTCCAACCAACTGCTTTCGAACCCTCTGCAATATCCCCAGATTGACACCAAACACACTTAGATCTTCGTATTAGATGCAGAAACCCGGATGAAATATATCGGAATTGCATAAGCGCTGCCGAACGAGCAGGGAAAGAAAGGACTGTCGTGACACAGGGAGTGAGGAAGAGAGCAAGTGTTTGGACGCAAGTGAAATCTGACGACTGCTATTTCCTTTCGCCGTCAGCACAGTCTCTACTAACTGAGCACGTTACTCTCACTTCCTGACACACCAATAGCAGTCGTCAGATTCACTTGCCGTCCAAACACTTGTTTTCTTCCTCACTCCCTGTGTCGTGACAGTCCGTCTTATTTCTGTTCGTTCGCTGCGCTTATGCAAATTCCGATATACCTCATCCGGGTTTCTGCCAACAGCATTTCAGCTACGAGAAGGTAGCGAGTTCGAATATCCGTAGCCACTCGCCACACTCTCCCCCCTCGCACAGGCCAAACATATCCTGACACGCTTTATTTGTGGGGGCTGGGAATCCGCTGGTTTATAGGTCTGCCTTTCAATTTCGTCACACTCTACATAGTAGACGAAACTTGAAACAAACTATTCCCATGAATGAAATTAATTTAGCCTGGCAACAATTTGCCATCACATTGTAATTGCAAATCACAATTGATGTAGGTATAAACTGTTAACTTTCTGACCGCCATCCCTGGCCAGTTGAAAAAGAACTTAAAGTAAGTAAGTCCCGAGCTATAGAATCCTTTGGTAAGTGAATAAGTCCTGGTTATGGAATCCTACGTAGTGTCAAAAGTCCAGTGATATAATCCTATGTTCCGTCGTCCACGAAGGTTCAAAGCATTGTGCGTAGGTATAACCAGAACAGCCAGTATAAGTAACAATATCAGCAGCAGAGTACTGCCAGTGGTTGGCCAATAGGTTGGTCACATGGTTATCGGCGAGTCTATAAGTAGAAGTGGACATCTTGCACACACCTTATATCAAAACGCCAACATAAACCATGTCGAATTTAGGCATAAAATGATTTGATATTCGACAAAACCAACCAACCAACCAACCAACAACCAACCAATTAACCATGCTAACTGATGATGCTTATAATAGATGCGAACCACCGGTGATTCAACATCTGTAATTTTCCAAACCATTTTCTTAAAGAATCAAAACGAAGAACACTTTTAAAAGTAAAAGACAAGAAGATTATTTTTATAGATTAATAATGTCAGAGTAGATAGTGAACTGATAATGTAAGAACTGTTAGTTTTATCTGTAATTCAGCCTTGCTTTGTGATTGGTCACGTCCAGCCCTTTCTGACCTTCAGCAATTGAAGAGCTCCATAACCTGGATGCGCTCCATGACCTGAGTGTACTGCTTTGGATCAATGTGTTCCTAACGAACTTAGCTCATTCATTTTCTTTCCGCATTAGCAATCTATTTTCTTTTTCTTTTCCCTACGGCCTTTGTCGCATTTCTTCTTCT
Organism: Doryteuthis pealeii; assembly: GCA_023376005.1. Classification (NCBI taxonomy): domain Eukaryota; kingdom Metazoa; phylum Mollusca; class Cephalopoda; order Myopsida; family Loliginidae; genus Doryteuthis; species Doryteuthis pealeii. Next base: position 42,489,807 of record CM042153.1, read on the forward strand.
TCTTCTTCTTCTTCTTCTTCTTCTTCTTCTTCTTCTTCTTCTTCTTCTGTTTTATAATCTTCTTTCTTCTCTTTTTATTTTTGTTCTTCTTTTTAAATTCATCTTCTTGTTCGTGTTCTTGTTATTGTTTCTTCTTCTTCTTCTTCTTCTTCTTCTTCTTCTTCTGTTTTGATTTTTTTTTTGCAAAACCTCGAAAATAGAAACTGTCTACGGAAAGAAAGGAAAAGCAAATGGGTCGAAACAGGAGTCAATGTTGGTATTTACCCAACCCCTTCGCCACGAGTAGAATGTGACACAAGGTCACTAGTATGGGGCATCCAGCGAGGATCGAATTCGATATTCAGTAGTAATGAATCTGCAAGACTAACTTGCTAACCATTACTCATCGATGGGACGCTATTAAAACGGAACTCAATATTTGGGAGAGGATTATAAGTTTGTTTGTTTTGTTTTGTTTTACGGCATATCAACCTCAGTAGGTCATTTAATGCCGATAAAGTTTTGAAATAAATCAATTCTTAATGGATAATACAATTTTGTTATAAATACATTTTTCTATTTAACCCATAGATGGGACCCTAACAGGTACTACCACTCCGGGTCAGAGTGGGCCAGAGAGAAATGGTGATGAAGGGGTGCTCCACATTCCCCAAACATCCAAAACTGGAACCTCACCATCAGATAGAGTTTAACGTCATTCCCAGGACATGTAGACCCGCAGCCACCGCCTTCTAGCATCCATATGATAAAAAGGGGATGGGGCTTGCATAAGGGCAATAGGGTTGGGAAAATCATATAGGTGCTAGGGCTTGACATGACCAGCCGATTGATCGGAGGGGGCCTCTCCGACCGCCCGTCTAGCCCAAGATAGGGCCAAAGTGAAGTATTGCATGTCATGAACTGCTCTATCCTTAAGCATCACGGGTCGCCACCCACGGCCAACAGCTGGCCCCATTGGGGGAGTCTTACCCCTCTGCAGAGGTGCAGTCGGTGCATTCTAACGCCCAGCCGACAGGGCGGAGGATTATAAGGAATTGGTTGAATGAAATAGAATTTACGCCGGGAAAAGCCAAACGAAAACTGGCACTAATACAACTAATGGTCTAATGGTGTAAAAGCTTCTTTCATAAATCAATTACTCATCAGTTTAAGCCACACTAGATTTCCCATTCACAAAACGAAGCTTAACATTTTTAAGGTGCCGAGCATTTGTTACATAATTACCTAATTTTTTTTAAGGTGGCGATTAGTGCAGATTATGGTTAACAAGCTAGGGGCTATTACAATTCTCAGTGAGATAACCGGCCTTCGCATCCTGTGTCCAGTGGCTTCGGCCTCTCGACCAGTAAGATACATAACAAATCAGCGTAAAAGTGGGACATTTCACCGGACAACACCCGTCTCTCATCTAAAAGGGTAGAGGCTGGGTTTATTGCTCGGTGCCTGAGGCCGCTCAGAAGAAGAATACCGAAGGGACTCATGCAATTTTTACACTGGTCACTGCATCACGTTCAGTTTGGGCACAGCTCCCCACGTTAATTGGACTTTATGTTCATCTGCCTTTTATAATGCCGAATCAAGTGATTTTGATAAACAAACTCACGTTATTTACAATACCTGCTGTTGCTTAAGTTGTCACCAAATTAAGTATTGAACAAGTTCATCGATGTTTAATTTCGGTGATCTAGCGGAACCGGGGCTTTCAGCATTATCGGCATTAAATGACCGACTGAGGTTGATATGCCGTAAAACAAAACAAAACAAACAAACAAACTTATAATCCTCTCCTGAATCCGGTAATACATATAATAGACTGCAAAAATACTTTCGTTAATCTATTACTACTGAAGAATGTGCGATCATCACTAGGTGACATATTTCTGAACTTGTGGAAACTCTAAACAACACTTAGTAACGCTTTTTCTCTTCTTCTTCTTCTCTTCTTCTTCTTCTTCTCTTCTTCTTTCTTCTTCTTTTTCTTCTTCTTCTTCTTCTTCTTTTTTCTTTTTTTTCTTCTCTTCTCTTCTTCTTCTTCTTCTTCTTCTTTTTCTTCTTCTTCTTCTTCTTCTTCTTCTCTTTCTTCTTCTTCTTCTTCTTCTTCTTCTTCTTCTTCTTTTTCTTCTCTTCTCTTCTTCTTCTTCTTCTTCTTCTTCTCTTCTCTAACATTCATTTATCAAATTTAGACAAAATGGCATTTTTACCATTTAAACAAATCAGTCCAATATGAAAAAAACCTAGTCGCGATACTTCATGATTTCTTCCCAGATTTTAGTTTTAAATAATTTTATACCTAAATACTGAATCCGGTAATTATTTTTTCTTTAAGAACTGCTCATTCGATGGAGGCTCCAGCAACCGAAACAGTATAATTAGCACAACTAAGATAGACTCCCTAGTCCAAGTACATTTGTATATGATAACGCTTCACTTTCTTTTTCTGTCAGTCTTAATTGGCTTCTCACTAATCAAAGGCCAAGAAGAAAATCATATGCATTATTGTCCTGGCACCATATTGTGTAACAGAAATGACATTTGTCAAATGATTGTATAGAGTCTTACTTATTGATGGATGGGTTGAGTTTAACATGTTAACCCATTAAGGGATATGTTATGCCTATAGGTTAGGGAACTGCATTCATTGTACATCAATATTTGCACACTGTGTAGTCGTTTCTTAAGAGATTCTACACAGTTATAGTATATATACATACATACATACATACATACATATTTTATATATTGATGGCTAATATTGAACAATATTTCGATTCATAAAAATCATCATCAGAGCTTGTTTTTAAACCAGACTCATCGAGAGATGATGATGTTTTTTATAAATCGAAATATTGTTCAATATTAGCTATGAATATGATATAAAATATTTTCATTTTAACAGCATTGTGTGTTTTCATATCCTTTTATCTATACTTATACCATCGGGTTCCTTTCCTTACTCTTAACTTATATATATATATATATATATATATATATATATATATATATATATATACACAAATAATCTGCGCACAATTTTATGGTTTCTAGTCTGAGTCTGATGACATAAGAGCTTTACGCGAGAGGCTCCGAAATTAATACCTTCTATTTACTTGTATGGAAACTACAACTTTCACCATAATAAAGTTGCTCTGAAAGTAATGGTACTAATTTATTTGAAGTAATTCACAGCTTTTACATGAACCACAATAACACTACGGGTTAGAGCAAGACTTCTCAAATTGGTCTATATATATCCCTGAGGGTGAATAAAATGTTGCAGGGTGAATAAATCATTGGATCCGCAGGGGGTTAATTAACTAGTTTGCGTCAATAATAATTCATAAACAGAATAACAAAAATCGTTGAATCATGTTGACCAATTACTAGATATGGTACACCAAGTAGAAGGCTTGATTGGATGTGATGACCACTAGTAGTATGTCATTCCTCTTCGACCCATCCAAAACATACTGACCATTTACGAATATATGGGTCGTTTTACGAACGAAAGATCTGGCTCTGACTGAAATTATCCGAATCTTTTTAGCGTCGTTAACGACCCATATATTCATATTCATACGAGAAAAAAAAACTATCAAAACAATCTATATATTAATACGGTTTTTCCTTAATCTTCCGACCGTTATCATATTGCAACACCCTCTGGTTTAAAATTGAGACCGTCAAATCGTATAAATAAAATGCAAAAATTGTAAATTCTGATTTGTCGTCTCATTCCCAGAATTCTATTTTTTTCAGTTGGTCCTCACCTCAGTTAAATTAATTGGACGATTCCGTTTTTATTATCAGAAAGAAATGAGAAAAAGAGAATGCTACAAGAAATAGAATATAAGATTCTGGGATGAGCGACAATCAGATTTACAATTTTGCATTTTATTTATCGAATTGGACGTCCAATTTTAAACCAGAGGGTGTGGCCAATATGATAACGGTCGAAAGATTAAGGAAAAAGCCGTATTAATGTATAGATTGTTTTTGATAGTTTTTTTTTCTCGTATGAATATGATATATGGGTCGTTAACGACGCTAAAAAGATTCGGATAATTTCAGTCAGAGCCAGATCTTTCGTTCGTAAACGACCCATATATTCGTAAATGGTCAGTATGTTTTGGATGGGTCGAAGAGGAATGACATACTACTAGTGGTCATCACATCCAATCAAGCCTTCTACTTGGTGTACCATATCTAGTAATTGGTCAACATGATTCAACGATTTTTGTTATTCTGTTATGATTTATTTATTGACGCAAACTAGTTAATTAACCCCCTCGGATCCCAATGATTTTAATTTCACCTGGCAACATTTTATTCACCCTCAGGGATATATATAGACCAATTTGAGAAGTCTTGCTCAACCCGTAGTGTTATTGTGGTTCATTGTAAAAGCTTGTGAATTACTTCAATAAATTAGTACCATACTTTCAGAGCAACTTTATTTGGTGAAAGTTGTAGTTTCCATACAAGTAATAGAAGGTATTAATTTCGGAGCCTTCTCGCGCTAAAGCTCTATGTCATCCAGACTCAGACTAGAAACCATAAAATTGTGCGCAGATTATTTGTAGAATATATATATATATATATATATATATATATATATATATAATATTATATAAGTTAAGAGTAAGGAAAGGAACCCGATGGTATAAGTATAGATAAAAGGATATGAAAACACACAATGCTGTTAAAATGAAAATATTTTTATATCATATCATAGCTAATATGAACAATATTTCGATTTATAAAAACATCATTCATCTCTCGATGAGTTCTGGTTTAAAAACAAGCTCTGATGATGATTTTATGAATCGAAATATTGTTCAATATATAGCCGCTATCCGATATATAAAATATGTAGTATGTATGTATGTATTGGTATGTAATATATACTATAAAACCTGTGTAGAATCTCTTAAGAAACGACTACACAGTGTGCAATTATTTGATGTACAATGAATGCAGTTCCCTAACCTATAGGCATAACATATCCCTTAATGGTTAACATGTTAAACTCAAACCATCCATCAATAAGTAAGACTCTATCAATCATTTGACAAATGTCAATTTCTGTTACACATATATGGTGCCAGGACAATAATGCACTATGATTTTCTTCTTGGCCTTTTGATATGAGAAAGCCAAATTAAGACTGACAGAAAAAAGAAAGGTGAAGCGTTATCATATACAAATGTACTTGGACTAGGGAGTCTATCTTTAGTTTGTGCTAATTATACTGTTTCGGTTGCTGGAGCCTCCATCGAATGAGCAGTTCTTAAAGAAAAAATAATTACCGGATTCAGTATTTAGGTATAAAATTATTTAAAACTAAAATCTGGGAAGAAATCATGAAGTATCGCGACTAGGTTTTTTTTCATATTGGACTGATTTGTTTAAATGGTAAAAATGCCATTTTGTCTAAATTTGATAAAATGAGATGTTAGAGAGAGAAGGAAAAGGGAAGAAAAAAAAAAGAGAAGAAGAAGAAAGAAAGAAGTGAAAAGAAAAGAAGCACAAAGAAAGAAGAAGAAAAAAAAAAAAAGAAAGAAGAAGAAGAAGAAGAAGAAGAAAGAAGAAGAAAAGAAAGAAGAAGAAGAAAGAAGAAGAAGAAGAAAAAAGAAAAAAGAAGAAAAGAAGAGAAGAGAAGAAGGAAGAAAAAAAAAAGAAAAAAGAGGAAGAAGAAGAAGAAGAAGAAAAAAGAAGAAGAAGAAGAAGAAAGAAGAAGAGAAGAAGAAGAAGAAGAAGAAGAGAAGCCGTTACTAAGTGTTGGTTTAGAGTTTCCACAAGTTCAGAAATATGTCACCTAGTGATGATCGCACACATTCTTTCAGTAGTAATAGATTAACGAAAGTATTTGCAGTCTATTATATGTATTACCGGATTCAGGGGGAGAGGATTATAAGTTTGGTTTGTTTGTTTTGTTTTTGTTTTTACGGCATATCAACCTCAGTCGGTCATTTAATGCCGATAATGCTGAAAGCCCCGGTTCCCGCTAGATCACCGAATTAAACATCGATGAACTTGTTCAATACTTATTTTTGGTGACAACTTAGCAACAGCAGGTATTGTAATAACGTGAGTTTGTTTATCAAAATCACTTGATTCGGCATTATAAAAGGGCAGATGAACATAAAGTCCAAATTAACGTGGGAAGCTGTTGCCCAACTGAACGTGATGCAGTGACCAGTGTAAATTTGCATGAGTCCCCTTCGGTATTCTTCTTCTGAGCGGCCCAGGCACCGAGCAATAAACCCAGCTGCTACCCTTTTAGATGAGAGACGGTGTTGTCGGTGAAATGTCCACTTTTACGCTGATTTGTATATGTATCTTACTGGTCGAGAGGCCGCAGCCACTGCGACACAGGATGCAGAAGGCCGGTTTATCTCACTGAGATTGTAATAGCTCTGCATAGCTTGTTAACCATAATGCTGCACTAATCGCCATTATGTATTCTAACTACAAATTAAAAAATATTAAGGGACTCCAGATAATTATGTAACAAATGCTCGGCACCTTAAAAATGTTAAGCTTCGTTTTGTGAATGGGAACTTAGTGTTGGGCTTAAACTGTGAGTAATTGATTTATGAAGAAGCTTTTTACACCATTAGACCATTAGTTGTATTAGGTGCCAGTTTTCGTTGGGCTTTTCCCGGCCCGTAAATCTATTTCCATTCAACAATCATTATAATCCTCCGCGGCCTGTCGGCTGCGGAAGTTAGAATGCACCGACTGACCTCTTGCAGAGGGGTAGACTCCCCCAATGGGCAAGCTGTTGGCCGTGGGTGGCGACCGTGATGCTTAAGGCAAGAGCAGTTCATGACATGCACATACTTCACTTTGGCCCTATCTTGGGCTAGACGGTCGGTCGGAGGGCCCCCTCGATCATCGGCTGTCATGTTCAAGCCCTAGCACCTATATGATTTTCCCAACCCTATTGCCCTTATGCTAAGCCCCATCCCCTTTTATCATATGGATGCTAGAAGGCGGGTGCTGCGGGTTCTACATGTCCTGGGAATGACGTTAAACTCTATCGTGATGGTGACGGTTTCCAGTTTGGATGTTTGGGATGATGGAAGCACCCCTTCATCACCATTTCTCTCTGGCCCACTCTACCCGGAGTGGTAAGTACTGTTAGGGTCCCATCTATGGTTAAATAGAAAAATGTATTATAACAAAATTGTATTATCCATTAAGAATTGATTTATTTCAAAACTTTATCGGCATTAAATGACCTACTGAGGTTGATATGCGTAAAAAACAAAAAACAAAAACAAAACAAACTTATAATCCTCTCCCCAAATATTGAGTTATCCGTTTTAATAGCGTCCCATCGATGAGTAATGGTTAGCAAGTTAGTCTTGCAGATTCATTACTACTGAATATCGAATTCGATCCTCGCTGGATGCCCCATACTAGTGACCTTGTGTCACATTCTACTCGTGGCGAAACGGGGTTGGGTAAATACCAACATTGACTCCTGTTTCGACCTTGCTTTTTCCTTTCTTCCTAGACAGTTTCTATTTCGAGGTTTTTCAAAAAAAAAATCAAAACAGAAGAAGAAGAAAGAAGAAGAAGAAGAAGAAGAAGAAACAATAACAAGAACACGAACAAGAAGATGAATTTAAAAAAGAAGAACAAAAATAAAAAGAGAAGAAAGAAGATTATTAAAACAGAAGAAGAAGAAGAAGAAGAAAAGAAGAAGAAGAAGAAGAAGAAGAAGAAGAAGAAGAAATGCGACAAAGCCGTAGGGAAAAGAAAAGAAAATAGATTGCTAATGCGGAAAGAAAATGAATGAGCTAAGTCGTTAGGGAACACATGATCCCAAAGCAGTACACTCAGGTCATGGAGCGCATCCAGGTTATGGAGTCTTCAATTGCTGAAGGTCAGAAAGGGCTGGACTGACCAATTCACAAAGCAAGGCTGAATTACAGATAAAACTAACAGTTCTTACATTATCAGTTCACTATTCTACTCTGACATTATAATCTATAAAAATAATCTTCTTGTCTTTTACTTTTTAAAAGTTTCTTCGTTTTGATTCTTTAAGAAAATGGTTTTGGAAAATTACAGATGTTGAATCACCGGTGGTTCGCATCTATTATAGCATCATCAGTTAGCTATGGTTAATTGGTTGGTTGGTTGGTTGGTTGTTGGTTTGGTTTTGTCGAATATCAAATCATTTTATGCCTAAATTCGAACATGGTTTATGTTGGCGTTTTTGATATAAGGTGTGTGCAAGATGTCCACTTCTACTTATAGACTCGCCGATAACCATGTGACCAACCTATTGGCCAACCACTGGCAGTACTTGCTGCTGATATTGTTACTTATACGGGCTGTTCTGGTTATTACCTACGCACAATGCTTTGAACCTTCGTGGACGACGGAACATAGGATTATATCACTGGACTTTTAAACACTACGTAGGATTCCATTAAACCAGGACTTATTCACTTACCAAAGGATTTCTATAGCTCGGGACTTACTTACTTTAAGTTCTTTTTCAACTGGCCAGGGATGGCGGTCAGAAAGTTAAACAGTTTATACCTACATCAATTGTGATTTCCAATTACAAGGTGATGGGCAAATTGTTGCCAGGCTAAATTAATTTCATTCATGGGAATAGTTTGTTTCAAGTTTCGTCTACTATGTAGAGTGTGACGAAATTGAAAGGCAGGACCAATAAACCAGCGGATTCCCAGCCCCACAAATAAAGCGTTGTCAGGATGATGTTTGGCCTGGCGAGGGGGCGAGAGTGTGGCGAGTGCGCTAGGCCTATTCGAACTCGCTACCTTCTCGTAGCTGAAATGCTGGTGCAGAAACCCGGAATGAGGTATATCGGAATTTGCATAAGCGCAGCGCGAACAGAAAATAAGACGGAATGCACTGCACAGGCGAGTGAGGCGAAGAAAACAAGTGTTTGGACGGCAAGTGACAATCTGACGACTGCTATTTGGCGGTCAGGGAAGTGAGTACGCTCACCCAAGTTACATAGAGATTGATGCTGACGCGCGAAAGAAATTAGCAGTCGTCAGCACTTTCACTTGACTGTCCAAACACTTGCCCTCTTCATAATACCTCACGTCCCCTGTGTCACCGACGCTCCTTCTCTGTATTCCTGCCTCGTTCGCGCCAGCGCCCCTTACCTGCAATTCCGAATCTAGAGCACACACAAGCACTCTATATCGCTGAACCACACACACTATAGCAAAACACCATCTTACGACCCACATTCTCAAATCCGGACCGCGGCCCACAATGCACTAAACACCCGCACCAATGACCGACCACATCAAGGTATCGCAACGGCTAAGCCAAGCTCACCTAGTCCGCACAACAACACGATATATATATATTTTTCATCCGGTGTTCTGCATCTCAATACAAGATCTTAAGTGTGTTTGGGTGTCAATCTGGGGATATTGCAGAGGGCGAAGCAGTTGGTTGGACTCAAATGGTGATTACGAAGGTACGCGCAGCCTCGGGAAGTTCTCACCGGATCTTCTGGTAAGAAAAGTACTGTCGATTTCTTGGTAAATCAGTAACAAATCCCAGCAAGTCATGGTCCATAGACAAGCATATGGAAGTATCTGTCATCTAATCACACTTGGTTAGTGCATGAAGATATTTGCTATTTCCCATTACAAGAGAGAAAATGCCACCAAGGCCAAGACAAAGGGCGCAAACTCCAGAATCCCCTCCAGCGAACAACAAAAAAAGTTTCTTCAAGGGTTAGGAATGGTTTCCCCAACAAGATTGATACCGATGTAAACACCAGTGAGATCTACAGTTTTGAAAATTTTGGCTAAGCATGGCGATGTATGTTTCAAATTAGCCGTAAGTTTATATATATATATATATATATATATAATATATAATATATATATATCGGAAGTAAATATGTAAATAAATCGACAATATTAAGAAAATTGAAAAAACAAGTGTTTTTTTTTCCCAAAAAAAAAATGAGATGAAATTTATTATCGACGCGTAACGTTTTCGGTTTCTTTAAACATTTCATCAGGATGTATAAGAAGTAAAAGAATTGATGGATGTTTTATAGATTTATTTATTAGTTTCATTCCCACTTTTTTTCCTTTGTCTCATAAAATAAGTCATTAATACTTTTTCTTGGAACTTTTGTTGAATGTATTTCTTCGAGTTTACGTCACGCATCATACATCTTCGTGTGTACGGATCTTAACTCGTCTTTCATTAAATATAACGCCTGAACAAATACAGTACACAACGAACAACAAAAAAGTTATAAAGATGTTTTATACTCCTGTCATCTATAAAACATTCATTCAATTCTTCACCCCTTAATAATCCTGATGAAGATTTAAAGAACCGAAACGTTTAAACTTCGATTAATAAATCGATCTCTATTTATGTGGATCACTTGCTTGTGTTTTCCAAATTCTGAGATTATTAATATAATATAATATAATAGTAATATTATATATCTATTGCCACTACTTTTAAGCCGCTCCAGAGGACGTATCCCAATATGGATCCTACGTTAATGCCACTGGACGTGCTCTCACACGGGTATCACTTATTACTGGCTACCTTGTCATGTGAATGGCTTTGACTATATAAAGGGATACTTACTGACCAGTGTTGAAGATGTCTCCATTTTGTTTGTAACCACGAATGAAGCTCTATATGTATTAATATCAATGATTTGATTACAAAATATTATTTTATTACTCGACGCTCTAAATCGATCCTCTGGATGAGATTGAAAAGCATTAAAGACAGGCATAATCTGCTAGCTCCCATAAATATATGGCAATTTATATGGACACTCTTTCTGTTTAAGAGGTTACAGATATGGCTGTCAATCTGACCTAAATCAGTCCATGTAGTCAGACTGGTGGCCTAAGCCAAACCCTTCCCCAAAACACTAAATCCAAACGATAAAAGGGAAATATTTCGATCTCCCAACTCGCATATATATCTGATTCAATTAATATAATTAATAGACATTTCTTTATTCTTCTGTATTATATGTTTTATATCTTAATCATCACTAATTTTCAATGTGGACATTCGGCAATTTGACAAACTGTTCATGATGTGTTATCTCATCTCCCACAGGGAAAGAAATTAATCTTTTCATCGGCATTGATTAAACTTTCCTTGGTAGGAATTGTATTAATTTTACGGCTGCATTGCCTACACGTATGTGCGTCTATTTTGGGATCTTCCATTATCATTGCTGATTCTTATATTTTTAACCGATAATTAACTAATTATTAAACGCTGAAGTCGCAAAGTCATTTATTAACCTTAGCTAAATTGCGTTACAGGCATGAAGTTTGGACACCCTGTGAGAATCATAATCACTAACAATGTCACTAGCCCAGCTCAAAAACTGTGCATTCGAAAACAATTAGCATAAATCAGTATTGGAAATGGCTTATATGTTAATAAAATAATTTCATAAATAAAATCTACACTTAAATTTTATTTGTTAATGGGAGTTAATATTCATTATTTACTCTAGATTTTTATTGTATTTTTAAGGTATGGCTTGTTTCAATACACATTAAGATATCAGTTGTCTTTATTTGACGTTTTTTTCGTATATATTTTATAGGTAAATAGAGTTAATCTCTTTTTAACATAGCACATTGATATTTTTGATAAATTACTTTGTGTAAGTCGTGTTATATATATATGTTATATATAGTTGTACACATCATTTTACCTTAACTTTAACATTCGACTTATAAACATGACTCAACAAAAATGAGTTAAAAATAAGAAGTCGTATTAAATATATACTAACTGTATGTAAATAAAAGTTACAGAAATGATAGAACAACATTCCGGGCAAAGTCCTTCTTTTTCATATGTTTAGTCTTTAACAGTTTATCTTTTCTTTCTTCTATTTTCCGAAATGAGCTTACTTGTGGTCCGTGCACGACTACTTGCTTGATCATCCTCTAAAACTTCTGGAATTCCCGCTTCTTCTTCTTTTTGGCGCCTCGATTTTTTGAATTCAGGTCTGTCGGTATCCCGTTTACTGCCATCTTTTGGAATTATCCTTACTCCCTCTTTTTTAAATGAAACAACAAATATACTTTATATAATTAAAATTTGGTCCCTCTTGGGGTATTAACCGAATCAACACCAACCCACCAAAAAAAACCAAAAAAAACAGGGGGAAGTTATATACCAATTAAACAACGTATATTACTATCTAAGTGTAATAACACGCCGTTAAAAACGCTGCTTATACAGAGAAAAGGGATAAAATAATATATATAAGAGTCAGTTAAGAATTACGATAACTAATGGAGTAACAAGATCATTCAGGCACAATGAGAAAAGAAATTCAAATACCTTAGTGCTACCATAGAAACTAAGAGGTAGAGAGAGACACTCGTTCTATCAAAGTCAGGACGGACGGCTTGGTGTTGAAAAAGCTCAAATATGCGCCAAGGACGGTGAAAAAACGGACGCAGTTACCCGTTGATTTAAGTCTTATTGAGTCTCCGTTGAGAAAACGGAACCACTAAGGGGAATAATTCGAGAGAAGGAGGTAACTTCAGATCTATCTAAGGGGAAACCTCAAGGATTATTTTTATGTCCGAGCCATATCACACACACACACACACACACACACACACACACACACACATTATATATAATATATATAGTATATATTATTATATACCTTATATATATATATATAGTTCAAACCGTTTAAAATTAGTAATTATATA
>CM042153.1:42502655-42505155 GCA_023376005.1 Doryteuthis pealeii
TTGCATATTATTGCTATTTAAATATTTATACATAAATATGTATTTATTCGTCTATAATAATGGTAAAAAAGGAAATACTTGCCTGTACAACTTATACTAAGAAAACAATCTTTAAATCTTTTGCTCCTTCTTATTCCAAAGTAAGTATTCAGATTTTCTTCGTGAAATATTAATACGCACAGAATTTTCATGTTTTATTTTAGCTTCCGTAAATACTCACACTATGTATATTCTTATATATGTGTATGTGTGTTGTGTGTGTGTGTGTGTGTGTGTGTGTGTGTGTGTGTGTGTATGAGCGCGCGTCTATACGTTTGTGTTAAGTGTTTATTCTAAATCGTTCTTCTCCCACTTCGATTCAAGCTCACAACACGTAACGTTAGTATTTTTCAAATTAACATGAAAAAAAAACTTGAATGTCTCAACGGCATGCGCACAGTTTCGCTGTCCACAAGGTTAACTGGCAATCCAAGTTGCTGGAAATTACTCAAGAGGCGAGCAAATTCTAGCATTAAATAGACAAATGCAATCAGCAGAATAAAAGAAAGTGTTGAATGTGGGAAAAAATTTAGGGTAAAAAAACAACGAACGACACAAAAGGAAGGCAGAGAAAAATAAAATAAAGGAAATATCTAAAAACAAACATATATATATATATATATTATCATTATATATATATATATATATATATATATATGTGTGTGTGTGTGTGTGTTTGTGTGTGCTGTGTTAGATTTAAACGGTAACACGAATAAGATAATTTTTTCTCCTAATATACTTCTATGAGCTGAAAAGATCTCTCTGTATCTTGACATGCGTTCAAAATTAAGTTAGTTTTTCTTTTCAGGTTTCCTTATTTCCTTCTTTTTGATTTCTTTATTTTCTTCATTTTTTTTTTTTTTTTCTTTTTTATTTTCATTTCACTTTTTATTATTCGTCATTATTCATGATAAGGTTTTATTTTTCGTTCCGCAATCTCTTTTCATTTCCTTCTTTCATCTATCTTTCTTTCTTTCTTTCTTTTTTCTTCTTTTACGTTCTCATGCCTCTCTTTAGTTTCATCATTTTTTCACATTTTCATAATTTTTTGCACAATTTGCAATGGACTTATTTGTTCGAAATATAAAATGTTCGTCTTTCTTTTCATTCGTTTTACTTTTCTTGCTGGTGCTTTTATTTCTTTGTTGTTTCAAATTCTTTTTTGTAGTTTTATTGAAGTATTACAGGTTTGTTTTTCAATTCAATTAATTCATCTCTTATTTTCATATTAGTTCTATAAATTAACTGCTATTCTTTGCTATCTATCTATCTATTTATCTATCTATCTATCTATCTATCGCAGTCTGTTCTTTCCTCTACAAAATATTCTTTCACTCTTTCCTGTATCATTTATAATTCTTTCTTTCTTTCTTTCTTCAAACTACACACAAATGATACCTTGCTTGCGTCCTATGTTTTCTTATTTTCTTTTCTGTTAAGGCCTTTCAATGACCTCCTCTTCCTTCCTGTTCATATCTATCTAATCTATCTATCATATTATCAATCTTTCTATCTATCTATCTATATCACTATGTTCATATCTCTCTAGTATTCTCTTATCTATCCATCAATGTATTTGTCTCTCTCTCTCCTCTCCCTTCTCTCTCCTCTATATAATATATTATATATATAATATATATATATATATATATTGTTTACGGTAGATGCCTAACCAACTTCTAACCTTGGGTTTCCTTCCTTCAACCTAACCTTTATTTTATTCGTTCACTCATTTATTTAATTCTTTCTTTCTTTCTTTTATTACCTAACACACACCGAATAATGGACTGTTACTTCTTTTATTTTCTTACTTTGATTTCTCAGTATGGCTTCTCTGTGAGCCCAACCTTCCTCCGCGTTAATCCAGGCCCATTTTATTCACCTTGGCTTCTAATCAACAACACCGAACAAAGATGCAGAAGAAATAATAAAGTTTTCAGTTCATTACACCAGTAAAACTCTAACGCACACATAAACGTACGTTATATAAAAGCAGTTGCATACAGTGATTAACTCATTCCTAGCAGAAAATTTGTTCATGCAGCTACAGGTCAATCTATAGATTTTCCTATCTCTTTATCTGCAAAACAAAAAGAAAAAAGAAAAAAAAAAACAAAACGAAACTAAGCCAGTAAGTAGCGACAAATAACTGAGAAGTAAAAGGGATGATTTTTTTTTTAGAGATAGAAGAAGTACTCGGTAGAAAAATGACCAAACGAAAAAACACGCACGCACAGACACACACACACACACAGACACACAACACACCACACACCACACACACACAGACAGACACACACACACACACACACATATATATATATCATATATATATATACGATTGTCCAACCAAGAAAAAAGCTACTACCGAACCACTGGTTTTTTCGAAGACTAACGACTAAACACACATTAGAAAACTAGTTATTTGATTGGATTGGTTTTAATGGCATGTCAACCTGTC
>CM042153.1:42510155-42527655 GCA_023376005.1 Doryteuthis pealeii
AGGGGCCGTTCCTTTTTATTGTGTGTCGAAAGAAAAGGGGAAAGTAAAGAACGATGCAACACAGAAAAAGAAAGAAAATATAAGAAAGAAAGAAAGAAAGAAAAGAGAGTAGGAGAAGCGATGATTTGTTGAGGAGGGAAGAGTACGCATCGAAGTTGGACAGGCGAGAGGTTCTTGGGTGTGCTTAGAATTCAGTCCGTCGTCTGGTTTGGACAACCGACCCATGTAGCAAAAACAAAATCGTGTGGGATATGCGATAGGGGCTATTTACCTTGAGTCAAACAGTCCAGTTACACCCTTAGTTGAGTAGGTAAATAGTTACCCCGGCACTTAATCTTATTACGTGTATGTATCGCATAAAAATCTGTAAATGAAGCAATTAAAGTGCCAATTTGTTTTTTCCGACTTTTCTTTTTATCGCTTCGCCTAATAAACACTAATTACAAATAAATTGAGGGCAAGTACAAAAATTGCTGTTTTAACCTAAGTTTGGGGTGCTGAATTCAGATTTGAAAATCCGTTTTACTCATCACCTCTAGTTTTTTTTAAACTGGTACAATTGTACATATACACTGCATTTCCAGGGATTAATTTTCAATATTGTGTACTTAGTCTTCTTTTTTATTATTATGCAGGAAACTGAAAGATGGGAAGCATTTAAGTCAGGTCTGAAGTGGGCTAACTTGGTGACACACGCGTACCAAAAGTACCAAGCGCTGATTGAGAAGTTGCTAAAGACTTTATGGGATATGGGATGCCGAATGTCACTCAAAATTCATTTTCTCCAGTTCCCACTTCAGTTCTTCCTCCAAAACCTTGGAGGGGAAGAAGCTGAGGTGGGAATGGAGAAAATGAATTTTGAGTGACATTCGGCATCCCATATCCTCATAAGTCTTTAGCAACTTCTCAATACAGGCTTGGTATTTGTACGGCGTGTTGTTACCAAGTTAGCCACTACAGATGACTTAAATGCTTCCCATGCTTTCAGTTTCCTGCATAATAACTTAAAAAAGAAGACATAAGTCAACACAATATAGAAATTAATCCTGAATGCATATACACCTTTATGTACAGTATATGTACAAAAATGTACAGTATGCGTATTTTAAAAAAACTAGAGGTGATGAGTTAAAAACGGATTTCAAATCTGAATTCAGCACCCCAAATTAGGTTAAAACAGCAATTTTTTGTACTTGCCTCAATTTATTTGTAAATTAGTGTTATTAGCGAAGCGAAATAAAAGAAAAGTCGGAAAAACAAAATTGGGCACTTTAATTGCTTCATTTACAGATTTTTATGGATACATACAGTAAATAAGATTAATGCCGGGTAACTATTTACCTACCTCATATAAGGGTGTAATGGACTGGTGACTAAGGTAAATAGCCCCTACGCATATCCACCGATTTGTTTTGCTACATGGGTCGGTTGTCAAACCAGACGACGGACTGAATTCTAAGCACACCAAGACTCTCCTTTGTCAACTTCGATGCGTACTTCTCCCTCCTCAACAAATCATCGCTCTCCCTATCTCTTTCTTTCTTTCTTTCTTCTTATATTTTCTTTCTTTTTCTGTGTTGCATGTTCTTTTACTTCCCTTTCTTCGACACAATAAAAAAAGGAACGGGCCCATTATTTATCTGAGGTGACAGTCAAACTCGTACGTTCATGTCTTATACTTTCTTCTTTCTTTTTCTTCCTTCCTTCCATTATACTAGCTCTCTTCTTCTTCTTCTTCTTCTTCTTCTCTTCCCCCTCTCTCTCTCTCTCTCTCTATCTATCTATCTTTCCTCTTCTCATTCTACTACTTCAATCAAAATAAAAAAAAGTAAACAGCGTTCAAAAATGATAATAGAGTTCGTTAATATGAGATGTGTGCTCCTTTTTAAATGACTTGCAAAAATACCCTGTTTCCTTCGGACAGGTCAATTTCTGGATATCTTTGATGTAATCTCGCGTAATACGTTTACTGGTATCTGCCACTTGGTTCTAAATCGGCGTCTATTTTCATAAACACATCGTGCCAAAAAACGCTTCAGAAGTTTCAATTGGGTTAAGTCTGGAGAATTGGTCCACCAGTTATCTTCCGGGCTTCACAGAACCCTAATTCTTGCAGCGGTTCCAAGTTTTATGTAATGCATTATCTTGCATAAATATTGATGGTCTTTCTGAAGGTGATTCTCTACGTTTTAGACAAGATTCCAGGTGCTCTTTGAGGAAGACTATATTAACGTCTGTGGTTATTTTCATACCGTTAGGCATTATCCACGGTCCAAATATGATACCTCCAATAATATCTGTACAAATCATAATACCTCTTTCTCCTATTTTGCCTCAAGGGTTGATGACGATCTCGCCCATTTAACGACCCAAATTTTGCTCAAACCACAAGGGTCATCAAGTGTTGAACGAGTTTCATCTGTGAACAGATATTTCATGAAATCGATCTTCATGTTCTCCTTTACCCATTTTAAATGCATTTGTATGTGTACTTTTGTCAATCGGGGTTTTGTCACTGACGCTCCAACCTTTTTCAGAAAACAATAATGAGTAGTTCTGGATAATGTTGCTTCTACAATGCTCCTGAAAAATTGTTTCACTGGTTTGGCCGGGTTATTTACAGCTTCAAGTTTCATTCTCAACAAAGAACGTCGGGAAAACAGATATAAATACTTTGGATATTAATAATATAGTTTGCTATATTCTAAAGTGTGCTCAGTACCATATACATAAATACCTAAAGAGTTATATATATATATATATATATATATATAATGAGTAAGATAAACCTACTAAAAGTTTCGCTTAATGCTCTTCAGGGCTAAGAGTCGGATCTTAGCCCTGAAGAGCATTAAGCGAAACTTTTAGTTGGTTATATTGACTCATTAGATTTATATTTATTATTTGCTCTACTTAGGTATTGAGCAATTTTTTAACTTATTAGCTTTAGTTTCCTGGCGGTTTTGTATGAATATATATATCTTATATATATATATATATATATATATATATATATATATATATATATATATATATATATATATATATAAATTGTTTTTTTCATTTGGCCAAATACTGTACCATTAGATTATTTTTGATTGGTACGATTATCTTGGTCTTTTCTTTTTTCAAAAAAATTTTTCCCCGGGTAATGTTTGGTAGTATATTTTACAATCGAACTATTTGCTGTTTTTTTTTCTCACCGCGAGGATTTACCAACAAGTTTGGTATATTATAATATATATATATATATATATATATATATATATATAATATATATACATTTGTGTGTGTGTGTGTGTGTGTGTGTGTGTGCGAACATAAATAATAGAGAAGTGAAAGTCGATAATACAAAATACATATTTTTGAGATAAATGTTCAGTTGAGTTATTAGCAGCTGTCGTATAACTTCTGCCTCTGCTTGTATACGTGTATATACACTAGTTATTATATGACTCTAGTGTGTGTGTGAGGTACACGTGTGTGAATGTGCGAAGTTTTTATCCTTATGTTTGTGCGGTTTCGTTCTACCGGAAGTACGCACAGAAGGACACCTGTTAAATTATCTGTTGTGCGCACTCGTTAACTCTCTCTCTCTCTCTCCTCTCTCTCTCTCTCTCTCTCTCTCTCTCTCTCTCTCTCTCTCTCTCTCTCTTTTTTTTTTTTTTTTGTTTGGATCAGCCTATGTAGACGTCAGCAACAAGGCAAAGCATCCATGTTTTCGCGTCCATGCGAATGTCATTACCTACCTTAGCGGCCACATCACAGCAGCAGAGACAAGCAGCCTTACTGTGCGAAAGTTAATAGTAGCATCTCTAGAATTCGCAGCATTACTCGTTGAAGAGATGACAAGCGGGGCTGACTCTAAAGCGCAAACATCCCTTTCCCTGGACGAATTATCCAGAAATATATATAATATATATATATATATATATATATATATATATATATATATATATATATATATATATATATATATATTACTGGATGAGTGAACATTTATATGAAGTCCATTTACCAATATCAAAAAATCGATTTTTCGTTGGTTACCAAACTCTAACTTGTTTTATTAGTTGATAGACTGTAGATGGGGAAACACGTGGGGTTTTTCCTATTTTAATGGAAAAATATCAGTACATACAATATTTTTCTTTGTATATATATAGAGAGAGACATAGGGCCGGGTTAGCTCAGTCGCAGAGCGTTCGGCTAGAACCACATGGTTCCTGTTTCGATTCGGTCCTCGCCAACTCGTATGAGTAGCACAGGGATCTGTGCGCGTAAAGTAAGGAGCTGATGGTAGGTTTTCCGCTCCACCTCAGATGCCAAAACAATCTTCTTGTCTAGTGCTAGGGAAAAGGGATAGACTCCCTCGCTGATTGGCTGATACCGACATTAGGCCGCCCCGACGACTTTACTTTACTTATATATATATAGATATAGATACACACACACATATATATAACTAATTAGGCGGGAATGCCTATTTAAATGTAAGGCTAAACAAATCTCGATTTGTTTAGCCTTACATTTAAATAGGCATTCCCGACTAATTAATTAATTATTAATCAATTAATTTTCAAAAATTAGGTACGATTTCAATTAAGCACATATTCTCCCAAAAATTGTCGGCAAAAAACCATATCCAAACACATCGTGTTTACATACCTATCATCTATATATATATATATATATATATATATATATATATATATATATACAGTATATTTCAACTATGAAATAAATAAAACTTCAGCTGAGCTTGCATTGGCAGTGCCGATACAAGAATCCCTGCCGATTGAGCGCGTGGTGAGATTTTATCCTGTTTTATTTTTATAATACAATTTGAAATTTTATGCATAGAGGGGTGCTTTTCTGACTTAAAATAGTTTTAGGGGGAATTATATATATATATATATATATATATATATATATATATATATCGTATCTAATTACCGCTTTAACTTTTCCATTGCAGTAACATCAGTAAATAATCCAAAAGTGCTCAATATATCAAAAACATCAATAATAATAATAAAAACTCAAAAGGAGCAAATAATAGAGGAAAAAGTAATGCTCTACCATGGTTTCAATCAGAATTAAATAATTTCATCAGGACTCTATCCTACGTTTAAGTAAGTCGATGTAATTTCTTACTTTAAACTAATGAATTACATCGACTTAGTTAAACGTAGGGTAGGGTTCTGATGAAATCATTTCAATTTGATTGAAACCATGGTAGACCTTTAATTTTACCTCTAATAATATATGTATATATATATATGTATATATATAAATATATATATATATATATTTCTCTCTCATATATATATATATATATATATATATATATATATATATATATATATATATATATATATATATATATATAGAGATAGAGGTGGGTTTTCTGTTGGTCCTGACCTATCAAGGACAACTAGTACAGTTAAACATGTAAACAATTGGTCTACCTACACACTGGTGATTTGTTTATAGTGGTGAAATCCTGTGTAGAACCAGCCATAATTTTTGGAGGAAAGAGAAAAATGGTCCAGCAGTGTGTCATATATTCTTCTGAAAATCCTTCCCCAGGTTTCGAATTCAGTTTTTCTTTCTTCTACACCAGTTTGCAGAACTATTTTTACCGAAACGTTGAGACTGGAGAGATAGCCTTCGCAGGGGAATTCTCACGAAGAGCAATTCGATATGAAGTCGGTTCATCGCGTCCATTACCTTACGATGATAACCGTTACACGACGCACGCATCCACACACAAGGACAGACAAATACAAACACACACACACAAAGTCATACATGCACACACAAACACACACACTTATAGACAGACATAGACACATAGACACACAACACACGCACACATATAGACAGACATACACACACAAATACACACACACAACACAACACAGATATACAAACACACACACACACCACAAACACACACAAACATACACACACACACACACACACAAATTCATGCATACACACACAAACACACACACTTATAACAGACATAGACACACAAACACACAAACACATATAGACAGACATACACACACAAATACACACACACAAACAACACACAGACTTACAAACATACACAAAACACACACACACACACACACACACACACATATATATAATATATATATATATATATAATATATATAAACTAGTTTTAAATCCACTGTCATCGAGGCTCAGAATACGTTGACCGTATCCCCAGCAGAGAGTTAAGAAATAAAAAGGGTGTATCCTGGTATACTGTTAAACGGCATCTGATGGCAAGGCTCTAGTACTGGAGATATAGAGTGAGGAGTACCTTTTCATTGACATTACACCCAGATTCACTCTGACCGGGAGTGGTAATACCTCTTAGATACTTATCTATTTGTGAAATGGGTTGGTTTAAAAATTATTCGTATTCGACGTGTGCAACGAAACCTCATAAGAAATTACACAAAAATGTAAATATGAACGTACAATAAACACGAGTCCCTAACTTCTATGCATAAAATAATCCTAGACAGGTTGACATGCCATTAAAACCAATCAATCAACTAACTAGTTTTTCTAATGTGTGTTTAGTCGTTAGTCTTCGAAAAACAAGTGGTTCGGTAGTAGCTTTTCTTGTTGACAATCGTATATTATATATATATATATATGTGTGTGTGTGTGTGTCTGTCTTGTGTGTGTGTGTGTGTGTGTGTGTGTGTCTGTGTGTGTGTGTGTGTCTGTGCGTGCGTGTGTTTTTTCGTTTGGTCATTTTTCTACCGAGTACTTCTTCTATCTCTAAAAAAATCATCCCTTTTACTTCTCAGTTATTTTTGTCGCTACTTACTGGCTAGTTTCGTTTTGTTTTTTTTTTTCTTTTTCTTTTTTGTTTTGCAGATAAGAGAATACGGAAAATCTATAGCACTTGACCTGTAGCTCATGACAAATTTCTGCTAGGAATGAGTTAATCACTGTATGCAACTGCTTTTATATACGTACGTATGTGTGCGTTAGAGTCTTTACTGGTGTAAATGAACTGAAACTTTATTATTTCTTCTGCAATCTTTGTTCGGTGTTGTTGATTAGAAGCAAGGTGAATAAAATGGCCTGGATTAACGCGGAGGAAGAGGGGGCTCACAGAGAAGCCATTACTGAGAAATCAAGTAAGAAAATAAAAAGAAGTAAACAAGTCATATTCGTGTGTGGTTAGGTGAATAAAAGAAAGAAAGAAAGAATTAATAAATGAGTGAACGAATAAAATAAAGGTTAGGTTGAAGGAAGGAAGGTATGAAGTTGTTAGGTATCTTACGTAAACAATATATATATATATATATATATATATATATATATATATATATATAGAGAGAGAGAGAGAGAGAGAGAGAGAGACAAACATACATTGATGGATAGATAGATGAATATCTAGAGAGATATGAACATAGTGATATAGATAGATAGATAGAAAGATTGATAGATAGATAGATAGATAGATAGATATGAACAGGAAGGAAGAGGAGGTCAGATTGAAGCCATTACAGAAAAAGAAAATAAGAACATAGGACGCAAGCAAGGTATCATTTTGTGTGTAGTTTGAAGAAAGAAAGAAAAAAAAGAATTAGTAAATGTAGGAAAGAGTGAAAGAATATTTTGTAGAAGGAAAGAACAGACTGCGATAGATAGATAGATAGATAGATAAATAGATAGATAGATAGCAAAGAATAAGACAGTTAATTTATAGAACTAATATGAAAATAAGAGATGAATTAATTGAATTGAAAAACAAACTGTAATACTTCAATAAAATACCAAAAGAATTTGAAACAACAAAGAAATAAAACACCAGAAGAAAAGTAAAACGAATGAAAAGAAAGAACGAACATTTTATATTTCGAAACAAATAAGTCCATCTGATTGTGCAAAAAATTATGAAATGTGAAAAAATGATGAAACCTAAGAGAGCATGAGAACGTAAAAGAAAGAAAAAGAAAGAAAGAAAGAAAGATAGATAGAAAGAAGGAATGAAGAGATTGCGAACGAAAAATAAACCTTAAATCATGAATAGACGAATAATAAAAAAGTGAAATGTAAATAAAAAGCAAAAAAAAAAAAAAAAATGAAGAAATAAAGAAATCAAAAAGAAAGAAAAAGGAAACCTGAAAGAAAAACTAACTTAATTTTGAAGCATGTCAAGATACAGAGAGAATCTTTTCAGCCTCATAGAAGTAAATTAGGAGAAAAATTATCTTATTCGTGTTACCGTTTATTACACACACACCACACACACACACACACACACATATATATATATATATTATATATATATATATATATATATATATATATATGTTGTTTTTAGTATTTCTTTATTTTATTTTTCTCTCCTTCCTTTTGTGTCGTCGTTGTTTTTTAACCCTAAATTTATTTTCCCACATTCAACACTTTCTTTTATTCTGCTGATTGCATTTGTCTATTTAATGTAGCATTTGCTCGCCTCTTGAGTATTTCCAGCACTTGGATTGCCAGTTAAACTTGTGGACAGGAAACTGTGCGCATGCGTGAGACATTCAGTTTTTTTATGTATTTGAAAAATACTAACGTGTACGTGTGTGAGCTTGACGAAGTGGGAGAAGACGATTAGAATAAACACATTCACACACAAACGTATAGACGCGCGCTCATACACACACACACACACACACCACACACACACACACACACATACACACATACACATATATAGGCATATACATAGTGTGAGTATTTACGGAAGCTAAAATAAACATGAAAATTCTGTGCGTATTAATATTTCACGAAGAAAAATCTGAATACTTACTTTGGAATAAGAAGGAGCAAAAAGATTTAAAGATTGTTTTCTTAGTAAGTTGTACAGGCAAGTAATTCCTTTTTAAATATATTATAGACGAATAAATACATATTTATGTATAAAATATTTAATACAATAAATATGCAAAATTATGGAATTAGCACATTTTCATCTTGGTGTTTTATTTAGCAGTAAATAAACTAACAGTTAGGGTACAAAATATTTTATAGCTGAATATTCTGATTTATAAATATTACTTAAACAAACAAGATCAAATTATTTTAATTAATGTTATATTTTCAATGCTATGAATAGGAAAATATTATGGAATAACCAAATGAAAAAATTATGGAATTCATTAACAAAAAAAAAAGAATACTTAGGTGCCCTTCTTCGAGCTTTTCTGACAACCTCAATTCTTATAGCCATGGATTTGTTGATTGAGTTCATTCTTTATTCTTCTTTTCCCTCCATATTTATTTTATTTTTATCGTTATTCAATTATTTTCTTTCTTTTATTCCTTTTTTCCCTTCCTTTATTCTATCAGTCATAGATTTCATTAATTTACAAGATGTGTCAAAAAGTATCGAGATTTTTTGTACTTTTTTGCACACCTTGTATTCTGAAAAAAATAACGTTCCATTCATTAATTTTTTTTCAGAATACAAGGTATGTCAAAAAAGTACCAACCTTAGAGCTGTATTACCCAAGATATAAATGAAGAATGAATGGAACGTTATTTTTTCAGAATACAAGGTGTGTGAAAAAGCACAAACAATCTCGATACTTTTTGACACACCTTGTAAATTATTTTTCTTTGCTTTCCTTTCTTTCTTATCTTATTAATCTTTCTTTCTGTTTTTATCGTTATTTTGTTTTATACCGTTCTTACTTCATTCTATCGTTCTTTCTTTTCTTTTTCTTTTTTCCGTGTTTCCTATTTTCTCATACATTCTTTCACATCCAAATTAATTTAAATCAATATTCTTTATAAAAGTGGCTACATCTTATCGAAATGGCGACTAATAGATTTGATTTAGTGAATGGAACATTTTCATAAACTTTATTTTAAATTTCTACCTTAAATCATCAATTGGATTTAGATCCAGGTAGTTTATATATGGACAGAGGCTTTCCAAATAACTTATTTGGACGTCAAGATGACAAAACCTTAAGGCAACTCTCGAGGAAATAACGGTTACTGATGGTACCCATCTTTTCTCTAATTAAGATATGACAGATTGTCCTAGGTTACATAGTACCATCAACAGGACCCAACCCCTTAACTAGTCTATTATCGAATGCCTTAGGCTAAAGAGATCCAAATGTCCTGCAATTACTCGAGGATAAAGGGGATTAATGATTTTGGAAAAATCATTATTGGGAAGTGAACGCGAATTTTCCATGAAGGATTTTGAAATGGCTTCACCAACAACAGTTATACCATCTGGACAGCCATAGACATGCACAAGGTATGTATTTACCCAACTCCTCTACCTAGGCGTTCTAATGCTGGAAGATCAATTACTATTGAACAGCGAGTTCAATCCTGGATGGATGCTTCATACTGGCGACCTTGTGTCATATCCTACCCGTGGCGAATAGGTTATGTAAATACATAGGGCGCCCCAATCCTCACTTGATGCCCCATCCTGGTTTAATGGTTCGCAATCTAGTCTCGAAGATCAATTACTACTGAATAGCGAATTCAATCCTCACTGGATGCCCCATACTTCGACCTTGTGGCACGACTCGTGACGAATGGGTCGGATAAAACAACTAGACAACTCCTCCGTCGCTGATTGGATGCGACACAAGTTCAATTTTTCAATAGAGTACAGTTAATTTGAGTTTTCTTGTATACAATATAAAACGACTCTATTTCTCTGAATTTCTGAGATGAGGTTTGATGATTGGTATTATTTGTATTATTCGGACTATTGTCCTCATCTTCATTGTTATCTGTACAACATTTCGGCCAATGTGCCCCGGCCTTCTTCAGGTATTTCTTGTCTCACTCGGGAACCTTTTCGGACTCGGAACCTTCTTGTCGTAATCGGGAATCTTCTAGTCGTAATCGGGAGCCATCACGGTACTTTATTAGCACATTTAGAAGATGCTACAATCTTTTATTCAGTCCACGGAGGTATTATGTTCTCATTCCGCTAACCATAGCTGGGGTAGAGGCGTTAAGCTGTGTTAATTATTATTCTATGTTACTGCTGCTCCTGACCAGGATTGAACCTGCAGTCTATAGATTACTGTCACTTAGAACTGTCTTAACCTAACTCCTTTATCCATAAGGCCATGTGTCCAATTGGACACATTGCCCCAGCTATGGTTAGCGGAATGAGAACACGATACCCCCGTGGACTGAATAAAGGGTTAAGTTCAAAGTTCCGTGATGGCTCCCGATTACGACAAGAACGTTCCCTAGTCCGAGATGGTTCCCGAGTCCGAGAAGGTTCCTGAGTCCGACAAGAAATACCTGAATAAGGCCGGAGGGCACATCGGCCGAAACGTTGTACAGATAACAATGAAGATGAGAACAATAGTCCGAATAATACAAATAATACTTATAAAACGACCCAATAAAAATGGTCAACGATGACAGGACTCAATATAAAAAAATGACTCAGTGATTAAAAAACGGGCAATCTTAAGATTGTGAAATCTATTAATAATGGAGATTCGCTTCCGGTTTTTGTCTGTAACAAAAATTACGTCACTGCGTACGTCACAATTACCAAAGTCGCCAATACATAGAATAAAGAACAATTATTAATAATAAAATTGATATAAGCTATTCTTTATAATTCAATGTTTGAATCCTTTCAATTGTAATAAATAAACTATATATTATTTAAATAAATAGAATATCTAAACAATGAAATTAATTAGAAAATTGTATTACTTTCAATGGAAAAAATTATTTGCCAAATTTGTAATCCATTTAAAAAAATTATTTTTTTTTATCTCGCCCCTTTTTCAGTCACAATAAGTTAACTAAAAGTTTACAAATAAATAAATACCTAGGATTTTGTGTAAAATGCATGTGCAAAATATTCAAAATAATTATTTAATTAATAATCAATAGATGCACACAACATATTATTTGAGGGGAACAGGACTAAGTTTCCATTTCAAATTGCTAATTTTTTTTTACTTCTTTAATAAATTTAATGATTTTGCTTATGATAAAAACCCTCAGACATTGAATTTTTAACTGCCTCCCCTCAGACAATATCTTTTAAAATTAATTTTTACACCACCCAGAGGGTGTTTTTTTGTTGCTAGTATTTATAAGAAAGGCTCAATACTAAAAAAAAAAGACTCAATAATAAAAAAGGGTCCAATCTTGGGAATAACAATAATACAAAGATTCAATAATAAAACGGGGTTAAATTCACACTGTCGGATTCACTTCCATTTACTTCATATATATATATATATATATATATATATTATATATATATAAAGTAAAGTCGTCCGGGTAGCCTAACGTCGGTATCAGCCAGACAGCGAGGGAGTCCTCCTTTTAACTTTCACTAAACCAAGGAAATTGTATATGCGTCTGAGGTGGAGCGTTACTCATACCATCAGCGCCTTACTTTACTGCACAGATCCCTGTGCTACTCATGCGCTGAGTTGGCGAGGGCCGGTATCGAAACAGGAATCTTGTTGTTTCTAGGCGAACATATATATATATACCGATATTTTTGAACATCCAAATATTTTATATACATTTACACTTACTTTTTATATATTTTAACTATATAGTAAGTAAAGTCGCCGGGCGGCTTAATGTCGGTATCAGCCATATCAGCGAGGAAGTCTATCCCCTTTTCAGTAGCGCTAGACAAAGGAGATTGTTGTTGCATCTGAGATGGAGCGCCACACCAACCATCAGCTCCTTACTTTACCGCACAGATCTCTGTACTACTCATAACGCTGAGTTGGTGAGGACCGGAATCGAACTAGGAACATTGTAGTTTCTAGCCGAATGCTCTACCGACTGAGCTAACCCGGCCCATGATTTTTCTAACTATATAGTATACGTAAATTATATCGTAAACATTTAGGAATAAATATTAATTAATGGCACACATTTATTTCAACGTAAAATCAATTAAAGAATTATGGGAAAAAGAGCTAAATAATAAGATACAGTTATAAAAAAAATCACTTTAAAAGACCTCCATAATAAATAAAAACTGAAAAATAAAATATATGCGCTTGCTAACAAATACATTACTTGGGGTGCCCTAAAAATAAGCATAGCTTAACAATAGGGAATTTCGCCTGGTGACGAACTTTGTATATGTCTTTCTTTTTTCTTATCTGTCAAAATAATGGATACAGTTAGGAGATACATTTTTTGTTGACCGAGTTTTTTTTGTGGTGGAAGTGAAACTACAACATAAAATGTTTTCTTTTCTTCGCAACATCAAGGATTTCATTCGGAATTCATATCACAGGACTATAAAATTTTTAAAAAATTTAAAAATATATAAAAAATAAAAATCTGTTTTCAAATGCCTTTAAAGTAATAAAAAATTTCATCATTCGCATCTGATGAGTCGGGAGAGTTAGACTATTTGTCTAAGCTCCCTGAAATAGACTATTGCTAAATCTCTAAGTCTTTTGTTATTTTATATATATATATATATATATATATATATATATATATATATATATATATATGAGTTGTAAACACGGTTTGTTTGGAATGGCTTTTTGCCGATAATTTTTGGGAGAATAAGTGCTTAATTGGAGTTGTACCTAATTTTGAAATAATAGGTATTCCCGCCTAATTCATTATTAATTAATTAATTTTCAAAATTAGGTACGACTCCAATTAAGCACTTATATATATATATATATATATATATATATATATATATTTAACAATATGTATATAATAACATATATGTTTATATGTCTATATATAATGTTCAAAAATCTATATATATATCTACAATAAGTGTGTCCGTGTTTGTGTAAGTGTCTGTGTATGTGTTCGTGCAAGTCATCGTGTATCTGTTTGATGGGATATAATTGGTTTATGTATTTGAATATATTGATAAATACGTAGTTCATTAGGAACTGACTGAGAAGGATTTATATATATATATATATATATATATATATATATATATATATATATATATCATCAGGCTGTGCTGACAGCAAGGATTCCCATGTCTCTCTCACCACCAGCCCCTATTGGTCATTTCTCATGGCAAATCCTCCGCCGGCCAACATGTGTCTGTACAGAGCTGATAGATGTAATTTCTTTTGTCGGACAACTCTGGTGTGCCCATGTGTATGTGTCCACAGGTGAAAAGCACATGCAAGTTTGTCCTTTCTTCACCACCACAGTCCAGCTTGCACACACACACACACACACACACACACACACATATATATATATATATATATATATGTGGGGGGGGTGATATCACACATGAAAAAAACACGTAAATAAGTTTCGTATCAGGCCAAATACATAAACGCACATACACAAAAACAGACAACACAGACACACTCATTCATATACACACAGAGAGAAACACATTCATATACACTCACAACGCAGACAAACACAGACACACAACACAGACACACAACACACACATTCATATACGCACACACACAACACATGCACACACATTCATATACGCACACAACACTGACACACACATTCATATACACACACAACACAGACACATACATTCATATACACGCAGAGAGACATACACATTCATACATACACGCAACACTGAGACACACACAACACAGACACACACAACACACACACACACACACACACAACACAGACCCGTCCAAAACAGACACACACATTAATATACACATATACAAAACCCAGACGCATACATACATATACACACAGAGAGACACACATATTCATATACACACACAATACAGAGAAACACACACACAACCCACACAATACACACAGACATTGATATACACTCACACACAACACAGACACACATATTTATATACACACAAGACAGAGAAACACAAACACACAACACACACATTCATATACACACACAGCACAGACACACACATTCATATACACACACACAACACAGACACACATATTTAGATACAAACACACAACACAGACACACACATTCATATGGACATACACACACACAACACAGACACACACATTCATATACAGACTCATATTCATATATACATACACACAACACAGACACACACATTCATATGGACACACACACACACACACACACACACACACACACAACACAGACACACACATTCATATGGACACACAGACACACACAACGCAGACACACACATCCATATACAGACTCATATTCATATATACACACACACACAACACAGACACACACATACATAAACACACACAATACACACACTCACACACACATATATATATAAGATGAACATAAGTGATAAGACGAATAGGATTTTGTTTTATTTGCTTTTTTTATTGTTTTTAACTAGTTTTGACCTTAGATCATCATCAGAAGAAGCTTTTTAAAAAATCATTTTAAAAGAGTTGATCTGCGATAAGCGACGAAAAATGAACTGGTGACGTAGCATATCCATTCGTTGAATGAATATTATCTTATGGAAGTGACTTCAACTGGTCTTTATATATATATCTGCTATTAAGGCACCTTGCATTCTGGTATTATCTGCGTTATTCGGACTATTGTCCTCATCAGCCTCTTCAGGTATTTCTTCTTGGACTCGGGAAGCTTCTCGGACTCGGGAACCTTCTTTTCGAACTCGGGAACTTTCTTGTCGTAGTCGGGAACTTTCTTGTATGATTCTTTTACCTAGACTCATTTTTTTTTTAAATCTGATCTAGCCAAGAAATACCTGGAGAAGGCCGGAGGGCATATCGGCCGAAATGTTGTACAGATTACAATGAAGACGAGGACAATAGTCCGAATAACGCAGATAATACTAATCATCAAGCCTCGTCTCAAACATTCAGAGAAATACCTTGCGCTCTGTTCTCCATTTGCGAGATGTGTTAATAGGTAGCGTAGTGGCTAACGTGCTGAACTTTACTGGAGATTGTAGTAAACGATTAAGAACTTCAGTCGCGCTCTTACGTTCTCTTTCGGACTCTTGGGATATGTAAGAACCTTCTCATCTCCCCAGCTCTGGGTTAAATAGTACCACAACTCTTCTTCTACGACGAACGTTTAGTATTATTTGGATTATTCGGACTATTGTCCTCATCTTTATTGTTATCTACTCAACGTTTCGGCCGATGTGCCATCCCGCCTTCTTTAGGTATTTCTTGTCGGACACGGGAATCTTCTTTTCGAACTACGAAGGTTTATATGCCAATAAACAAAGAAATCGAACCGAAACCAAAATCTAATAACGTTAACGATTAACCCATTGTTGGGCATCCATAAATCAATATACTTATAAACAGATAGTAAAAATAAAGTCGTCGGGGTGGCCTAAATTTGGTTTTAGCCAGACAATGTGGGAGTATTTCCCCTTTTCACTTGCGCTAGACCAGAGAAATTGTTTTTAGTATCTGATTTGGAGCTCTCCACCTACCATCAGCTCCTCACTTTACCGCAAAGATCCTTGTGCTACTCATACGCTGAGTTGGTGAGGGGCGCTATCGAACCAGGAACCTTGTGATTCCTAGTCAAGTACTCTACTGATTAAGCTAAACCGGCCCATAAACAGGTATTCCCGCCAAAATGTAGTGGGTCTGGAACCAACTATCCCCTGCCTACTGAGTTGATGTCCAGTATTCAAAGAGAACAGACCAAATATATTTAACTGCTACTCCAACTGCTGAACCAACATATCAGTTCCGAATTTTATGAATGCGAACAAAACGTAATCCTGGAAGGAATTCAGCACTGACAGACAAGTAAACGGAGTGGCCAATTGTTAGTAATTGAGGGAGTCTATCCCATTTTCACTAGCGTCTGTGGTGGACTGCTACACTTACCATCAACTCCCGGCTTTAATGCGTAGATCGAAGACATGCTATTCATGTGCTGAGTTGGCGACGGCTGGTATCGAACCCGGAACCTTGTGGTTCTCTACCTACAGAGCTAAACGGAGCTAAACACTTAAGTTAGCAATAAAAAAAAATCAATAAAAACATTCATGTACACTGTACACATGTACACTTAATGCACACACAAAAACGTATTTGAAGATTATTGATAATTATCTAAATATACATATATAAAAGACAGCGTCTGTTCAACTCAAAATCCTGTTATTTGTTTTCTGTTAACATGTTTTATTTATAATTCATTTCAGCATTAATATTTTATCACATTTACCCGGAAGAGTTCTCTGATACAATATTAGGGAACATTTTCTTACAGCAAATGGTTACGTTAATTTACTACGCAACCAGCCCCCTCCCTGTCGGATGGGACTAATGAATACACCAACTATAACACTTCAGAGGGTAAAATCCCTCCATAGGGCCACCTGTTGACCTGTGATGCTTAAGGATGGAACCCCGGTGCATAGCAGTCCATGACATACAACACACCACTTAGGCCCTTACTTTGGCTTGACGAGTGGTCGAAAAGGCCCCTTCTGATTAATCGGCTGTTCACATCAAGCTCAGGGACCTATAT
>CM042153.1:42532655-42537485 GCA_023376005.1 Doryteuthis pealeii
GCATGTTTGCCTTAAAACAGCCCATATTATTAACGTGTTTAAATCCTGCAATGTATGTTATATATAATTAAGAAATAAATGTTTACATGTATATGGTGTGAATAATTTGCATACCAGTTTTTAACAAAACCGAGTTTAATAAATAATTACTTGGTGCTATTGATTTCTGATATAATTGTTTTATTCTCAATCATATTAAAAGTAATACTATGTATATTTTTTTATTGAAATAAAGTATAATCTTTTTTTGTGTTCGTATCTGACTGTTCATTGACTGTAATGGAAACTGCCCAGTGTTTCGCCCTTATTCTCCAGACCCATACAACCATCGCTATTCATATGTCTGTACGCATTTCTATCACTGGCTGTTGCTTTATATGTAACTGGAACATAGCACTCATGACTAACGAACGTTATTGGGTCATGTCCTTCAAGCCTAAAAGAAAAATACGCAGTAATCTCGGATTTTCCACGTCGAAAACATAAAGCCACGACTGTCCTTTTTTGCGTCAACCAACCGCTATATATCTATATCTATCTATCTATCTATCCATATATATATATATATATATATATATATATATATATATAGTGTCTGAATACCGCTTCAACCTTTTCATTGGATTAGTAGTATTTTAGTAATTATCCAAGAGTGCTTAATACTTCATAAAAAACTCAATGTCATCAGATAGCGAGCTGAGAGTAGATATTTGCCCAATCTGTTCATCACAGGTAGGATGTCACGCAAGGTTGCCAGCATGTGGCATACAGGGAGGATCGAATTTGCTATTCAATAATAATGGATCCGCGTGAACTAGATTGCTAACCATTACACCACGATGAGACACCTACATTGAGCAAACTGAGAGTAAGCAAGTTTAAACTGGTTTTAATATATCTCTGAATACACGCTTAAATATATTTCTTTAGCTACTATTAGCGACCTTACATGTAGTGTTGCCAGTAGTTGACGAAATGTATTCTGGTTGTCACTCCCCGATGTTTTGCCATCCGTAATTCTCATCTACACGCCCCAGCCGTAAAAATTCTCGACACGCATTCTCGTTACTATTTCGCTGAATTTTTAAGGCTTGATAATTAGTATCATTTGGATTATTTTGACTATTGTCATCATCTTTATTGTTATCTACAGTATTTCTCTGAATTTTTAAGATAAGGCTTGATAATTTGTATTATTTTGTAATATTCGGACTATTGTGCTCATCTTTAATGTTATCTACACTATTTCTCTGAATTTTTAAGATGTGGCTTGATAATTTGTATTATTTGTATTATTCGGACTATTGTCCTCATCGTTATTGTTTTCTACACTATTTCTCTGAATTTTTAAGATGTGGCTTGATAATTTGTATTATTTGTATTTTCGGACTATTGTCTCATCGTTATTGTTTCCTACACTATTTCTCTGAATTTTTAGATGTGCTTGATAATTTGTATTATTTGTATTATTCGGACTATTGTCATCATCTTTATTGTTATATACACAACGTTTCGGTCGATGTAGGCTCTGGCCTTCGTGTATTTCTGTCAGACTCAGGAGCCCCTGCTCGAACCCTGGAACCTTCTTGTCATAATTAGGAGCCTTCAAGGAACTTCGAACCTAATCCTTTATTCAATCCACGGGTGTAGACTGTTCTCATTCCATTAACCATGACTGTGTTACAAGTGTTAAGCTGTGTTAATTATACTATATTACTGTCACCCTTGACAAGGGTTGAACCTGCAGCCTAGAGATAAACTGTCATTTAGAACTGTATTAACTCAACGCCTATATCAACTACGTCATGTGTCCAATTGGACACTTGTGCCAAGTCATGGTTAACGGAATGAGAGTCCAACAAGAAACACCTGAAGAATACGGAGGAGCACATCGCCGAAATGTTGAGCAATTACAATAAAGATGAGGACAATAGTCCGAATAATCCAAATAATACGTATTCTAGTGGCATCCGGAATTCTCCATCTACACACTACAATTCTCTTTGTAACCAAGAAAGAATTCGGTCGAACTTTATGTGTGCCTCAGTTAATCATGCAGATTTCTCTCATACCCTTATACGTTGATTAGTTCTGAAGCACTAGGTAATTTGCATGCGTGTGTATAGCGCGATTATTTTGCTTCTTACATTGGAGAAAGAGGCCATGACTAATACTGGTAGACACTGGCATTTGTCAGACTCTATAGAATATAAATCTGCACTCAGTTCTTGTAACAGGACTGGCCAAGGTTGTATGGAAAACTGGCAATTTTCCCATACTGCAGGTCTTCCTTCTCCACAATATTATTTAAGGGAAGGGCTCATACATCTTGTCGTCAGTGTCAGTGCTTTAAGCACACAGCCAATCTGCCTCCAATTCTACCGTTTTCAAATTAGTCTCAACAGAGGTATCTTAATAATCTAATTACATTTTTTAACGAATATCTTTTTTTGTTATATAATTGTCATCATTATTTGACGCCCCAGAGGTCCAACAACAAAAATATCCGGTTTTGAATATTGGAAACAAATGATTTTTATGCCAGAATTTTTTTATTACTTCTTTCTACGAATGGCACTATGAATTATTAAAATAAAATTAACTAGCAGCAGCCGTGGAAATACCACATTTTATAAGTTTTCCTCTTCTTCATTTACGACTTGAATTTTCAAATGACTTTACAAAGACCATTTTATTATTTGTTAAAACTCCACCCTCTAAATTAAAAGTGCTTGTATCATAGTATTGTGAAGTTATTTGTTATTACTCATTAGTTACTTCCTTGCAAACAAACAATCAAAGAAATGAATGAATGAATACGAGTAATTAGACCAGTTAGGATTTCATGTTCAATTTACTTTTATGGGACCATATGACCTTTACGCACCCCTTTTGCCATCTCGATTCATAATGAAATTTACACTGGGTTGTTTGTTAGGGTTAGGGTTCGGGTTAGGGTTAGGGGTTAGTTTTATGATTTTAAAAAAAACTCTAAAAATCGTCTGTTAACAAACAATCGGATTTTGACAGTGTAAATGAAAAACATGTCCTTATGAATCGAGATCGCAAAAGGGGTGCCTAAAGGTCATATGGTTTCCCATAAAAGTAAATTGAACATGAAAAGTCCTATGGTCTAATTAAATCGTATTCATTCATTCATTTCTTTGATTGTTTGTTTGCAAGGAAGTAACTAATGAGTAATAACAAATATCCCACTTACACAATAACTAATGATAGCAAGCACTTTTAATTTAGGAGGGTGGAGTTTTTTAACAAATAAATAAAATGGCTTTGTTAAAGTCATTTTGAAAATTCAAGTAGAAAAAAAAAAATAAAATGAAGAAGAGAGAAACTTATAAAAATGTGGTATTTCCAACGGCTGGCTGCTATGTTGAATTTGTATTTTATATTCATAGTGCCATCGTAGAAAGAAGTAATAAAAAAAAATTCTGGCATAAAATCATTTGTTTCCATATTCAAAACCGGGGATATTTTTGTTGTTGGACCTCTGGGGCGTCAAATAATGATGACAATTATATAACAAAAAAAGAATTCGTTTAAAAATGTAATTAGATTATTGAATGATACCTCGTGTTGAGACTAATGTTTGAAAAACGGTAGAAATTGGAGGCAGATTGGCTGTGTGCTTAAAGCACTGACCTGACGACAGATGTATGAGCCCTTCCTTAAATAATATTGGTGGAGAAAGGAAGACCTGCAGTATGGGAATTGCCAGTTTTCATACAACCTTGTTGCCAGCTCCTGTTACAAGAACTGAGTGCAGATTTATATTCCTAGGTAGAGTCTGAACACAATGCCTAGTGTCCTACCATAGCTAATTAGTCATGGCTCCCTTTTCTTCCAATGTAGAAGCAAAAAAGTTGCGCTATAACACGCGCATGCAAATTCCATAGTGCTTCAGACTAATCAACGTATAAGGGTATGGAGAAAATCTGCATGACTAACTGAGGCACCACAATAAAGTTCGACGAAATCTTTCTTGGTTACAAAGAGAAGTTGTAGCGTGTAGAGGAAGAATTCGCGGATGCAACTAAGAATAGTATTATTTGGATTATTCGGACCTACATTGTCCTCATCCTTTATTGTAATCTGGCTCAACATTTCGGCCGATGGTGCTCTCCGTGATTCTTCAGGTGTTTTTTTGTTGGACTCGTCATTCCGTTAAACCTGACTAGGCACAAGGTCCAATTGGACACATGAACGTAGTTGATATAGGCGTTGAGTTAATACGTCTCTAATGACAGTTATCTCTAGGCTGCGGTTCAACCTTGTCCAAGGGTGACAGTATATAGTATAATTACCACAGCTTACAGCTTGTACACAGTCATGGTTAATGGAAATGAGAACAGTCTACACCCGTGGATTGAATAAAGGGGTTAGGTTCGAAGTTTCCTTGAAGGCCTCCTAATTAATGACTTTAAAAGGTTTCCTGGGTTCGAGCAGGGGCAATCCTGAGTCTAAAGCAGGAAATACACGAAGGCAGAGCCTACATCCCGACCGAACGTTGTGGTATATAACAATAAAGATGATGAAATAGTCCGAATAATACAAATAATCAAATTATCAAGCACATCTTAAAAATTCAAGAGAAATAGTGTAGAAACAATAACGATGATGACAATAAGGTCCGAATAATTACAAATAATACAAATTATCAAGCCACATCTTAAAATTCAGAAGAAATAGTGTAGAAACAATAACGATGAGGACAATAGTCCGAATAATACAAAAATACAGAATTAATCAAGCCACATCTTAAAAATTCAGAGAAATAGTGTAGATAAATTAAAGATGAGCACAATAGTCCGA
>CM042153.1:42537585-42552585 GCA_023376005.1 Doryteuthis pealeii
ACAACTCTCTGCAGAACAAACTATGTGAGATTCTGAAGAACTGGCACGTAATTATTCCCTGGTTGCCTCAACGTTGCACCAATTGGAAAAAATGAAAAAATAAAATAACAATAAAATAATGACTACTATTTGGAAAAATGAGGGTTACAAATTGATTTCTCATTTATTTAGGTGCTGTAAAAATGAAATATCTTCTTATTTCATTTGAACTTTCTTCATCATTTAAATAAATTAATTACAATGTTTACCATTTCTAATATAATGCTATGTTGAAAAAAAAATTCTATGTTGAGGTATGTCGATTTTTGGTCTTCAAATTTGGGTGGGGGCGGCACGAAAAACTTTGTGGTGCTCTTTCAATTGTGATCTACCGCAATGGTTTCTAATTTCGATAAGTAATCTACCGAGTTGTTACATTCCAATACTATATCCAATCCAATACCCATACACTAACCATTATTTTCCCATTAAATTAAACCCTAAACCCTAACCCTAACCCGTCTTCTTTTTCTAGTAGATCACTGCCATGAATAGTAGAATAGTAGATCACAACCTTCGGTAGGTCACATATTGGAAGAGCACCAACGTTGTGTTTTGTGAAACTTTTGTAATCTATTTTTGTCAGTAATAATGAGTTCTAGAGCTTCCTACTCATAGAAATTGGTTTATAAAAGCATTTTGACCCAAGAACCAAATATCTATCCAAAAAGTCTTAAAGTCCGCTGCAAATGTTCACTAGTCTCTGTAGTCCGACGACTATGCTTTCTAGTCTCTAGTCCAACGCAAATGTTCACTTGGTCTCTCAGGTGCGCTCGCCTCGTTTTTCAGTCATTCTTAGACTCCAGCTACTTATGGACGTAGTTTTTCAACATCCGGTCACCCTGCGTCCGTGTAACGCCCACGTCTCATTCCTTGCATTTGGGAGGACGCGGTTTCGATTCTGGCAGGGAAGACAATGTCTTGCTCTCTTTCTCATCGAATACGTCAGCTGCCGCGCATCGCCGCCATCCGACCCCGCTCTCCATCACAAATGCTAATTGTATTCTATCCTCAGTTTTGACTTGGGCTAGCAGACTATTGTTACTAAGTCTGATTCTCCCTGGGGGTCCCAAACGTCTGGTATTGTGTCAAATTAAGCTAAGCATTATAAAGGAACCCGTTTTTAGCGTCTCATACAAGTTGTTTAATGGTTAAAATTGTAGGAAATGGACTCGAGATCAAATCCTGGACGAGATTGTTTGCATTTCACATAGCGCTAAAACCTTGGGGAAAGGTATGCATACACACCCTCTCCTTGTATGGGTAAATTGTAGGGCGGAATGGGGTATCTAATCTTGACTAGCACACCAGTCTAGGAGAGGGAAAACTCTAAATTCCAACCTGTTAAACTCCGCTTTAGAAATTGACCATGCGTTACATTCTGCTCGTGCAGAGGTATTGGTAAATAAATATACTAGACTTGCAGACCATTGTTAGTGAGCTCGATTCTTATGGGTACCCCAAACATTTGAACTCGTACTACCCTAGGTTATGCTCAATAAATGCACGTGTTATTCTGGCATGCAGACCATTGTTAGTGAGTTCGATTGTGACTGAGTGCCCCAACCCATTGAAGCTAAGCTCAATAAATGGCTGAGTCTCTCATGAGACTGACTAGCAGAGCACTACCAGTAATTCGGTTCTCACTGGGTGCCCTATATTTCTGACCTTATGATAAGTTAAGCTAAATGACTCAGCGTCTCGTGTGGTATACTAGATTATCAGACCATTTGTAGTGAGTTCAATTCTTTCAGAGGGCCCCAAATTTCTGTCCTTGTGCCAAACTGAACTAAGATAAGTAAATGACTGTGATTCTCTCGTGTGGTGTGCTAGGCTATCAGTCCATTGTTAGTAAGTTCGGTTCTCACTGGGTTCCCAAATCTTTTGGGGTTATGCCAAACTAAGCTTAGTAAATGATTAAGCCTCTCTTCTTCTGTTTACACAAGTGATTTCAAAGGATTTTGGTCGACCAACGCTACTCTGTTCTGAACTTAACAACATTTCTGATGTTACCATCTTGAACCCATTTACAAAGCAGAAGCTTTATTCTATTCGTAATAATTACTAATTTTACGGTTTGAACTAATATATATAATATATATATTATATATATATATATATATATATATGTGTGTGTGTGTGTTGTGTTGTGTGTGTGTGTGTGTGTGATATGCTCGGACATAAAATAATCCCTTGAGGTTTTCCCCCTTAGATAGATCTAAGTTACCTCCCTTCTCTCGAATTATTCCCCTTAGTGGTTCCGTTTCTCAACGGAGACCAAAAGCTTAAATCACCGCGGTACTTCCGTTTTTCACCGTCCTTGGCGCATATTTGAGCTTTTTCAAACCAGCCGCCGTCCTGACTTGATACACGAGTTTGTCTCTCTCTACCTTCTTAGTTTCTATGAGCACTAAGGTATTTGAATTCTTTTCTCACTTGTGCCTATGTCTTTTACTCCTTAGTTTATCGTAATTCCTTAACTGACCTTTATATTATTTACCCTTTTCTCTGTACTAAGCAGCGTTTATTAACGGCGTTGTTATTACACTTAGATAGTATATACGTTGTTTAATTGTATATAC
This sequence comes from Doryteuthis pealeii, assembly GCA_023376005.1. Lineage (NCBI taxonomy): Eukaryota > Metazoa > Mollusca > Cephalopoda > Myopsida > Loliginidae > Doryteuthis > Doryteuthis pealeii. The sequence continues at coordinate 42,540,207 of CM042153.1, forward strand.
TTTCCCTGTTTTGTGTTCGTATTCAGACAATATTATATTGTTTTAAAAAAGAGGGAGTAAGAATTCCAAAAATGCAGTAACGGAACCGACAGACGCTGAATTCAAAAATCGAGCGCCAAAAAGAAGAAGCGGGAATTCAAAAGTTTTAAGGATGACAAGCAAGTAGTCGTCACGCAACAAGTCAGCTCCATTATCGAAAATGAAAGAAGATAAAATATAAACTGTTAAAACAAAAACATATAAAAGAAAGGACTTTGCCCGGAATGTTGTTCTACATTTCTGTAACTTTATTTAATACAGGTTGTTTATTTTAATACGACTTCGTTATTTTTCCATTGTGTTGAGTCATGTTTAAAGTCATGTTTAAAGTTAGTAAGATGTGTACAACCTATATATAACATATATATATAACACGACTTACAACAAAGTAATTTATCAAAATATCAAGGCTATGTTAAAAAAATTAACTCTTATTTACCATAAATAAACGAAAAACGTCAATAAAGAACAAACTGATATCTAAATGTAGATATTGAAACAAAGCCATATTAAAATACATAAAAATATAGAGTAAATATGAATATTAACCCCATTAACAAATAAAATTTAAGTGTAATTTTATTTATGAAATTATTTTTACATAATAAACCATTTCCAATCTACTGATTTATGCTAATTGTTTTCGATGCACAGTTTTGAGCTGGGCTAGCTGACCATTGTTAGTGATTTTGATTCTCACTGGGTGTCCCAAACTTCTGGCCTTGTACCAATCTTAGCTAAGGTTAATAAATGACTGCGAGCTTCACGCGTTTAATTAGTTTAATTATGGTTAAAAATATAAGAATCAAGCAATGATAATGGAAGATCCCAAAATAGAACGCCATACGTGTAGGAATGCAGCACGTAAAATTAATCAATTCCTACCAGGGAAAGTTTAAATTCAATGCGATGAAAAGATTATTTTCTTTCCCTGGGGAGATGAGATAACATTGAAACAGTTTGTCAAATTGCCGTAAGTCCACATATGAAATATGATGATTAGAATAAACATATAAACAAAGGAATAAAGAAAATGTCTATATTAAATATTTAATTGAACAGTTACGATTGGATCGAAATATTCCCCCGTTTGGATTGTGTTTGGGGGAAGGGTTTTGCTTTGCCATCTGCTACAGGACTGATTTAGGTCAGATGACAGCATATCTGTACCTCTTAAACAGAAGAGTGTCATATATTGCCATATATTTATGGGAGCAGCAGATTATGCCTGTCTTTATTTTGCTTTTCAACTCACCAGAGGATCGTATTTAGCGTCGAGTAATAAAATAAATTTGTAATTCAAATCATTGATATTATACATATAGAGTTCATGTGTTACAAACAAAATGGAGACATATTCACATTGGTCAGTAAGTCCCTTTAAATTAGTCAACCAGTTCACATGACAAGGGTAGCAAATAAGTGATACGTGTGAGAGCCGCTGCCAGTGGCTTACGTAGGATCCCATATATGGGATAGTCTCTGTGAGCGGCTAAAGTAGTCAAATATATATATATATATATATATATATATTATCAAGAAATTTGAAAAAGCAACTGATCCAAAAATGAGATGAATTTATTTATCGACGTTTAAAACGTTTCGTTTCTTTAAATCTCATCAGGATGTATTAAGGGTGAAGAAATTGATGAATGTTTTATAGATGACAGGAGATAAAATCTTTATAACATTTTTTGTTGTTGTTGTGTAACTGTATTTGTTCAGCGTTATATTTTTGAAAGACGGAGTTACGATCCGTACACACGAAATGTCATGATGCGTGACGTAACTCGAAGAAATGCATTCAACAAAAGTCAAGAAAAAGTATTAATGGACTATTTTATGAGAACAAAGGAACAAAGTGGGAATGATAACTAAATATAAATCTATAAAACATCCATCAATTTCTTTACTTCTTAATACATCCTGATGAATGTTTAAAGAAACCGAAACGGTTACGCGTCGATAAATAAATTCATCTCATTTTTGGAACACTTGTTTTTTCAAATTTCTTAATATTGTCGGATTTATTTACATATTTACTCCGATATATATATTATATTATATATATATATATATATATATATATATAAACTTACGGCTAATTTGAAACATACATCGCCTATGCTTAGCAAATATTTTCAAACTGTAGATCTCACTGGTGTTTACATCGGTACATCTTGTTGGGAAACCATTCTACCTTGACAGAAACCTTTTTGTTGTTCGCTTGGAGGGGATTCTCGAGTTTGCGCCCTTTCGTCTTGGCCTTGGTGGCATTTTCTCTTCTTGTATGGGAAATAGCAAATATCTTCATGCACTACCAGTGTGATAAGAAATACAGATACTTCCATATGCTTGGCTATGGACCTGACTTGCTGGGATTGTTACTGGATATCTTACCAAGAAATTCGACAGTACTTTTCTTACCAGAACGATCCGAGTGAGACTTCCGAGCTGCCGTACCTTCGTAATCACCATTTGAGTCCAACCAACTGCTTTCGAACCCTCTGCAATATCCCCAGATTGACACCCAAACACACTTAGATCTTCGTATTAGATGCAGAAACCCGGATGAGGTATATCGGAATTTGCATAAGCGCTGCCGAACGAGCAGGAATAAGAAAGGACTGTCGGTGACACAGGGAGTGAGGAAGAGAGCAAGTGTTTGGACAGCAAGTGAAATCTGACGACTGCTATTTCCTTTCGCCGTCAGCACAGTCTCTACTAACTGAGCACGTTACTCTCACTTCTGACACACCAATAGCAGTCGTCAGATTTCACTTGCCGTCCAAACACTTGTTTTCTTCCTCACTCCCTGTGTCAGCGACAGTCCGTCTTATTTCTGTTCGTTCGGCTGCGCTTATGCAAATTCCGATATACCTCATCCGGGTTTCTGCCAACAGCATTTCAGCTACGAGGAGGTAGCGAGTTCGAATATCCGTAGCCACTCGCCACACTCTCCCCCCTCGCACAGGCCAAACATATCCTGACACGCTTTATTTGTGGGGGCTGGGAATCCGCTGGTTTATAGGTCTGCCTTTCAATTTCGTCACACTCTACATAGTAGACGAAACTTGAAACAAACTATTCCCATGAATGAAATTAATTTAGCCTGGCAACAATTTGCCATCACCTTGTAATTGGAAAATCACAATTGATGTAGGTATAAACTGTTAACTTTCTGACCGCCATCCCTGGCCAGTTGAAAAAGAACTTAAAGTAAGTAAGTCCCGAGCTATAGAATCCTTTGGTAAGTGAATAAGTCCTGGGTTATGGAATCCTACGTAGTGTCAAAGTCCAGTGATATAATCCTATGTTCCGTCGTCCACGAAGGTTCAAAGCATTGTGCTAGGTATAACCAGAACAGCCAGTATAAGTAACAATATCAGCAGCAGCGTACTGCAGTGGTTGGCCATAGGTTGGGTCACATGGTTATCGGGGAGTCTCTAAGTAGAAGTGGACATCTTGCACACACCTTATATCACAAAGACGCCAACATAAACCATGTCGAATTTAGGCATAAAATGATTTGATATTCGACAAAACCAACCAACCAACCAACCAACTAACTGATGATGCTTATAATAGATGCGAACCACCGGTGATTCAACATCTGTAATTTTCCAAACCATTTTCTTAAAGAATCAAAACGAAGAACACTTTTAAAAGTAAAAGACAAGAAGATTATTTTTATAGATTAATAATGTCAGAGTAGATAGTGAACTGATAATGTAAGAACTGTTAGTTTATCTGTAATTCAGCCTTGCTTTGTGATTGGTCACGTCCAGCCCTTTCTGACCTTCAGCAATTGAAGAGCTCCATAACCTGGATGCGCTCCATGACCTGAGTGTACTGCTTTGGATCAATGTGTTCCTAACGAACTTAGCTCATTCATTTTCTTTCCGCATTAGCAATCTATTTTCTTTTCTTTTTCCCTACGGCCTTTGTCGCATTTCTTCTTCTTCTTCTTCTTCTTCTTCTTCTTCTTCTCTTCTTCTTCTTCTTCTTCTTGTTTATAATCTTCTTTCTTCTCTTTTATTTTTGTTCTTCTTTTTAAATTCATCTTCTTGTTCGTGTTCTTGTTATTGTTTCTTCTTCTTCTTCTTCTTCTTCTTCTTCTTCTTCTGTTTTTGATTTTTTTTTGCAAAAACCTCGAAAATAGAAACTGTCTACGGAAAGAAAGAAAAGCAAATGGTCGAAACAGGAGTCAATGTTGGTATTTACCCAACCCCTTCGCCACGAGTAGAATGTGACACAAGGTCACTAGTATGGGGCATCCAGCGAGGATCGAATTCGATATTCAGTAGTAATGAATCTGCAAGACTAACTTGCTAACCATTACTCATCGATGGGACGCTATTAAAACGGAACTCAATATTTGGGAGAGGATTATAAGTTTGTTTGTTTTGTTTTGTTTTACGGCATATCAACCTCAGTAGGTCATTTAATGCCGATAAAGTTTTGAAATAAATCAATTCTTAATGGATAATACAATTTTGTTATAAATACATTTTTCTATTTAACCCATAGATGGGACCCTAACAGTACTACCACTCCGGGTCAGAGTGGGCCAGAGAGAAATGGTGATGAAGGGGTGCTCCACATTCCCCAAACATCCAAAACTGGAACCTCACCATCAGATAGAGTTTACGTCATTCCCAGGACATGTAGACCCGCAGCCACCGCCTTCTAGCATCCATATGATAAAAAGGGGATGGGGCTTGGCATAAGGCAATAGGGTTGGGAAAATCATATAGGTGCTAGGCTTGACATGACCAGCCGATTGATCGGAGGGCCTCTCCGACCACCCGTCTAGCCCAAGATAGGGCCAAAGTGAAGTATTGCATGTCATTGAACTGCTCTATCCTTAAGCATCACGGGTCGCCACCCACGGCCAACAGCTGGCCCCATTGGGGGAGTCTTACCCCTCTGCAGAGGTGCAGTCGGTGCATTCTAACGCCCAGCCGACAGGGCGGAGGATTATAAGGAATTGGTTGAATGAAATAGAATTTACGCCGGGAAAAGCCAAACGAAAACTGGCACTAATACAACTAATGGTCTAATGGTGTAAAAGCTTCTTTCATAAATCAATTACTCATCAGTTTAAGCCACACTAGATTTCCCATTCACAAAACGAAGCTTAACATTTTTAAGGTGCCGAGCATTTGCATAATTATTGGAGTCCTTACTTTTTAAGGTAGTGTAGAATACATAATGGCGATTAGTGCAGCATATGGTTAACAAGCTATGCTAGGAGGCTATTACAATTCTCAGTGAGATAACCGGCCTTCGCATCCTGTGTCCAGTGGCTTCGGCCTCTCGACCAGTAAGATACATAACAAATCAGCGTAAAAGTGGGACATTTCACCGGACAACACCCGTCTCTCATCTAAAAAGGGTAGAGCTGGGTTTATTGCTCGGTGCCTGAGGCCGCTCAGAAGAAGAATACCGAAGGGACTCATGCAATTTTTACACTGGTCACTGCATCACGTTCAGTTTGGGCACAGCTCCCCACGTTAATTGGACTTTATGTTCATCTGCCCTTTTATAATGCCGAATCAAGTGATTTTGATAAACAAACTCACGTTATTTACAATACCTGCTGTTGCTTAAGTTGTCACCAAATTAAGTATTGAACAAGTTCATCGATGTTTAATTTCGGTGATCTAGCGGGAACCGGGGCTTTCAGCATTATCGGCATTAAATGACCGACTGAGGTTGATATGCCGTAAAACAAAACAAAACAAACAAACAAACTTATAATCCTCTCCCTGAATCCGGTAATACATATAATAGACTGCAAAATACTTTCGTTAATCTATTACTACTGAGAATGTGTGCGATCATCACTAGGTGACATATTTCTGAACTTGTGGAAACTCTAAACAACACTTAGTAACGCTTTTTCTTCTTCTTCTTTCTTCTTCTTCTTCTTCTTCTTCTTCTTCTTCTTCTTTTTTTTTTTTCTTCTTCTTCTTCTTCTCTTCTTCTTCTTCTTCTTCTTCTTCTTCTTCTCTTCTTTCTTCTTCTTCTTCTTCTTCTTCTTCTTCTTCTTCTTCTTCTTCTTCTTCTTCTTCTTCTTCTTCTTCTTCTCTAACATTCATTTTTATCAAATTTAGACAAAATGTCATTTTTACCATTTAAACAAATCAGTCCAATATGAAAAAAACCTAGTCGCGATACTTCATGATTTCTTCCCAGATTTTAGTTTTAAATAATTTTATACCTAAATACTGAATCCGGTAATTATTTTTTCTTTAAGAACTGCTCATTCGATGGAGGCTCCAGCAACCGAAACAGTATAATTAGCACAACTAAGATAGACTCCCTAGTCCAAGTACATTTGTATATGATAACGCTTCACTTTCTTTTTTCTGTCAGTCTTAATTTGGCTTCTCACAATCAAAGGCCAAGAAGAAAATCATATGCATTATTGTCCTGGCACCATATTGTGTAACAGAAATTGACATTTGTCAAATGATTGTATAGAGTCTTACTTATTGATGGATGGGTTGAGTTTAACATGTTAACCCATTAAGGGATATGTTATGCCTATAGGTTAGGGAACTGCATTCATTGTACATCAATATTTGCACACTGTGTAGTCGTTTCTTAAGAGATTCTACACAGTTATAGTATATACATACATACATACATACATATATATATATTAATACAATATTCGAGTTATCATCGATGACGAAATAAAGCCATTTAACGCAGAGAGGCTTTCCTGAAATTAATACCTTCTATTTACTTGTATGGAAACTACAACTTTCACCATAATAAAGTTGCTCTGAAAGTAATGGTACTAATTTATTTGAAGTAATTCACAGCTTTTACATGAACCACAATAACACTACGGGTTAGAGCAAGACTTCTCAAATTGGTCTATATATATCCCTGAGGGTGAATAAAATGTTGGCAGGGTGAATAAAATCATTGGGATCCGCAGGGGGTTAATTAACTAGTTTGCGTCAATAAATAAATTTATAACAGAATAACAAAAATCGTTGAATCATGTTGACCAATTACTAGATATGGTACACCAAGTAGAAGGCTTGATTGGATGTGATGACCACTAGTAGTATGTCATTCCCCTTCGACCCATCCAAAACATACTGACCATTTACGAATATATGGGTCGTTTACGAACGAAAGATCTGGCTCTGACTGAAATTATCCGAATCTTTTTAGCGTCGTTAACGACCCATATATTCATATTCATACGAGAAAAAAAAACTATCAAAAACAATCTATATATTAATACGGTTTTCCTTAATCTTCCGACCGTTATCATATTGCAACACCCTCTGGTTAAAATTGAGACCGTCCAAATCGTATAAGATAAAATGCAAAAATTGTAAATCTTGATTTGTCGCTCATTCCCCGAATTCCTATTTTTTTCAGTGTCCTCACCTCAGTTAAATAATGGACGATTCCGTTCTTATTATAAAGAAAGAAATGGAAGAAAAAGAAAATGCTACACAGAAAAGATATAACAAGAAAGAAAGGTAGAAAGAGGGTAGGAGAAAGATAGAGATAGGTGGTAATCATGCGGAAGCGATAACGCTAATCTGTTTAAATCGAATATAATGAAAAGATGAAAAGAAGTAAAGAAAGAAAAATTAGTGAGAGAGTTAAATTAATTGTATTATACTTTTTCACATTGAACTATTTGGCAATAGTTCTTAAGTAAACTTATCAAACGTAATAATTAAATTATCATACTGTGGTATATCCATAAGGTCTGCTAGTTATATTTCAAAGGATTTATTTTTTTGAAAATCTAAATTGTAAAATATCTCTTTTTTATAATGATTTATTAGTTGTCTTTACAGTAAAAGATGATTATTCACTAATAAGAATAAAAATATAGCTTTAAAAAAGAAAGAAAAATCTTATAAGAAGATTCTGTTGTTGTCTGTCTGTAACATATCTGATATATATTATATACAACAAAATAACGGTTTACAGAGTAAACGGGAAGTTAATTTGCATATTGATCTTAAAAATTTGATTTTAATAAATATGTGCTTAGTATTATTGATTTCTAATTGTGTGATTTTATCTTAATGAATATGTGCAAATCTTGGGGATAAATCTTAAAAAAATCCATTAACAAGAAGAAATAACTGTAATTTTATTCTTTCTTCCTATTTTAACTAAATAATTAAATTAGGAAAATTTAGCAATGAAAGACGGGAATGATCGAAGAATAAGTTTCAGTAGTTCTACTTTTCCATTACACCCCCCTCTATTTCAAATCTTTTTACCTGCATTCTTATTTAGTTTCATTAGCCTTTCTAATTTGATATAATATTTTATTACATTATAACTTAAATCCTTGCACCCGGATGGTGAATATATTTGCTAGTAATGACAATGAAAAATTGAAACACAATGCCTGAGGTTTTAATTCTTATCTATGGTAACAGATTTTAATGTATAAAATTAAGATGAAATTTTTATGAAAGAAAAATCCCATTTATCAATTCAGTTTCGGTACTGCCAGATATTTGTTGGTGAGGTTTTATTTTATGATTCAATATTCCATTTTACTAATTTATCAGCATGTGGTAAAAAATGTATTCTTCAAAAAAAAAAATCAACCCCAGTCATCTTGCCTCCAGTGAGACTAAGAAAAAATGTCGTCAATATGAAATTGATTTATTTTGGGGTGAATTGACATTAAATTTGGTTACAATGGTTGCATAAAGTAAAACGTTTGATATATCCTGTTTGAAAGGAAACTTTCAGGTATTTAATAGAGAAAGTTTTCAACTACAATAAGTAAGTAAGTAAAGTCGACGGGGCGGCCTAAAGTCGGTATCAGCCAGTCAGCGAGGGAGTCTATCCCCTTTTCAATAGCGCTAGACCAAGGAGATTGTTTTTAGCATCTGAGGTGGAGCGCCACACCTACCATCAGCTCCTTACTTTACCGCACAGATCCCTGTGCTACTCATACGCTGAGTTGGCGGGGACCGGTATCGAACTAGGAACCTTGTGGTTTCTAGCCGAACGCTCTACCGACTGAGCTAACCCGGCCCCTTTATTATAGTATTATTGTAGCGTAATTATTATGGTCTACAGAGAATTTGGGGATTGAAAGGTGGACGGTAGTCGAATTTCTGGAGAAAGAGAAGAAAAGGAAATAAGAAGAAATGTTAAAGTTTAGAAGGGTAAAAACTCAACAAAGTGCCAACAATTGACTAAAAGAATGACCCCGAAATTAGATTTAGAATATAAACGGAAGTTCCGGGTTTGACCGGAAGCGGAAGTTGAGTGACCCTTCCATCCCGGGACAACAAACGGAAGAAGAAAAAAATTGGTCTTTTTTTTGGACAGATTTGCGGGAGGCGGACGGGGCTTTCCCAATTCCCCCGTATGGGTTTCGCATAGTAGTACCGAACATGATTTACGATAGTTTAATTTGACCTCTCTCTCTCTCTCTCTCTCTCTCTCTATTATATATATATTATATATATATATATATATATCTGTCTATCTATCTCTGAAAAAAAAAAACACGAAAGAAATAAACAGCCCCCTTGTGACTATACGGCTTACGTATGTTGTTTCTGAAATAACGACGACTACTACTACAACGCGAATTGAGCGAATTGCTGGCATCCAGGATTTGAACTCGTCCATTTGGGCTATATGCAACATTCATAGGGCTCATATGAGGACAACAGTCCGAAAAATCCAAATAATACTAATTATCAAACCTCATCTCAAAAATTCAGAGAAATAGAACAATACTTTATTTTTCCACAGTCACCACCATCTACAACACATTTCCGCAAGCCATGAACACGACCTTTTGTTCGGCTCACAGGTAAAAAAAACTCTACGCTAAAGAAATCAAGCCACTTTTTTCCAGCTGCGATAACAGCATCGTTGTCAAGAAAATTTTGTACGCGTAGTCCATCTTTCATCGATCCGATTCCCGTGGATAAAGGTGCTCTTCATTTCGTGTTGACCGTGTCACAAACATCCTTGTCATCACAGCTGAAATGCCCTACTCACCGTCTATCTGAAAACTTGTTCTATCCAATAGAGTTATTCTGGCCTTTGTATCTATTTTAAATTCCGTGAAATAAATAGGGGTCATTACTATCAGGGCATTAAACATACGAGAGCGCTATTTAGCCTTCTGTTCATGGCTGGCCGAAAAGTGTAGCCAGTGGTGGGAAAATAGTGCCTAATAGCAGAAAATAAGCTAGTCAACTGTGTTATTACGATCGCTGTATCTGTTGAAGTCTCCATGGAAATAAGTAGAAGACATTATTTTTGGTGCTTCCCAATTCATCATTATCATCATCATCATTTTGCACTGACAGCATGGATTTCTATGATTGTCTTTCTCTTTCTTTTCCCCCTCCCTCTCTCCCTCCCTCTGTCTGTCTGTCTCTCTCTCTTTTCTCTCTCTCTCTCACACACACACACGTACTCTCTCTCTCTCTTTCTCTCTTACCACTCCCCCTTTTCATTTCTCTCTCTCTCTCTCTCTCTAACTCTCTCCAAATATTCAATTTCTACTCTCGTATTATCGAACACCATCTCTCTCCATCCCCTCTCTCTCTTCTCGTCCCTCTCTCTCTCTCCCTCTCTCTCTCTATCTATCTATCTATCTAACAGACTCTCTCCCAACTCTCCAATTTCTACTATCGTATTCTCTCTCTCTCTCTCTCTCTCTCTCTCTCTCTCTCTCTCTCTCTCTCTCTCTCTCTCTCTACTCGTACTATATCCCCTCACGACGACCAATGCCCACACAGAGCATATCAATGTAAGTTTCTGTTGTTTGGCCATTCTGGTGTGTCCTTGTGTAGACGTCCGCAGATAAACGTCACTTCTCAGTTCTTCCATACATCTCCAACAGTTTCCGCTATTTCTTGTTCGTCTTCCTTGGATTGTTTGTGAGATAGGATTATTTGTGTGATAAGTGGCTGATTTTTCTTTTTTTTTTTTCTGCTTCCTGGCATTTTCCCTTGCTGGTAAGAATGCCTAACAAAAAAAAAATGTGTTTAGTAGCTGAAAACCTTCTCTATCCTACATTGTTACCATGCTCCCTGTATTTTTTTTAGTTTCCAAGGAAATAAATATGAGGCATTACTTTCGAATTTTTCTGCTTTTGAACACGATATGTCAGCTGTTGTTCATTAGCACAGCTCTGCTGTCACGTCAGATGTCATTTTGCTAGACTGTCGATTAACTTATCAGTTATTGACAGGAAAGTTGAACCTCGATTACCATATCACTAAAAACTGTTGTCTAATATTTTAGACCAATATAACAAAATTAATTTCAGCGCAACAACTCTTATCAGTGGAACATGCAGACACTTGAACATAGCTGGCAAAAAGGCAACCGAATAATTGTGACTATGTGTAAAAATAGTGTTTGACTAGCTGAAAACTTGTTCTATCTACTGTGGTTTCTCTAGAAATAAATCGGAGGCATTACATTTTAAACATCTTTCTACATTCACAACGAAGATTATGTTGAAAGATAAATATATGCTTTATATGACTTTAAGCAGTTATGAACTCATAAATGACGTTTTCTTGTAGACACTTACACATGGACACACCAGTTATGGCCCACAAGCAAAAACCTACATTAATCAGGTCTTTGCGGATACTGGATACCGCGTGGAATACCTGCCAGGGGCAATGACCGATAGGGACAGGTTCTTGGAATGTTTTGACATAGAAGGTGTGCTGTGGCACACCACTTAAATCTATAGACTCTGCAAGGGCATGTCGATTAATGCCAGCTAATTAACAGACTCGAATTCGGGATTAGTTAACTAATTAATCGCCGATCTTGAAAGCCATTCATTTGCACGTATTCGACACGGACGGAGTGTCCAGCATACACGGACGGGGGGATCCGCCTAACACTAAGGAACATCTAAGACTAAGAACTAACAAGACTCCGCCTAACCTAAGTAAAGTCCGCCTAACACTAAGGAACTAACCCCGCCTAACACTAAAGAACACTAAGGACTTAACACTAAGGAACCTCCGCCTAACACTAAGGAAAGAGTCCGCCTAACACTAAGGAACACCAAGAAATAACGAGCCTAACACTAAGGGAAAACCGGGAACTCCGCCTAACACTAAGGAACACCAAGGAATAACCTAGGACTCTAACACTAAGGAACACCAAGAAATAACCGAAGACTCGCCTAACACTAAGGAACACTAACCGAAGACTCCGCCTAACACTAAGGAACACAGTGGACTCCGCTAACACTAAGGAATAACCGGTAGCTCCGCCTAACACTAAGGAACACGAGGAACAACCGTGGACTCCGCCTAACACTAAGGAA
>CM042153.1:42557585-42567585 GCA_023376005.1 Doryteuthis pealeii
GTGTAATCGTTAGCGAGATAGGTTAGCTTACCATTGTTAGTCAGTTCGATTTGCACTGTGTGCTCCATATTCAAGGCCTTGTGCCACCAAACTAATTTAGTATAGCAGATGACATCGGCTCACCTCCCGTCGAATTAAATTATCCCGAGTCTTTTCCCTCTCTTTGTCTCTGACGATGAAATACATCTTTGACCGTTTGGCAATAGAAACCCATTTCTTCCTCATAGATGCTTCGATTTATCTATCTTTCCGTCCGCTTCCATTTATTCAAACGTATTAGTCAATCTATCTTTCTATCGATCCAACAAACAGCCAGTACAGACATTTGAAAACACTTATCTACGAACACGAGCTTAAAAAAAAAAAAAAAAAAAACAAGTCGTACTAATAAAGACTAGTTTGGTTGGTACCGTTGTCCATTTAGTAAATATTTTGTTTCTTAACAGGTTCAGTTGATATAAAATAAGTAAAGTCGACGGGGCGGCCTAATGTCGGTATCAGCCAGTCAGCGAGGGAGTCAATCCCCTTTTCAATAGCGCTAGACCAAGGGATTGTTTTTTTTTTAGCATCTGAGGTGGAGCGCCACACCTACCATCAGCTCCTTACTTTACCGCACAGATCCCTGTGCTACTCATACGCTGAGTTGGCGAGGACCGGTATCGAACTAGGAACCTTGTGGTTTCTAGCCGAACGCCTACCGACTGAGCTTTTCTATGAATTGTTTTTTGTTGTTTTTTTAGATGAGGCTTGATATTCGTTTAAAAAATGAGTTTGAAAAAAAGGTTGACTTTTAAAAAAAGGTTTGAAGGTTATTTCCTATAACTCAAACATAAAAAGGGGAACCACTCTGATTGAATGATAAATCATTTATTTATCTATTGATCTACTAGGAAAAAAGAAGACGGGTTAGGGTTAGGGTTGGGTTTAGGGTTAGGGTTGGGGTTGGGGTTTAGTGTTAGGGTTGGGTTTAGGGTTAGGGTTTAGGGTTAGTTTAATGGAAAAATAATGGGTAGATTAATTAACAGATAAAATTCATTCAGAGTGGTTCCCTTTTTATGTTGGAGTTATAGAAAATAACCAGTTTGAATACATATTAAGAATGAATGAAACAAAATAAGGGTTGCCATACCCTAAAAGCCAACAAACCAACAGACACGCATAAACGTGCGAGTAAACAGATATGAAATGTGAAGGATTAAAAACGAATTGTTTTCTGGCAAATATAAGGAAAAGAAAAACATTAACACCCACACATGTACATAAAATTACTACGATAACGTTATTCATTTCAGAGGATACCATATAGATTCTAGTAAGTAAGTAAAGTCGTCGGTGTGACCTAAAGTCGTTATCAGCCAATCGGTTAGGGAGTCTATCCCCTTTTCACTAGTACTAGGCCAAGGAGGTTATTTTAGCGTCTGAGCTCTTCAATTTAACCGCACAGATCCCTGTGCTACTCATACGCTGAGTTGGCGAGGGCCGGTATCGAACACGGAACCTTGTGATTGCTAGCCGAACGCTCTGCCGACTGAGCTATACCTGTCCAAGATTCTAGAAAAAGGTATGTATCTATATTCAAAGGTCATAAGTGGGGAGTCCCCTTAGTGTAGGTGAACAGCAAATTCACGATGTGCACTGGTCTAATCCATGATTGGTAAATCGTATCTGAAGGAGTCGTAACTGTCTGTTCTTATCAGTGGAATGAACAGGTATTCTTGGGAGAAAAAATAGAATTGTCTCCCTTTTTATATTGGAAGCGGGGCTTTCCCATATCACGTGTCTGTTTGGTCTCGTAGCAAGGCAAGTCCTAAAAATCTCTCTTTTACCGACACGACTTGAACAGTTCAGACCTGTCATTTCGCCCCCTCAACAACTAAAGCCATATGTGCCTGTTTGGCACCCAGACCCCCTGAAACAAAGGAATATTAGTAAGTGACTTCCACCCATTTTTTACTTTACACATCTTCTTGGATGATCCTTGTGTCCTATTTATGGTTTGGAACTATAACAATGCTTCATCTTTGTATTTTGTTAATTTTGTTTGTTTTTGTTTAGTTTGTTTTACGGCATATCAACCTCAGTGGGTTATTTGCCGATAAAGTTTTGAAATATCAGTTGGAAATACAATTTTTTTATCAACTCATATTTTTCTATTTAATCCATAGATGGACCCTAACAGTACTACCACTCCAGGTCAGAGTGACCAGGGAGCAATGGTGATGAAGGGTGCTCCACATTCCTCAAACCTCCAAAACTGAACCCACCATCAGATAGAGTTTAACGTCATCCCAGGACATGTAGACCCTCAATCACCACCTTCTAGCACCCATATGATAAAAAGGGGTTGGGTTTGCCATAAGGGCAATAGGTTGGGGCAATCATATAGTGCTAGGGCTTGTGACCAGCCGATTGATCGGAGGGGCCTCTCGACCGCCAGTCTAGCCCAAGATAGGGTCAAAGTGGAGTATTGCAAGTTATAAACTGCTCATCCACCTGAAAGCATCACGGGTCGCCACCCACGGCCAACAGGTGGCCCCATTGGGGGAGTCTTACCCCTCTGCAGAGGTGCAGGCTGTGCATTCTAATGCCCCAGCCGACAGGGCGGGTTTTGTTAATTACATTTTGTTATCTTGTTGACGTCTTTTCCTTGCCACATATTCTGTGTTGGGTTCCCCTTGTTTTGATAACCTAATGCATTATAGGAATGCGGATGCTAACTTTGAACTAACACACCGCTAATTTTTAGAGTGTTTGTATAAGCTAGCTGCTTTCCACACGCCAGACATTCATTGGCAAATATACGGATATGTCTCTTACATTTGCTGGCTCTTTATATTCGATATCTATTACGTTTAGCTTATTGTAACAAAGGGATGTATTTACTAAATTTGGTTAACACAAGAGCAGGAAACTCAATGATGGTAAAAGTAATGTATAATAGTAAATGGACACAAGACTAGTTTTCTGCTAGTATTTCATTATTGACTCACTCTTGTAGATACATCATCATCATGTCGTGTAATTAGTACAATATCAATGACAATCTCTCGCTAACCTTCTCTATAATTCATTGTCTCTGGAAGGTCATCGGCGCAGCATCCAGGATCCCTGCAGGGTTGGTCAATGTAAGTCCTTGCTGGGCGGCCCACACTAGCATGTCCATGTGTTGGCTTCCACAGGAGAATGTCGCTTATGAGTTTACCCTTGCTCCTCCAGAAGTGTCCAGCATGCCTTGTCCGTCTCACTCGTATGGTTTGGGAGAGAGGGTGCAGGTGGCCGTACAGCTGCTTCCTTGTGGGGTGCTGTTTCCACAACTTGTTCAAGACCGCACGCAGCATTCTTGTGCAGCTCCCATCTAGCTTATTCTCAAGGCGCCTCGTTAGGGGTCCAAGTGGTGCAGCCATACAGCAGCACTGACACAACCACAGCTTGGAAGAATTGTCGCTTTAACTTGTCAGTGAGATCAGATTTCCATATGACAGATAATCTGTTTATAGCCGACCGTGCCTTCCTTATTCGTGTATTAATATCTATTTCTGTGAATGAGATACTAGCGGAAAATAACAGCTCAACATCCGGTAGAACGATACTACTTTTTAACCTTGATACAGTATTAATTTCCGATAGAGTCTGCAGAAAGTATATATCTATAATATGTATAAATTTACCCAACCCCTCAGTCACGAGCAGGATGCTACATAGGATAAATTTTAAGCGGTATACAACTAGTTTGCATTTAGTTTCATGACCGGTTGCCATACCAAGATTAAAGAGCTCAGTCTGTTCTACATTTTTATCATAGATGGACGGAGAATATTTGGATTCATACCTTCTCTAAGGTGTTTTATGTATTTGTTCCTTTCACATAGTTATATCGTATCAAGTAGTAGGAAGCGCGTGGTGTAATGGTTAAAGTCATGGGAAATGGACTCGTCGCCCCGAGTTCAAATCCTAGATGTGGTAATTGCATTTCACTTAGCACTAATACCCTTGGGAAAGGTATGAATCTTACTCTCCCTCCAGCTATGGATAAATAGCAGGGCAGACTGGGCTCTTTAACCTTGGTTAGGCAACCGGTCTAGGAGAAGGAAAACTCTGAAGATAAACCTGTTGAACTCCGCTAAAGAAATTGACCTTGTGTCACATCCTGCTCGTGCGGAGGGGTTGGTAAATATATATATCGTATCAAATATTCCTTTCTATTACAAATAATTTGTACACAGTTGTATAGTTTCAACTATTCCTATCTAATACTAATGAGTGTATGGTTTAGGGCCGGTATAGCTCAGTCGGTAGAGCGTCGGACTAGAAACCACAAATTCTGGGTTCGATACCCGAGCCTCGCCCACTCAGCGATCTGTGCGGTAAAATAAGGAGCTAATAGTAGGTGTTGTGCTCCACTTCAGATGCTAAAAACAATCTCCTCGGTCTAGTGCAAGTGAAAAGGGGATAGACTTCCTCGCAGTCTGGCTGATACTGACTTTAGGCCACCCCGATGACTTTACTTACTTTTATATGGTTTAAAGTGATTATTTAGCTCGATGGAGTTACTATTATCTCTTGCATAAGTTCATTGAAACCATACAAGTGATAATTTAAAATGTTGAGGTATTTCAGCCGCTCCCTGTATTTCAGATTAAACAACTTCGGAAAAAAGAATAAAATCTGCAGATTATAATACACTAATCAACATAGAACAACATTTCCGCCCAAAAGACAAATGACTTCAAGAGAGATTAATAATTCACCATCATAGAAATGATGGAACATATCTTCTTTGTACTATTTTACACGATAACAGAAAAGCATGACGGAAAATGAATAAAATGTCTCCAAATCTTTTTAACATCAAACTAAACAATCCTCAAAACACCACTTTGAAGTAGAATGCACGGATGAGTGCCAACATAAACACTTGAACAAAGGTCTAAGTTAAATATTCAATTCAAAATGATTACGGTTGATCTGAAAGAAGTCTCTGATCGTACAACGGGGATTGCCTCTCACGCATGCCTCCCACATGGTCACGATACGAAGAGAGAATAAACGATCAACTTAAAACATTTAAATGCAAAAGAAAAATCCCCATTTAACGAGCGGATATGTTCGGTTACTTGTTCAATTTTCTTCGATTCTTTTGTGGGATATGGATTTATTTTTGATATTTTAGTGGCTTAAGTTCAAAATCAGTTGAGAACAATTAAAACGAGAACAATTATATATATATATATATATATTATATATTAAATTTTTTACTTGAAGGCACTTACAACGCATGTATCGCATAAATTCGATACTTTTTCTTATAGTAAACTTGACAAGTGTAATCCCAACAAAGGATGGCTCGATGTGTAGAATACCGTACAGACTGTTTCGACTTTATTAAGTCTCATCAGCGGTATATACTAACGATTTCCCTCCGACAGAAATCGAAACCGGGACTTCAGCAGACACAGTGAAACACTAGTGAAACACTTTATCGCCTCGGCCACAGTACACAGCTGACCATCCTAGCGAAATTAAGCTTGTCAAGTGATAACCATAATAGGTAAGGGGCGCTATGAGAGAATAATATCAACAAACAGACCGTTTAAGTGAATAAGATTTTGGATGTTTGTTTATTTTAGAAACGTTGCTGAATAAAGTATATATTACATTTTTTACTTGAAGGCACTTACAACGCATGTATCGCATAAAATTCGATACTTTTTCTTATAGAAAATAAACTTGACAAGTGTAATCCCAACAAAGGATGGCTCGATGTGTAGAATACCGTACAGACTGTTTCGACTTTATTAAGTCTCATCAGCGGTATATACTAACGATTTCCCTCCGACAGAAATCGAAACCGGACTTCAGCAGACACAGTGAAACATAGTGAAACACTTTATCGCCTCGGCCACAGTACACAGCTGACCATCCTAGCGAAATTAAGCTTGTCAAGTGATACTCACGCCTCTACCATAATAGGTAAGGGGGCGCTATTGAGAGAATAATAACAACAAACAGACCGTTTGCCCTTCGGCGAAGTGAATAAGATTTTTGGATGTTTGTTTATTTTAGAAACGTTATGTGAAGAAAAGGAAGTGAATCGACGGTATGTAGTATATTAAGCACAGGTTTAAATGAGTTAAGTGGTGAGTTTATTGGCCGACGCTGCAGTGTTTCTATTAATTATCATCTTCAGGGCATTTGTTGGTATATGGAAGGTAATAAGAAATTTT
Source organism: Doryteuthis pealeii (assembly GCA_023376005.1). Taxonomy (NCBI): domain Eukaryota; kingdom Metazoa; phylum Mollusca; class Cephalopoda; order Myopsida; family Loliginidae; genus Doryteuthis; species Doryteuthis pealeii. The sequence continues at coordinate 42,563,810 of CM042153.1, forward strand.
TATCACAGAATAACGAGAAAAGCGAGTGGCAGTCCTTGTTATTCAGTCTGTTTAAAATTTGAGGTTTGAAAAAAGGAGACAGTTTGAAATGTGACGTCAAATATTCTCTTTTACGGTGTGAGTATGGGACTGTGTAAGTGTATATATTGAGGTTTGTTTCGATGTCGTTTATCACAAAAGATTTATACACACACGCGCAACCACACACACAAAACACCTAAAAATGCACAATGCCTTTTTTCAATACACACACTCACACACTCTCATACTCACACCGTAAAAGGGAATAGTTGACGTCATATTTCAAACCGTCCACTTTTTTCAGCGTCCTTTCTTCAGACTTCAAATTTTGAACAGACTGATAAACAAGGACTATCACTTGCTTTTCTCGTTAATCTGTGATAAAAAAATTTTTATCACCTTCCATATACCAACAAATGCCTTGAAGATGATCTAATTAATAGATCGAAACACTGCAGCGTCGGCCAATAAACTTACCACTCAACTTATTTAAACTTGTGTTTTTTCAATGTTCTTAATATACTACATATATATAATATATATATATATATATATATATATATATATATATATATATATATATATATATATATATATATATATACTGCATTTCAAGTCATTAACGAAGTGACACTTATCCATCCTATCCAAAGACTACATGTTGGAATTTGATGCAATTATCGGAAAATGATGACAGTATGTAAATACATTTACCCCATAAAAATGGCAAGGTTCTAAAAAAGTAAACAGAAGTTACTGACATTTACTTAATTTACTCAAATTATCAATGAGTCAAATTACACTGGTTTACAAAAAAATAATTTTTGTCTGAGGCAAGAATGTGAATAGGTGTTATTTACTAATTTGGGTGTGCTGAATTCAAATTTATAAACAGTTTTGCTCTATCACCTCTAGTTTTCTGTTTTTTAAATAGTCTCATTTTAGTATACACAGCGTATATACGTGCTTATTTCAACAGTTTCAGCAGCTTATTACAGATAAAACAGGATAGATAAAAAACATTGACGGAATAAATATACTTGGGTGACACAATGTACACAATTCATAGTACCGCAGACAGTTAGAAGTGTGTGTTTTTTAGATGATCTGCTGTATTTTGCCTCCGGGATGTCACGCAAGAGCATCCAGCAGAAGTCTCCCATCATGCCGGGGTTCCACTTGCCTTCGTAGTTGCTCTCTATCTTCGTAATGTCTTGGTGGAATCTTTCTCCATGCTCATCACTCACTGCTCCAAGGTTTGGAGGGAAGTTGAGGTGGGAATGGAGAAAATGAATTTTGAGTGACATTCGCATCCCATATCCTCATAAGTCTTTAGCAATTTCTCAATACAGGCTTGGTAATTTGGTACGCGTGTGTTACCAAAGAAGCCACTACAGACTGACTTAAATGCTTCCCATGCTCACAGTTTCCTGCATAATAACTAAAAAAGAAGACATAAGTCACACAATATTAGAAATTAACCCTGAATGCATATACACCTTTATGTACAGTATATGTACAAAATGTACAGTATGCGTATCTATAAAAAAACTAGAGGTGATGAGTAAAAACGGATTTCAAATCTGAATTCAGCACCCCCAAATTAGGTTAAAACAGCAATTTTTGTACTTGCCTCAATTTATTTGTAAACTAGTGTTATTAGCGAGGCGAAATAAAAAGAAAAGTCGGAAAAACAAATTGGCACTTTAATTGCTTCATTTACAGATTTTATGGATACATACAGTAACTAAGATTAATGCCGGGTAACTATTTACCTACCTCATACTAAGGGTGTAATGGACTGGTTGACTAAGGTAAATAGCCCCTACGCATATCCACCGATTTGTTTTGCTACATGGGTCGGTTGTCAAACCAGACGACGGACTGAATTCTAAGCACACCAAGACTTTCCTTTGTCAACTTCGATGCGTACTCTCCCTCCTCAACAAATCATCGCTCTCCCTATCTCTTTCTTTCTTTCTTTCTTATATTTTCTTTCTTTTTCTGTGTTGCATGTTCTTTTACTTCCCTTTCTTTCGACATAATAAAAAGGAACGGCCCATTATTTATCTGAGGTGACAGTCAAACTCGTACGTTCATGTCTTATACTTTCTTCTTTCTTTTTTCTTCCTTCCTTCCATTATACTAGCTCTTTCTTCTTCTTCTTCTTCTTCTTCTTCTTCTTCTTCTTCTTCTTCTTCTTCCCCCTCTCTCTCTCTCTATCTATTTATCTTTCCCTCTTCTCATTCTCTACTTCAATCAAAATAAAAAAAAGTAAACAGCGTTCAAAAATGATAATAGAGTTCGTTAATATGAGATGTGTGCTCCTTTTTTAAATGACTTGCAAAATACCCTGTTTCCTTCGGACAGGTCAATTTCTGGATATTCTTTGATGTAATCTCGCGTAATACGTTTACTGGTATCTGCCACTTGGTTCTAAATCGGCGTCTATTTTCATAAACACATCGTGCCAAAACACTTCAGAAGTTTTCAATTGGGTTTAAGTCTGGAGAATTGGTCCACCAGTTTATCTTCCGGGCTTCACAGAACCCTAATTCTTGCAGCTGGTTCCGAAGTTTTATGTAATGCATTATCTTGCATAAATATGATGGTTCTCTGAAGGTGATTCTCTACGTTTTTAGACAAGATTCCAGGTGCTCTTTGAGGAAGACTATATTAACGTCTGTGGTTATTTTCATACCGTTAGGCATTATCCACGGTCCAAATATGATACCTCCAATAATATCTGTACAAATCATAATACCTCTTTCTCCTTATTGGTGCCTCAAGGGTTGATGACGATCTCGCCCATTTACGACCCAAATTTTGCTCAAACCACAAGGGTCATCAAGTGTTGAACGAGTTTCATCTGTGAACAGATATTTCATGAAATCGATCTTCATGTTCTCCTTTACCCATTTTAAATGCATTTGTATGTGTACTTTTGTCAATCGGGGTTTTGTCACTGACCCTCCAACCTTTTTCAGAAAACAATAATGAGTAGTTCTGGATAATGTTGCTTCTACAATGCTCCTGAAAATTGTTTCACTGGTTTGGCCTGGGTTATTTACAGCTTCAAGTTTCATTCTCAACAAAGAACGTCGGGAAAACAGATATAATACTTTGGATATTAATAATATAGTTTGCTATATTCATAAAGTGTGCTCAGTACCATATACATAAATACCTAAAGAGTATATATATATATATATATATATATATATATATATATATAATGAGTAAGATAAACATACTAAAAGTTTCGCTTAATGCTCTTCAGGGCTAAGAGTCGGATCTTAGCCCTGAAGAGCATTAAGCGAAACTTTTAGTTGGTTTATCTGACTCATTAGATTTATATTTATTATTTGCTCTACTTAGGTATTGAGCAATTTTTAACTTATTAGCTTTAGTTTCCTGGCGGTTTTGTATGAATATATATATCTTATATATATATATATATATATATATATATATATATATATATATATATATATATAAATTGTTTTTTTCATTTGGCCAAATACTGTACCATTAGATTATTTTTGATTGGTACGATTATCTTGGTCTTTTCTTTTTTTCAAAAAATTTTTTTCTCCCCGGGTAATGTTTGGTAGTATATTTTTACAATCGAACTATTTGCTGGTTTTTTTTCTCACCGCGAGGATTTACCAACAAGTTTGGTATATTATATATATATATATATATATATATATATATATATTATATATATATATATACATTTGTGTGTGTGTGTG
>CM042153.1:42572585-42630085 GCA_023376005.1 Doryteuthis pealeii
GCATTTGTCTATTTAATGTAGCATTTGCTCGCCTCTTGAGTATTTCCAGCACTTGGATTGCCAGTTAAACTTGTGGACAGGAAACTGTGCGCATGCGTGAGACATTCAGTTTTTTTTATGTATTTGAAAAATACTAACGTGTACGTGTGTGAGCTTGACGAAGTGGGAGAAGACGATTTAGAATAAACACATTCACACACAAACGTATAGACGCGCGCTCATACACACACACACACACACACACACACACACACACACACACATACACACATACACATATATAGGCATATACATAGTGTGAGTATTTACGGAAGCTAAAATAAACATGAAAATTCTGTGCGTATTAATATTTCACGAAGAAAAATCTGAATACTTACTTTGGAATAAGAAGGAGCAAAAAGATTTAAAGATTGTTTTCTTAGTAAAGTTGTACAGGCAAGTAATTCCTTTTTAAATATATTATAGACGAATAAATACATATTTATGTATAAAATATTTAATACAATAAATATGCAAAATTATGGAATTAGCACATTTTCATCTTGGTGTTTTATTTAGCAGTAAATAAACTAACAGTTAGGGTACAAAATATTTTTATAGCTGAATATTCTGATTTTATAAAATATTACTTAAACAAACAAGATCAAATTATTTTAATTAATGTTATATTTTCAATGCTATGAATAGGAAAATATTATGGAATAACCAAATGAAAAAAATTATGGAATTCATTAACAAAAAAAAAAGAATACTTAGGTGCCCTTCTTCGAGCTTTTCTGACAACCTCAATTCTTATAGCCATGGATTTGTTGATTGAGTTCATTCTTTATTCTTCTTTTCCCTCCATATTTATTTTATTTTTATCGTTATTCAATTATTTTCTTTCTTTTATTCCTTTTTTCCCTTCCTTTATTCTATCAGTCATAGATTTCATTAATTTACAAGATGTGTCAAAAAGTATCGAGATTTTTTGTACTTTTTTGCACACCTTGTATTCTGAAAAAAAATAACGTTCCATTCATTAATTTTTTTTTCAGAATACAAGGTATGTCAAAAAAGTACCAACCTTAGAGCTGTATTACCCAAGATATAAATGAAGAATGAATGGAACGTTATTTTTTCAGAATACAAGGTGTGTGAAAAAGCACAAACAATCTCGATACTTTTTGACACACCTTGTAAATTATTTTTCTTTGCTTTCCTTTCTTTCTTATCTTATTAATCTTTCTTTCTGTTTTTATCGTTATTTTGTTTTATACCGTTCTTACTTCATTCTATCGTTCTTTCTTTCTTTTTCTTTTTTCCGTGTTTCCTATTTTCTCATACATTCTTTCACATCCAAATTAATTTAAATCAATATTCTTTATAAAAGTGGCTACATCTTATCGAAATGGCGACTAATAGATTTGATTTAGTGAATGGAACATTTTCATAAACTTTATTTTAAATTTCTACCTTAAATCATCAATTGGATTTAGATCCAGGTAGTTTATATATGGACAGAGGCTTTCCAAATAACTTATTTGGACGTCAAGATGACAAAACCTTAAGGCAACTCTCGAGGAAATAACGGTTACTGATGGTACCCATCTTTTCTCTAATTAAGATATGACAGATTGTCCTAGGTTACATAGTACCATCAACAGGACCCAACCCCTTAACTAGTCTATTATCGAATGCCTTAGGCTAAAGAGATCCAAATGTCCTGCAATTACTCGAGGATAAAGGGGATTAATGATTTTGGAAAAAATCATTATTGGGAAGTGAACGCGAATTTTCCATGAAGGATTTTGAAATGGCTTCACCAACAACAGTTATACCATCTGGACAGCCATAGACATGCACAAGGTATGTATTTACCCAACTCCTCTACCTAGGCGTTCTAATGCTGGAAGATCAATTACTATTGAACAGCGAGTTCAATCCTGGATGGATGCTTCATACTGGCGACCTTGTGTCATATCCTACCCGTGGCGAATAGGTTATGTAAATACATAGGGCGCCCCAATCCTCACTTGATGCCCCATCCTGGTTTAATGGTTCGCAATCTAGTCTCGAAGATCAATTACTACTGAATAGCGAATTCAATCCTCACTGGATGCCCCATACTTCGACCTTGTGGCACGACTCGTGACGAATGGGTCGGATAAACAACTAGACAACTCCTCCGTCGCTGATTGGATGCGACACAAGTTCAATTTTTCAATAGAGTACAGTTAATTTGAGTTTTCTTGTATACCAATATAAAACGACTCTATTTCTCTGAATTTCTGAGATGAGGTTTGATGATTGGTATTATTTGTATTATTCGGACTATTGTCCTCATCTTCATTGTTATCTGTACAACATTTCGGCCAATGTGCCCTCCGGCCTTCTTCAGGTATTTCTTGTCTCACTCGGGAACCTTTTCGGACTCGGGAACCTTCTTGTCGTAATCGGGAATCTTCTAGTCGTAATCGGGAGCCATCACGGTACTTTATTAGCACATTTAGAAGATGCTACAATCTTTTATTCAGTCCACGGAGGTATTATGTTCTCATTCCGCTAACCATAGCTGGGGTAGAGGCGTTAAGCTGTGTTAATTATTATTCTATGTTACTGCTGCTCCTGACCAGGATTGAACCTGCAGTCTATAGATTACTGTCACTTAGAACTGTCTTAACCTAACTCCTTTATCCATAAGGCCATGTGTCCAATTGGACACATTGCCCCAGCTATGGTTAGCGGAATGAGAACACGATACCCCCGTGGACTGAATAAAGGGTTAAGTTCAAAGTTCCGTGATGGCTCCCGATTACGACAAGAACGTTCCCTAGTCCGAGATGGTTCCCGAGTCCGAGAAGGTTCCTGAGTCCGACAAGAAATACCTGAATAAGGCCGGAGGGCACATCGGCCGAAACGTTGTACAGATAACAATGAAGATGAGAACAATAGTCCGAATAATACAAATAATACTTATAAAACGACCCAATAAAAATGGTCAACGATGACAGGACTCAATATAAAAAAATGACTCAGTGATTAAAAAACGGGCAATCTTAAGATTGTGAAATCTATTAATAATGGAGATTCGCTTCCGGTTTTTGTCTGTAACAAAAATTACGTCACTGCGTACGTCACAATTACCAAAGTCGCCAATACATAGAATAAAGAACAATTATTAATAATAAAATTGATATAAGCTATTCTTATAATTTCAATGTTTGAATCCTTTCAATTGTAATAAATAAACTATATATTATTTAAATAAATAGAATATCTAAACAATGAAATTAATTAGAAAATTGTATTACTTTCAATGGAAAAAATTATTTGCCAAATTTGTAATCCATTTAAAAAAATTATTTTTTTTTATCTCGCCCCTTTTTCAGTCACAATAAGTTAACTAAAAGTTTACAAATAAATAAATACCTAGGATTTTGTGTAAAATGCATGTGCAAAATATTCAAAATAATTATTTAATTAATAATCAATAGATGCACACAACATATTATTTGAGGGGAACAGGACTAAGTTTCCATTTCAAATTGCTAATTTTTTTTTACTTCTTTAATAAATTTAATGATTTTGCTTATGATAAAAACCCTCAGACATTGAATTTTTAACTGCCTCCCCTCAGACAATATCTTTTAAAATTAATTTTTACACCACCCAGAGGGTGTTTTTTTGTTGCTAGTATTTATAAGAAAGGCTCAATACTAAAAAAAAAAGACTCAATAATAAAAAAGGGTCCAATCTTGGGAATAACAATAATACAAAGATTCAATAATAAAACGGGGTTAAATTCACACTGTCGGATTCACTTCCATTTACTTCATATATATATATATATATATATATATATATATATAAAAGTAAAGTCGTCCGGGTAGCCTAACGTCGGTATCAGCCAGACAGCGAGGGAGTCCTCCTTTTAACTTTCACTAAACCAAGGAAATTGTATATGCGTCTGAGGTGGAGCGTTACTCATACCATCAGCGCCTTACTTTACTGCACAGATCCCTGTGCTACTCATGCGCTGAGTTGGCGAGGGCCGGTATCGAAACAGGAATCTTGTTGTTTCTAGGCGAACATATATATATATACCGATATTTTTGAACATCCAAATATTTTATATACATTTACACTTACTTTTTATATATTTTAACTATATAGTAAGTAAAGTCGCCGGGCGGCTTAATGTCGGTATCAGCCATATCAGCGAGGAAGTCTATCCCCTTTTCAGTAGCGCTAGACAAAGGAGATTGTTGTTGCATCTGAGATGGAGCGCCACACCAACCATCAGCTCCTTACTTTACCGCACAGATCTCTGTACTACTCATAACGCTGAGTTGGTGAGGACCGGAATCGAACTAGGAACATTGTAGTTTCTAGCCGAATGCTCTACCGACTGAGCTAACCCGGCCCATGATTTTTCTAACTATATAGTATACGTAAATTATATCGTAAACATTTAGGAATAAATATTAATTAATGGCACACATTTATTTCAACGTAAAATCAATTAAAGAATTATGGAAAAGAGCTAAATAATAAGATACAGTTATAAAAAAAATCACTTTAAAAGACCTCCATAATAAATAAAAACTGAAAAATAAAATATATGCGCTTGCTAACAAATACATTACTTGGGGTGCCCTAAAAATAAGCATAGCTTAACAATAGGGAATTTCGCCTGGTGACGAACTTTGTATATGTCTTTCTTTTTTCTTATCTGTCAAAATAATGGATACAGTTAGGAGATACATTTTTGTTGACCGAGTTTTTTTTGTGGTGGAAGTGAAACTACAACATAAAATGTTTTCTTTTCTTCGCAACATCAAGGATTTCATTCGGAATTCATATCACAGGACTATAAAATTTTTAAAAAATTTAAAAATATATAAAAATAAAAAATCTGTTTTCAAATGCCTTTAAAGTAATAAAAAATTTCATCATTCGCATCTGATGAGTCGGAGAGTTAGACTATTTGTCTAAGCTCCCTGAAATAGACTATTGCTAAATCTCTAAGTCTTTTGTTATTTCTTTACTATATATATATATATATATATATATATATATATATATATATATATATATATATAGAGTTGTAAACACGGTTTGTTTGGAATGGCTTTTTGCCGATAATTTTTGGGAGAATAAGTGCTTAATTGGAGTTGTACCTAATTTTGAAATAATAGGTATTCCCGCCTAATTCATTATTAATTAATTAATTTTCAAAATTAGGTACGACTCCAATTAAGCACTTATATATATATATATATATATATATATATATATATATTAACAATATGTATATAATAACATATATGTTTATATGTCTATATATAATGTTCAAAAATCTATATATATATCTACAATAAGTGTGTCCGTGTTTGTGTAAGTGTCTGTGTATGTGTTCGTGCAAGTCATCGTGTATCTGTTTGATGGGATATAATTGGTTTATGTATTTGAATATATTGATAAATACGTAGTTCATTAGGAACTGACTGAGAAGGATTTATATATATATATATATATATATATATATATATATATATATATATATATCATCAGGCTGTGCTGACAGCAAGGATTCCCATGTCTCTCTCACCACCAGCCCCTATTGGTCATTTCTCATGGCAAATCCTCCGCCGGCCAACATGTGTCTGTACAGAGCTGATAGATGTAATTTCTTTTGTCGGACAACTCTGGTGTGCCCATGTGTATGTGTCCACAGGTGAAAAGCACATGCAAGTTTGTCCTTTCTTCACCACCATAGTCCAGCTTGCACACACACACACACACACACACACACACACATATATATATATATATATATATATGTGGGGGGGGTGATATCACACATGAAAAAACACGTAAATAAGTTTCGTATCAGGCCAAATACATAAACGCACATACACAAAAACAGACAACACAGACACACTCATTCATATACACACAGAGAGAAACACATTCATATACACTCACAACGCAGACAAACACAGACACACAACACAGACACACAACACACACATTCATATACGCACACACACAACACATGCACACACATTCATATACGCACACAACACTGACACACACATTCATATACACACACAACACAGACACATACATTCATATACACGCAGAGAGACATACACATTCATACATACACGCAACACTGAGACACACACAACACAGACACACACAACACACACACACACACACACACACAACACAGACCCGTCCAAAACAGACACACACATTAATATACACATATACAAAACCAGACGCATACATACATATACACACAGAGAGACACACATATTCATATACACACACAATACAGAGAAACACACACACAACCCACACAATACACACAGACATTGATATACACTCACACACAACACAGACACACATATTTATATACACACAAGACAGAGAAACACAAACACACAACACACACATTCATATACACACACAGCACAGACACACACATTCATATACACACACACAACACAGACACACATATTTAGATACAACACACAACACAGACACACACATTCATATGGACATACACACACACAACACAGACACACACATTCATATACAGACTCATATTCATATATACATACACACAACACAGACACACACATTCATATGGACACACACACACACACACACACACACACACACAACACAGACACACACATTCATATGGACACACAGACACACACAACGCAGACACACACATCCATATACAGACTCATATTCATATATACACACACACACAACACAGACACACACATACATAAACACACACAATACACACACTCACACACACATATATATATAAGATGAACATAAGTGATAAGACGAATAGGATTTTGTTTTATTTGCTTTTTTTATTGTTTTTAACTAGTTTTGACCTTAGATCATCATCAGAAGAAGCTTTTTAAAAATCATTTTAAAAGAGTTGATCTGCGATAAGCGACGAAAAATGAACTGGTGACGTAGCATATCCATTCGTTGAATGAATATTATCTTATGGAAGTGACTTCAACTGGTCTTTATATATATATCTGCTATTAAGGCACCTTGCATTCTGGTATTATCTGCGTTATTCGGACTATTGTCCTCATCAGCCTCTTCAGGTATTTCTTCTTGGACTCGGGAAGCTTCTCGGACTCGGGAACCTTCTTTTCGAACTCGGGAACTTTCTTGTCGTAGTCGTTCTATGATTCTTTTACCTAGACTCATTTTTTTTTAAATCTGATCTAGCCAAGAAATACCTGGAGAAGGCCGGAGGGCATATCGGCCGAAATGTTGTACAGATTACAATGAAGACGAGGACAATAGTCCGAATAACGCAGATAATACTAATCATCAAGCCTCGTCTCAAACATTCAGAGAAATACCTTGCGCTCTGTTCTCCATTTGCGAGATGTGTTAATAGGTAGCGTAGTGGCTAACGTGCTGAACTTTACTGGAGATTGTAGTAAACGATTAAGAACTTCAGTCGCGCTCTTACGTTCTCTTTCGGACTCTTGGGATATGTAAGAACCTTCTCATCTCCCCAGCTCTGGGTTAAATAGTACCACAACTCTTCTTCTACGACGAACGTTTAGTATTATTTGGATTATTCGGACTATTGTCCTCATCTTTATTGTTATCTACTCAACGTTTCGGCCGATGTGCCATCCCGCCTTCTTTAGGTATTTCTTGTCGGACACGGGAACCTTCTTTTCGAACCACGAAGGTTTATATGCCAGTCTTTCCCCTTTTTACTTGCGCTAGACCAGAGAGATTGTTTTTAGCGTCTGATGTGGAGCTCTCCACCTACCATCAGCTCCTCACTTTACCGCAAAGATCATTGTGCTACTCATACGCTGAGTTGGTGAGGGGCGGTATCGAACCAGGAACCTTGTGATTCCTAGTGAAGTACTCTACTGACTAAGCTAAACCGGCCCATAAACAGATATTCCCGCCAAAATGTTGTGGGTCTGGAACCAGCTATTCCCTGCCTACTGAGTTGATGTCCAGTATTCAAAGAGAACAGACCAAATATATTTAACTGCTACTCCAACTGCTGAACCAACATATCAGTTACGAATTTTATGAATGCGAACAAAACGTAATCCCGGAAGGAATTCAGCACTGACAGACAAGTAAACGGAGTGGCCAATTGTTAGTAATTGAGGGAGTCTATCCCATTTTCACTGCGTCTGTGGTGGATTGCTACACTTCCCATCAACTCCCGGCTTTAATGCGTAGATCGAAGACATGCTATTCATGTGCTGAGTTGGCGACGGCTGGTATCGAACCCGGAACCTTGTGGTTCTCTACCTACAGAGCTAAACGGAGCTAAACACTTAAGTTAGCAATAAAAAAAAATCAATAAAAACATTCATGTACACTGTACACATGTACACTTAATGCACACACAAAAACGTATTTGAAGATTATTGATAATTATCTAAATATACATATATAAAAGACAGCGTCTGTTCAACTCAAAATCCTGTTATTTGTTTTCTGTTAACATGTTTTATTTATAATTCATTTCAGCATTAATATTTTATCACATTTACCCGGAAGAGTTCTCTGATACAATATTAGGGAACATTTTCTTACAGCAAATGGTTACGTTAATTTACTACGCAACCAGCCCCCTCCCTGTCGGATGGGACTAATGAATACACCAACTATAACACTTCAGAGGGGTAAAATCCCTCCCATAGGGCCACCTGTTGACCTGTGATGCTTAAGGATGGAACCCCGGTGGCATAGCAGTCCATGACATACAACACACCACTTAGGCCCTTACTTTGGCTTGACGAGTGGTCGAAAAGGCCCCTTCTGATTAATCGGCTGTTCACATCAAGCTCAGGGACCTATATGATTGTCCCAGACCTATTGCCCTTATGATAAGAACCAACCATTTTTATCATATGTGCTAGAGAGCGGTAGCTGAGAGTCTTAGTTTCCCAGGGTATGGCGTTAAATTACATCTAATGGTGAAGTTTCAATTTAGGAGCTCTGGAGAATATGGAGTACCCCTTCATCGCCATTACTCCCAGGTTCACTGACCCTGAGTGGTTGTACCTTTTAGGGTCCCATCCATGGGTTCAATAGGAAAAAATGCGTTGCAAAAATGTGTTTAAAAAATTGTATGTCAAACTTAGTAAAACTATTTGTATATAACAACGAAAATAATTAGGCTTATGACCAAGTTTTTCATCAGATCATGGAAGTAAAGCAGTGATAAGCCTGTTAAATTTTAGATGGGTAACCACTTAGGAACAGCAAGTACTCTAAATAACATGAGATCTGTGTGCCAGAAAAAGTAAAGTTTAGTAAATGAAAGAATTAAGCAATGATGAGCATGTTCACTACTAAGATGGGTAACCATTTAAGAACTGAAGCTACTGTAAGCAACCTTAGATCATTATGTCAGACTTTGTAAATAACATCTAGAATCAATTGACCTACGGTTAAGTCACCGAAGTTAAGTAATGGTGAGCCTGTTTAATTCTGAGATGGGTAACCACTTAGAAGCAGTAGGTACTGTAAGTAACAAGATGCCTGTGTGCCAGACAAAACAAAGTTTTATCAATGACAAGTTAAGCAAGGATGAGCATCGTCACTAATTAGATGGGTGACCATTTACGAACAGCCGATACTGTAAGCAAACTGAATCCAATGATCACACTAAGCAACAGAATTTAGTCAATAACAATGAAAATCAATCCGCATTCGGTCAAGTCACGCTAAAAGCATCGGTTCCCGTCAGATCATCGAAGTTAAGTAATGATGAGCTCGTTTAATTTTGAGATGGGTGATCACTTGTGTAACAGCGGTGCGTGAACTCTTTGCAAGACTAGGTAAAGCTTAGTTAATAATGTTCTTGTAGTTCCCGCAATATTTTTTTGTTTTTTGTTATTAAGTTTTTATAAAGATGTCATCGTCCTCTAAAAGTATATTCCAAGGTTTTATTTTATTTCAAAAAAGAAATCTAGATTTTTTTTCAACAAATATAAATACGCCATGTTATTCTAATCTAAAAATGGGTATATTATATATATATATATATATATATATATATATATATATATATATATATATATTACGATGACGTAATCTAACCATCTATCGAATGACGAATGGATTTTCGTTTCTAGCCCGCGGATTAACACGGCACTTCGATTCATAATATTTACTGCCACGAGAAGAAGCCATACTACAGCAGTCACTGTTTGCCATGAGCCGATTCGGCGAAACCTGCCGCCTGAAGGTTTTACGATCACACACTTGCATCTCTACTCATATACAAAGGAGAAAAAACAAAACTTTAAATCGTTTTGATAAATCGTTTTGTTTTACGTTTAACGAATGGGGTTAGCAGACTTATGTCAAGGTTTGATCCACACTGAGTGCCCAATGCTCCGTCGGCAGTGTTTAACCTGAACAAAATGTATCTCATGCGGAGGGGTAATGACCCTTAAAATGGAATATGGATATGACACTAGTTTGGGTTTTACTGAATTCTCTCTCTCTCTCTCTCTCTCTCTCTCTCTCTCTCTCTCTCTCTCTCTCTCTCTCTCTCTCTCTCTCTCTCTTTCTCTTTCTCTGTATGTATATATACTTTCTGGGGAGAATATGTGCTTAATTGAAATCGTACCTAATTTTGAAAATTAATTAATTAATAATTAATGAATTATACGGGCATACCTATTCAAATATAAGGCTAAACAAATCGAGAAAAAAAGTATATATATATAATTCTGTTCATATTTATCAATCTGTCCCAGTCTGTTTATATCTCAGTTCAAATCAATCTCAGTATCTATCTATCTATAGATATCTTAGGTGTGCCAAAAAAATATCGGGATTTTCCTACTTTTTGACCACCATTATTCTGAAAAAATTAAGTTCCATTCACTAATCTTTTTCAGAATACAAGGTGTGTCAAAAAGAGTACCAAGTTTAAAGCTGTAGATAGAAATGAAGAAGTAATGGAACGTTATTTTTTGTAGAATACAAGGTGTGTCAAAAAGTACAAAAAATGTCGATAATATTTTTGACACACGTTGCATATATATATATATATATATATATATATTATATATATATATATATATATATATCATCCTGTTCATATCTATCAATCTATCTCAGTCTGTTCAAATTGATCTCAGTCTCAATCTATCTATCTATCTATATATATATATATACATATATATATATATATATGTGTGTGTGTGTGTGTGTGTGTGTGAGAGAGAGAGAGAGAGAGAGAGAGAGTGTGTGTGTGTGTGTGTGTGTGTGTAAATGAATAAATGGGTACCTTGTTACAGATAAAAATTTACTTCGGTATTTCTTTGCCTCCTCAATTTGGGTTTACTAATTCGATGAACTCATACCCGGTCTCAAGTGTATGATCTTCCCGTTTCACTGATTTCGTTTTCCCTTTTTTTAAAAATGACTCCTTTCAAAATAAATTTGTATCTTACCAAGGGATCCATTTAGACATTTATTCGTAATACTCGGTTTACGTAAAAGATATATGCGCAAATATTTATATGTACGTTTGAGTACTCAATTTTAGTTGAATCCTCTCTATGAAGCGCTATCATATAATCACACACACACACACACACACACACACATATATATATATATATATATATATATATATATATATATATATATATATCGCATTCTGTTCATATCTATCTATCATTCTTTCTCGGTTTGTTCATATCAATCTCCGTCTGTTTCTATTCATCTATCAATCTACCTATCTCTAACTCCTCTCTCAATATATATATATATATATATATATATATATATATATATATATATATATATTATGGCCGGTTTAGCTCAGTCGGTACAGCGTCGACAAGGAACCACAAAGTTATTGATTCGATACCGGCCCTCGCCAACTCAGCACGAGGATCTATGCGGTAAAGTAAGGAGTTGATGGTAGGTGTGGCGCTCCACCTCAGACGCAAAAATCAATCTCCTTGATCTAGCACTAGTGAAAAGGGGATATACTTCCTCGCTGTCTGGCTGATATTGACTTTAAGCCACGACGACGACTTTACCTTTTTTTACTTATATATATTTACCAACTCCTCCGCACGAGCAGGATACGACACTATTTCAATTTCTAAAGCGGAGTTCAACAGTTTTCCTTCTCCTATACTGGTTAGCTAGCCATGGTTAAAGAACCCAGTCTGCCATGCTATTTACCCATAGCTGGAGGTAGAGTAGGATTCATACCTTTCCCAAGGATATTAGCACTAAGTGAAATGCAATTACCATTTTAATTATAATATATACATATATTCCAATCGGTACATATGTATCTCCGTCTCTTCATATCTATCTATCAATCCCAAAATGTCCAAGTGCGCTTCGTCATTAGTAAAGATTTCACTTAGTGCCAACTTAGAAAACAATTCTTGGTATGTTTCATTGAAAGGTTTAAATGTTGATGCTTATTTTTATAACATTTATTTTTCAGGGACTGTTTAAAAAATATTGTCACCAATCCTGTAAAAAAAAGGGTTTAGATCGCAAAGAATAATGAACCTTCTATCTAAATGATGTAAATGTGGGTATTTAACTCGCATCCCACGTGTGCGGTTGTGATACAAGGTCTTTTTAATGCGGGACCACCCACGAGCCGAGTCTCGTGGGATGATAGGTGCAAAAAATTCGTTAATCCCGTCGGCACTCACCCTCAAGGGAGGGCGCCTCAGGCACTGGGCAATAAACCCAGCCCTGCCCCTTTAAATCAAGAGGGCCGGTATTGTCTGGGGGGATAGTCCACTGGGATTTACGCTGTCTAATTATTCAACCGGTCTAGGGCCGAAGCCACTGGACCCCCGAGAGGGCCAGGTAAGTATTTTAAATGATGTAAATGTATGTTCTTTTTAACATTACAAGTTTATTTCTCTATATGTATCTTTTTTTCATTGCAGGATAGCCCAGGTGGATGAGCAGTTCATGACTCCACTTTAACCCTATCTTGGGTTAGACGGGCGGTCGGAGAGGTCCCCTCCGATCAATCGGCTGGTCACGTCAAGCCCTAGCACCTATATGATTTTCCCAACCCTATTGCCCTTATGGCAAGCTCCAACCTCTTTTTTATCATATGGGTGCTAGAAAGCAGTGGCTGCGGGTCTACATGTTCTGGGAATGACGTTAAACTCTATCTGATGGTGAGGTTCCAGTTTTGGAGGTTTGGGGAATGT
Organism: Doryteuthis pealeii; assembly: GCA_023376005.1. Classification (NCBI taxonomy): domain Eukaryota; kingdom Metazoa; phylum Mollusca; class Cephalopoda; order Myopsida; family Loliginidae; genus Doryteuthis; species Doryteuthis pealeii. The sequence goes on from CM042153.1 coordinate 42,585,830, forward strand.
GGAGCACCCCTTCATCACCATTGCTCCCTGGTCAACTCTGACCCGGAGTGGTAGTACATGTTAGGGTCCCATCTATGGGTTAAATAGAAAAATGTATTTATAAAAAAATTGTATAATCCATTAAGAATTGATTTATTTCAAAGCTTTATCGGCATTAAATGACCCACTGAGTTTGATATGCCGTAAAACAAAACAAACAAACAAACAAATCATTGCAGGATGATGTTTTCACAAACGTTCTTTCCACTTTTTCATTGCGACCTTGAAGAAAATTTCTGGTTTACTTTTGGTTCAAGTGCATACAAGCAACTGGAACTTCGGCATGGGGTGAATAATACTGACCTTCAAATGCCTTTTTCATTTGAATGAAGGGTGTAAAATAAGTGCTAATTGTAGACTTTTGATTGATGAGTGCAAGTAATAATTTCCATTCACCCAAAATAGATTGATCAAAAACTAAACGACAAAACATAAGTTATCTACCAATATTTAATACAATTTAATAAATATTTGAAAATAAAACTAATTCTTATTATAATGGAGATTATGTGTCAGTCTGTAACCAAAACGACATCATCACCATCACAATTCCCTTAATTATTGGTTATATTCGAAATGGTTATCAAATATTCATTACTTAATCTTAATTAGCATGTTTGCCTTAAAACAGCCCATATTATTAACGTGTTTAAAATCCTGCAATGTATGTTATATATAATTAAGAAATAAATGTTTACATAGTATATGGTGTGAATAATTTGCATACCAGTTTTAACAAAACCGAGTTTAATAAATAATTACTTGGTGCTATTGATTTCTGATATAATAGTTTTATTCTCAATCATATTAAAAGTAATACTATGTATATTTTTTTATTGAAATAAAGTATAATCTTTTTTTGTGTTCGTCTCTGACTGTTCATTGACTGTAATGGAAACTGCCCAGTGTTTCGCCCTTATTCTCCAGACCCATACAACCATCGCTATTCATATGTCTGTACGCATTTCTATCACTGGCTGTTGCTTTATATGTAACTGGAACGTAGCACTCATGACTAACGAACGTTATTGGGTCACGTCCTTCAAGCCTAAAAGAAAAATAAGCAGTAATCTCGGATTTTCCACGTCGAAAACATAAAGCCACGACTGTCCTTTTTTGCGTCAACCAACCGCTATATATCTATCTATCTATCTATATATATATATATATATATATATATATATATATATATATATAGTGTCTGAATACCGCTTCAACCTTTTCATTGGATTAGTAGTATTTTAGTAATTATCCAAGAGTGCTTAATACTTCATAAAAACTCAATGTCATCAGATAGCGAGCTGAGAGTAGATATTTGCCCAATCTGTTCATCACAGGTAGAATGTCACGCAAGGTTGCCAGCATGTGGCATACAGGGAGGATCGAATTTGCTATTCAATAATAATGGATCCGCGTGACTAGATTGCTAACCATTACACCACGATGAGACACCTACATTGAGCAAACTGAGAGTAAGCAAGTTTAAACTGGTTTTAATATATTTCTGAATACATGCTTAAATATATTTCTTTAGCTACTATTAGCGACCTTACATGTAGTGTTGCCAGTAGTTGACGAAATGTATTCTGGTTGTCACTCCCCGATGTTTTGCCATCCGTAATTCTCATGTACACGCCCCAGCCGTAAAAATTCTCGACACGCATTCTCGTTACTATTTCTCGGAATTTTTAAGATGAGGCTTGATAATTAGTATCATTTGGATTATTTTGACTATTGTCATCATCTTTATTGTTATCTACAGTATTTCTCTGAATTTTTAAGATGAGGCTTGATAATTTGTATTATTTGTAATATTCGGACTATTGTGCTCATCTTTAATGTTATCTACACTATTTCTCTGAATTTTTAAGATGTGGCTTGATAATTTGTATTATTTGTATTATTCGGACTATTGTCCTCATCGTTATTGTTTTCTACACTATTTCTCTGAATTTTTAAGATGTGGCTTGATAATTTGTATTATTTGTATTATTCGGACTATTGTCATCATCGTTATTGTTTTCTACACTATTTCTCTGAATTTTTAAGATGTGGCTTGATAATTTGTATTATTTGTATTATTCGGACTATTGTCATCATCTTTATTGTTATATACACAACGTTTCGGTCGATGTAGGCTCTGGCCTTCGTGTATTTTCCTGTCAGACTCAGGATGCCCCTGCTCGAACCCAGGAACCTTCTTGTCATAATTAGGAGCCTTCAAGGAACTTCGAACCTAACCCTTTATTCAATCCACGGGTGTAGACTGTTCTCATTCCATTAACCATGACTGTGTACAAGTGTTAAGCTGTGTTAATTATACTATATTACTGTCACCCTTGACAAGGGTTGAACCTGCAGCCTAGAGATAACTGTCATTTAGAACTGTATTAACTCAACGCCTATATCAACTACGTCATGTGTCCAATTGGACACTTGTGCCTAGTCATGGTTAACGGAATGAGAGTCCAACAAGAAACACCTGAAGAATACTGGAGAGCACATCGGCCGAAATGTTGAGCAGATTACAATAAAGATGAGGACAATAGTCCGAATAATCCAAATAATACGTATTCTAGTGGCATCCGGAATTCTCCTCTACACGCTACAATTCTCTTTGTAACCAAGAAAGAATTCGGTCGAACTTTATGTGTGCCTCAGTTAGTCATGCAGATTTTCTCCATACCCTTATACGTTGATTAGTTCTGAAGCACTAGGTAATTTGCATGCGCGTGTATAGCGCAATTTTTTTGCTTCTGACATTGGAGAAAGGGGCCATGACTAATACTGGTAGACACTGGCATTTGTCAGACTCTATAGAATATAAATCTGCACTCAGTTCTTGTAACAGGACTGGCCAAGGTTGTATGGAAAACTGGCAATTTTCCCATACTGCAGGTCTTCCTTCTCCACAATATTATTTAAGGGAAGGGCTCATACATCTTGTCGTCAGTGTCAGTGCTTTAAGCACACAGCCAATCTGCCTCCAATTCTACCGTTTTCAAACATTAGTCTCAACAGAGGTATCTTAATAATCTAATTACATTTTTAACGAATATCTTTTTTTGTTATATAATTGTCATCATTATTTGACGCCCCAGAGGTCCAACAACAAAAATATCCGGTTTTGAATATTGGAAACAAATGATTTTTATGCCAGAATTTTTTTTATTACTTCTTTCTACGAATGGCACTATGAATTATTAAAATAAAATTAACTAGCAGCAGCCGTGGAAATACCACATTTTATAAGTTTTCCTCTTCTTCATTTACTACTTGAATTTTCAAATGACTTTACAAAGACCATTTTATTATTTGTTAAAACTCCACCCTCTAAATTAAAAGTGCTTGTATCATAGTTATTGTGTAAGTTATTTGTTATTACTCATTAGTTACTTCCTTGCAAACAAACAATCAAAGAAATGAATGAATGAATACGAGTAATTAGACCAGTTAGGATTTCATGTTCAATTTACTTTTATGGGACCATATGACCTTTACGCACCCCTTTTGCCATCTCGATTCATAATGACATGTTTTTTTATTTACACTGTCAAAATCAGGTTGTTTGTTAGGGGTTAGGGTTCGGGGTTAGGGTTAGGGGTTAGTTTTATGATTAAAAAAAAACTCTAAAAATCGTCTGTTAACAAACAATCGGATTTTGACGGTGTAAATGAAAAACATGTCCTTATGAATCGAGATCGCAAAAGGGGTGCCTAAAGGTCATATGGTCCCTTTTATCTGTTAATGAATAAGGACCAAAGATTTTATCAAAATTGAATAATTTGTTTACATTCTGAATATGTTGTTACAATAGTTCTCAACCTTTTTTTTATCTATTGACCCCCTTTTAATCCTATTTTACTCTGGTGGACCCCCCCCTCCTAGCCATTCGTTGTTTAAAAATCCCATTGTATTTTTATAGTTAAATACATTTTACTTGCCTGGGTCCCAGAAAATGTTATATTGTCCCCGGTTGAGAACCACTGTGTTATTATTAGATGAATGTTAGATGAATTGATATTACGTCATTGTTGTTTAAAAATAAACTTCAAATGTGAATTTTAAAATTAAGTGTATATTCATTTCTCACTCCTTATCTATCCAGTTCTTCCGTTCGTTTTCTTTTTTTCTCCTTTTCATTCATGCTTCCTTCTATTCCACTGACGTTGACGATAAAGCGTCTAATGTATAGCGTTATCGCTTCCCCATTTCACTCTCTATCAGTTATTTCTTTCTTAGTATATTTGCCCTCTTTTTGTCTCTGATCCATAGTAATGTAAAGTGGCCTATTGTCGGTATCAGTCAGACAACGGAGGAGTCTATCCCCTTTTGACCAGCGCTAGTCAAGGGAGATTGTTTTTGAATCTAAGGTGGATCACTACATCTACCATCAGCTCCCCACTTTACCACACATATATATTTATTTACCAACCCCTCCGCACGAGCAGGATGTGACACAAGGTCAATTTCTTAAGCGGAGTTCAACAGGCTTGAATTCAGAGTTTTCCTTCTCCTAGACCGGTTGCTTAACCAAGGTTAAAGAGCCCAGTCTGCCCTACTATTTACCCATAGCTGGAGAGAGTGAGAGTAAGATTCATACCTTTCCCAAGGGTATTAGCGCTAAATGAAATGCAATTACCACGTCCAGGATTTGAACTCGGGGCGACGAGTCCATATACCAAGACTTTACACCACGCGCTTATCACACCTATATAAGCTGTGCTATTCATGCGCTGAGTTGAAGACCGATATCGAACTCGGAAGCTTGTGTTTCCTAGTTAGACGTCATAAATCTTCTGTGGCAAAGAAAAATGAATTTGATAAGTTTTACATTCTCATTTGCAAAAGTTAGCCTAGCTAATTGAAAGTTCATTTTGTGCTAAATAACCCAGAAACGTTGAAATGCCATTAAACAAACCAAAAACATATAAGGGCTTATATCAGTGTTTTAAACATACATAAATTGACATATACATTTACATTCATTATAAATATGGAAGTTTTGTTTAATTCTAAATAGGTACAAAATTTAATTTTGTCAGATGATCTTTCAAAATGGATATGGGCTAGCCCATATCCAGATAATCCGGCATGTTTGTTTCTTTTTCTTTCCTTGCATTCAAAAATCGACTGATCCATTATTTATCTGATGCAATTGTAGGGCTTGGGGTTTGAACACATATTCGTATCCTTCATTTTTTTTTTTTGTTTTTGTTTTTGTTTTATGTCACATTACTTTTTCATCACGTGGTAGTACTAACTCATACACGCACACACACTCACACACAAACACACAAATACATTTAGGATTATCACCTGCCCTATTATGTACCTTACTCTCCCTCTCGCCATTCCTCTATGAATCAGATCATTACACTTTTTCGTCAAATATGCGTACATAGTTTTTGGGGGTTTTTTTTTCGACACCCAAGGAAAAACATTACAAAATTTGTATAAAATTCAATTTTATAAACAATTTTATTTTTTCGTAGAAGGAAAGTTTAGGGGAAATTCTTATATAAAATTTATTTGTGTAAACTCTAAAGAAGCGGAATATTTGTGTTTGAAAATTGCCTTTATACTATGTAAAATAGCGTAACCAAATAACCTGCATGAAAACATTTTCGCGTGAAGAACACGTCTATTTTGAAATTCTACCAAAAATCAATTAATTATTAAATTTTAATAATAAAAAAATTGGCACGTATTTCATCAAGCACGACATTTTTTACAGAAATTTACATTTCAAATTTCAAAAGTAATTTTCCATGAGATTTTACATCCCGCATTCTAAATAACTTTTGTGCAAAATCTACTTGTTCGAACAAAGGTAATTGTGCGTTTGTCTAAGAATAAAATGTTGGCTGGTTAGTTGGTTGGTTTATCTACATTATCTACAGGGGTAAATCCTCTAAATGGGTCCACCTAATGGCCATGGGTGGTGACTAGTAATGCTGAAGGATTGAATCCTGGTGGTTGAATATTCCATGATATGCCCTTATTTAGGCTAGCCAACCGGTCGAAGAGACACCTTCCGATCATTCGGCTAGTTACGTCTAGCCCTAGCATCTTTATGGTTGTCCCGACCCTACTGCCCCAATGGCAAGCCCCCAACACTTTTTATCATATATATATTTACCAACCCCTCCGCACGAGCAGGATGTGACACAAGGTCAATTTCTTAAGTGGAGTTCAACAGGTTTGAATTCAGTTTTCCTTCTCCTAGACTGGTTGCCTAACCAAGGTTAAAGAGCTCAGTCTGTCCTAACTTTATCCATAGCTGGAGGGAGAGTAGGATTCATACCTTTCCCAAGGGTATTAACGCAAAGTGAAATGCAATTATCACATCCAGGATTTGAACTCCCACTTTTTACCATATATTTGATATAAGGCGGTGACTGATGATCTCAGTGTCCTGTGTATCTAGTGATGATGTTCCAATTCTGGTGCTCTGGGGAGTGTGGAGTACCCCTTCATCGCTATTACTCCCAGATACATTCTAACCCGGAGTGTTAGTACCTCCTATCTATCGGTTGAATAGATTAAAAATTTTTTTTTAAATGAGTTTGAAAAAGAAATTCAATACCCAACAAGAATGAATAAAACAAAATGTCTTCGGCATAAAATAGTTCAACAAGTGTTAACATGCCGTAGAATCCAACCAACCAACCAACCAACCAACCAACCAACGATGTGAGGTATTTTTTGTTAGCAATTATATGGTATCAAGTAATTATTCCTATTTCAACATACTCATAAGAAAGGTATGGACTGCAAATGATAGGTCATCGATCACATGAAAATCGGATCCCTCTTATAAAATAAAATAAAATGTGTGTTAGAAGCCCACTTCTATTTATAGACTCACCGAGTACCATATGATCAAACTCTTGGCCAATCACTGACAGTACTCTGCTGCTGATATAATACTTAAACCCAAGAGTACTGGCCATAGCTACTCATAACTACTTTGACTTTCGTGGACGACGGACATAAGATTAAGTCACTGGACTTTTACAATACGCAGGATAGGACTTATTCACTTAGCAAAGGATTCCATAACTCAGGACTTACTTACTTTAAGCCCTTTTCAACTGGCCAAGGATGGCATTTAAAAACTTTACAATGGGAATTCTAGGTACACCATGAAAACCATCAAAGCGTCAGGATAGAAAATTCAAAGCCATATGCCTTAAAGATAGAAATTGTACAAGGAAAGAAATGAAAAATAAATAGATTAAAACATGACTCAATGTTTGTGATAGAACTGTCGGAAATCGGCTGAATGAAATGGTATTTACACACAAAAAGCCAAGCGAAAAATACCACTAACGAAACAATAACGACGGTGGACAATTGGATGAAAGTGATATTCAGTGATGAATCAAGAATGTGTATTCGCTTAAATAATGAAGCTAGAACTTTTGTCTGGTGACGTTCATATGAAACATATAAAATGACTGCTTGAATAAAACAACTAAATTACCCAAGTCATTCATCATATGGAGTTGTATGCCATTTAAGACTTGGTGAGAAAACAAGTGTTACCTCAACAATCAATACACATAATCCTGTATAATTTTCTCATCCGACATGTATATATTTACCAACCCCTCCGCACAAGCAGGATGTAACACAAGGTCAATTTCTTAAGCTGAATGTAATTGGTTTAATTAGGTTTTCTTTCTCCTTGACTGGTTGCCTAAGCAAATTCAAAGTGCCTACTCTGTCCTACTATTTACCCATTGCTGGAGGAATAATATTGGATTCATACCTTTACGAGTGGTATTAGCGCTCTCTGATATGCAAACAGCCTCGTTCAGGAATTGAACTCGTCTCGTCGTGTCCATTTCCCACGACGGTAACCATTACACCGGGTGCTCCCCATTCTACATATCCTGTATAATTTTCTCACTCTACCGATGGAAAATTGGTTTGGTGATGATGAAGTTATTCTCAGGATGATAATGCATCTTTCAGGAAATGCATAAAAATCAACAACGCGAATCTAAATACAATTGAAAATCAATGGCGGAAATTTAAAAACAATTTTCCACTAGAAAGGCTCCCGCCACGAAAAGATGATCTATTAACTGTCATCCAGGAAAAAAATTATACCATTAAATTAAATAATTTAATCTAGTTTATTCAAGGTATATTTTATAAAGACAAAATGGTATTAAATAAAAATGTTTTGTGTCTTATCTGTTATTAGTTTATTTACTGCAAAAAAATAAAAAAAAAACAAGGTAAACATTCTCCACGTTCTGGGATTGTATCTGGTAAACAAACGTGTTTTATACTGGCAGCCAATGAGTAAGTACCAAGGATGTATACCCTGAAGCCCTATCATTATAAAGGATTGCATCATTTATTTTGGTTTGTGTATCAGAATATGAAATCTCCGAAAGAAATTATAACCGTCTACCGTACGCCATGCTAGGTGTAAACAAGTCAATAACCCATAGTAAATAAACTATAAAAACAAACGAAAATTCCTTTAGATATGTATAATTATCCTAAACTTTTATAAAAGCAACCATATTACAACCCGTATATAATAATTGTAATAATTCTTCTATATCAGCCCATCCTGTTGGTGGGAAATAGAAGACACTATCACTTTCAGAGTGATAATACCCCACAAAAAGGGATGCCCTGTATATGGCACTAATATGCATCTGAAGGTGAGCTTTAAATTTTATAGATCTGGCGAGTATGGAGTACCCTTTCATTGCGATTACTTCCAGGTCAATTCTGACCCGGAATGGTATTACTTGTCAAGCACGCTCTATCGGTTGGGCTGTAGAATTCACCGACTGCACCTCTGCAGAGGGGTAAGAAACCCCCCATCCATCGAGCCACCGATTGGCCGTGGGTGGCTACCCGTGATGCTTAAGGACGGACTCCTGGTGGTTGAACAGTCAATGACCTGCAACACTCCACTCTGTCGCTTACTTGGGCTTGACGGTCAGAAACCTATCCATGTCAAGCCCTAGCACTTATATGATTGTCCCGACCGTATTGCCCTTATTGCAAACCTCAAAACCTTTTATTATATATATGCTAGAAGTTAGTGGCCGGGGAATGTAGAGTATCTCTTCATTGCTATTACTCCCATGCCCACTCTGAACCTGAGTGTTAGTACCTAATTGAGTCTTATCTATAGGTTTAATGGAAACATCTTTTAGAATTTGTTTAAAATATGATAATACTCAACTCTAAAATAAAATATATTCCACATAGAATAAGCCAAAGTTTGACATGCCTTAAAAACTAACCAACCTTAAATCGACTTCAAGTGAGCACAAATATGGCTACAGCCCTTTCTCAACTGTTACTACTGCGAATAATACAATTCATTTCTGCTCCTTGATTACTCCATTCATAAATAACATACCGAGCGCCCCAGGAATGGCAGTATATTTGCAGATATTACATTCTCTTATGCAATTTGAACACTTCTATTTGGCAGTGACAAGAAGAGCTTTGTTCTACCAGAACAAAGCTCAAGAAATACCCTGCTAAGTAAACGGGTATTGGAAATTACCATGCAATATTATGGCTTATTATTGCTTGGAGTATATGAAGAAGGTTCAGAGAAAACCCCTGATGGTTTTCGTATGCACTCAGTTGAGGATATTTGTATTTCGTCTAATTTTCATTGAGTTTCATCGAAATTCCTGCCGCTCTTAAAAGAGAAATTAAAGATTGCTGAGTTTTCTGACTAATTAAGCAAGTCAGTAAATTAAATGAAACAAAATAGGTTAGCAAATTAGTTCCAACTTCATTGAAACACGTGCGATCATAAGAAATAGGAGGTGGGTCTACTTTTTCTTTCTTTTGTTTACCCTCTCCCTACCCATCGTTCTCTCTCTCTCTCTCTCTCTCTCTCTCTCTCTCTCTCTCTCTCTCTCTCTCTCTTTTTTTTCTTTCTCTCTTTCATACACACACACACACACACACTCTCTGTCTGTCTGTCTGTCTGTCTGTCTCTCTCTCTCCTCACTGTTCTTCCCTTTTTTTCTTTCATCGCCATTACTCCCAGTGTCCCGGAGTGGTAGTACCTGTTAGGGTCTAATCTATTGGTTAAATGGAAAAAAATGAGTTTAAAAAATGTTTAAAAATTGAGTTTGAAAAAAAAATTGAATACCGTCAAGAAAGAATAAAACAAAACGTCTTCGATATAGAATAACCCATCAGGAGTTGACATGCCATAAAATCCACCCAACCAACCTTTTTTCCCCCTCTCTCTCTCTCTCTCTCTCTCTCTCTCTCTCTCTCTCTCTCTCTCTCTCTCCAGGTCCAATCTAACCTGGAGTGGCAGTATCTGTTGGGGTCCATCTATGAGTTAAATAGATCAAAGAATTAGTTTGAAAAATGAGTTTTTAAAAATTGGATACCCAACAAGAATGAATTAAACAAAAAAAGTCTTCAGCATAAAATAACCCATCAAAGATTGACATGCTGTAAAATCCAACTAACCAAATTATCCCTCATATCTATACATTTACCCAACCGGTCCACTATGGTCAGAGTGAGACACAACGTGAATTTTTAAATGGATTAAAGCAGGTTTGAAATCAGAGTTATCCTTCTCCTGTACTGGCTGCTTAAATAAGGCTAGTAAACCTAGTGTGTCCTACTGTTTACCCATAGATGGAAGAACAGATGGATTTTTAAGTGGAGTAAAATAGATGCGCGTGGTGTAATGGTTAAAGTCATGGGAAATGGACTCTTCGTCCCGAGTTCAAATCCTGGACGTGCTAATTGCATTTCACTTAGCGCTAATACCTTGGGAAAGGTATGAATCCTACTCTCCTTCCAGCTATGGATAAATAGTAGGGCAGACTGGGCTCTTTAACCTTGGTTAGGCAACCGGTCTAGGAGAAGGAAAACTCTGAATTCAAACCTGTTAAACTCCGCTTAAGAAAATGACCTTGTGTCACATCCTGTTCGTGTGGAGGGGTTGGTGTATATATAAGTGGAGTAAAAGTAAAGTAAATAAGGTCGTCGGGGTGGCCTAAAGAGCGAGGGAGTCTATCCCCTTTTCACTAGCGCTAGACGAAGGAGATTGTTTTTGCATCTGAGGTGGAGCGACACACATACCATCAGCTCCTTACTTTACCGCACAGATCCCTGTGCTACTCATACGCTGAGTTGGCGAGGACCGGTATTGAACTAGGAACCTTGGGGTTTCTAGCTGAACAAATTCATAGTTATCCTTCTCTCTAGATTTGTCAAGGATAGAGAAAATCAATCTGTCCTACTATCATCCACTCATATTTGGGGACAGAGAATTGGATTTATGCATTTCCAATGGCATTAGCGTGAAGTGAAACACAAACAGACTCGTCCAGGATTTGAACTCGAATCGCCGATTCCATTTCCAACAGAGATAACTGTTAAAAGTGCCCCCCCCCCCAATATCCCCTATGTCTAACAAACATTTTGTAAAGGCTTTAGCCTTGTGAAGTGAAAAGAATTCTGATATTGCCACTACTAATGATGATGATGATGATGATGATGATATACTCGTAGGTTATACGAGGGTCGAGATGACAGCAGTTCACTCATTCGAAACAGGTAGGTCACAGTCAATTAACCAAAGAGCGTACGTCGTTACCGTTTGAGCAATGGCCCTGTCGTTCATTGAAATGTCCGCAGCCTCTCCTGGGTGTAAATTCAGTGAAGCAGCAATTGTCACTCCATATCGAATGACAAAGAAAAATAAGAATACATAAACCAAAACAAAATACAGTGACGTAATAAAAACGATTGACGTATAAATTTAAAATGATTGTTCTGTTGTCGGAAGTAGCGCTCAGTGACATGGCGGCTTTTATTTTAAAAAAGCCCCACCGGAAACATGCAAGTGACTATTTGAGGTTAATGGACTTAATATAGAAGTAGATGCAAAGGATACTAACGATCTTCATTTGCAAAATGTTAACGAGATCCTAGAAGTGTACATTCAGCTTATATGGCTCTTTATTGATTGTGCATGGATAGTCTGCAAAACTAACATCTTAACTTTTTGGTATATGGCCGAACACATGCTACCACACACACACACACACACACACACACACACACACACACACACACCTTCTGCCAGCAAGATCTATCTTTTGGATTACAAGGAAACACTACAGACTGGGAATAAAAAGAATGTTATACTAAGGATTGCAAGGGGCACTACCTACTGGGATTACATGGAAACCCATATACGATGATTATAAAGAAAGACTGCCGACTAGGATTTACAAGGAACACTGCAGATTGACGGATTAACCAACTGAAACCCCATCATGGCGACAAGAATTTTAACTAGAATATTTTTTTTCTTCTTCCCTTTTTTTAGGCTTTAGAAATCATATCCAGCACATAGGATTTTTGTAGTTGAGTAACTCCCACTTTATTTTCCTCTCATGAAACATGAACAGTAAACAGTAAAGAAATATGCACTTTATATTCAGCTCCAATTTTCAGCGGAATTGTGAAAAAATGATAAGTTTTCCGAAAACAATTGTTAAATAATATGCACACATACAAAGAAGCAATAAATAATTAAGTAAATTTCAAAGATACTTTTAATATTCTCCTAACATTAGAGAAGATGGCACTAAGATAAATTTACATAAGAATATCTCATCTCAATCTCTGTCTTTCTCTTTCTCTAACGAGGGTCTCATCTTTCTACCTGTTAGAGTTTTAGTTTCTTTGTTTAATGATATATCAACATTCGTGACTTATTCAATGTCAACACCATCCTTGTAGAAGAACAGTAGTGTGACTATTTAACCCATAGCTGGATAGCTCTCTTCCTTCTCTCTCTCTCTCTCTCTCTCTCTCTCTCTCTCTCTCTCTCTCTCTCTCTCTCTCATATTTCTAAAATATATAATCTCTATCTTTCACATATCTAGCTACCTGGTTAGAGATTAATAGACTGATCTCTCTCTCTTCCAGGAATCTCTCCTTCTCCTTCTTTCTCCCTTTCTCTTTCTCTTTCTCTCTCTCTCTCTCTCTCTATATATATATATATATATATATATATATATATATATATGTGTGTGTGTGTGTATGAGAGAGAGAGAAAGAGAGAGAGAGAAAGAGAAGAGAGATTGAGAGAGAGACACACACTGGAGAGAGAAGTAGTGGTATAAATTGAGATACATAGAATGAACAAAATGAGACAGAAGTAAACAGACTGAAATAGACGCGAAGAGACTCTCTCTTTCTCTCTACATCTCTCTCCCCTCTCTCTCTCTCTCTCTCTCTCTCTCCTCTCTCTCTCTCTCTCTCTCTCTCTCTCTCTCTCTCTCTCTCTCTCTCTATATACATACAACAGAGGGTTGCTTAGCATAATGTTTTTTCGTAGGAAATGGAATCGGTGTCCCGAATTTAAATCCTCGATGGAACTCTTTTACTTCAAACTAATAATCTTACGAAATGCATGAATTTATCTTTTCATTCCTCAACTGAGTAAATAGTAGGGCAGACTGGGTTCAATAGCCCTGCCAAATTTAGGAGAAGGAAAACTCTGAATTCAAACGAGATTTTCTCTGCTAAGAGGTTGATCAAGTGTCGCATACTGTCAAGAGCGGATGGGGTGGGTAAACACACACACACACACACACACACATATATATATATATATATATATATATATATATATTATATATATATAACGGAGAAGATGAAAAAATTAAGCGTGTCACAATTTTGGCCGCTGAGAAAAAGAAGTCACCGAGTAAGTCGGTATTCTAAATGAATATAAAAAGTGCTCAATATATTTGTAAAGCAGGTTAGATAATTGATAAAAACTGAATACCTAATTTCACCAGTAGGACCTTCAGGATAATCTCTCTCTCTCTCTCTCTCTCTCTCTCTCTCTCTCTCTCTCTCTCTCTCTCTTATATATATATATATATATATATGTTGAAAAAATAAATAAAGGAAAGAAAGTATAGAATGGATAAAATAGGATATAATCAATTTTACTTATACGTGCTTCGGTCATGCTAACCTAACTTATAGGCAGTTGATTAGAAACATCCTCCTATTTTAGAGAGTTTTGCAGAGATGAGTAGTTTCTTATATTTTCGAATATTTATGAGTTCATCCATATTTGTTTATATTTCTTTCTTTTTTCTTTTTTTTTCTTCTTTTTGTTATGTGTTTTTTAAATTGGTTTGGTTGTTTGTTTTACGATATCAACCTCAGTGGGTCATTTAATGCCGATAAAGTTTTGAAATAAATCAATTCTTAATGGTAATACAATTTTTTAATAAATACATTTTTCTATTTAACCCATAGATGGGACCCTAACAGGTACTACCAGTTTGGGTCAGAGTGGACCAGGGAGCAATGGTGATGAATGGGGTGCTCCACATTCCCCAAATCTCCAAAACTGGAACCTCGCCATCAGATAGAGTTTAACGTCATTCCCAGGACATGTAGACGCGCAGCCACAGCCTTCTAGCACCCATATGATAAAAAGGGGCCGGGGCTTGCCATAAGGGCAATAGGGTTGAGTAGGAATATTTATGAATGTGTTTTTTAAAGGACAATTAAGTAACCTAATACATTTATTGGATGGGAGTTTATATGCGATGTTTTGGCTCGCCTTGATCCTTCTTCTGCTTGGGTTGGATTTATTCAACGGGTTAAAGTTGGTTTTCAGTGTCCATTAGAATTCAAATAAATAATTAAATTAAATCAATCCAATATTCATTCATTGTATTTGTTGTCTAATGGTCATTGGACACCACCTTCCACTATTTGAATATGCTAACGCTAGTGTCTTAGGGTATGTGTCCTGGGTATGACGTTAAACTATATCTAGTGGTGAAGTTCCAGTTCTGGAGGTCTGGGGAGTGGAGAGTGTCCAGCATGTCTCACTTGGGTTGTTTCTGAGATGGGAGGTAAGTGGCCGTACAATTGCTTTTTAGAATGATGCTTCCAGAATTTGTTCCAAACAACACGCAACATCTTTGTGTAGTTCGAATCAAGCTTTTTTCTGCAACCATAGGAAGAATTACATTCGGAGTGTCCTATTAGAAACACAGTAAGCAGAAACTTAATTCATTTTGATTATGTGGGAAATATTTTTAGTAGCTTAAAATTTGCCCTATCCAACAGTGTTTTTGTACTCTTTGTGCCCGTTGTAGAATTAGGGGAAATAAATGGGAGGTCTTATTTTTTAATATCGTCCTTCGTAGAAAGACTTTTAGAAGGATTCTACTAATTACCAGATCCACCCCTTGTCACCATCGTCACCCTACGGGCTCTACGCATGCGTCTATAATTTTGATTGATTTCTTCCGGGCCTTATTATCAGCGAATTTTTAGGATAGAAAGTTTGATGGGTTCTTTAAATTATATTATATACAAGGAGTGTTCAAAAGTATCGAGAATGAAACTTTTGCTTGAATGTTAAATTGGCAATGTTAAATAAAACGTGTTCATGGCTGAGAAACTTAAATAATAAACTAATTTTATCTAGACTGCTGTCTACATAAGTCAGTACCATTAAAAAAAACAGGCTTATAGCTGTTTAATTTCGGAGATCAAGCAGGAACAGGTGCGACGTGACGTGGACTCTCTCGTCGATTTCAATGGGTTCATCCAATGAACAACCCACACATGGTTTTGTTTATAGTGGTGAAGGCTTGTGTTGGACCATCCGCACTTTTTGGCAGAGTCGATAGGAAAGAATTGGTGCACAAGGAATGACACAAACCCAATCAACGACAGGCCTTAGGTTTTCAAATTCAGAGTTTTCCTTCTCCTAGACTGGTTACCTATTCAAGATTAAAGAGCCCAGCCAGCCCTACAATTGTACCCATTGCTGAAAGGAGAATATATGGATTCATACCTTTCCCAAGGATATTTGCGCTGTGTCAAGTATTTGAACTCGACCGTAATCCTTAAATATATGGGATCTGCTATATGCTTTTACACCGTTGGGTGATTTGCAAATAGTATTAAAAGCAAGCAATTGTTGATTTAGTTTTATTTCTTTGTTTAATTACATATCAACCTTTGTGGGTTATTTAATACCAAAGCCAATCTTGTAGAAGAACAGTAGTGGTACTATTTAACATATAATTGAGGGATGGGGAGTTCATACATTTCCCAATGGTATTATTCCGAAAGTGAACACAATAGCGTGACTGGAGTTTGAACTTGCTTACTATGATGTCGCAGTACAGCACAAGCCAATATTTCACAGGGGCTCCCCCAACAATGGGCGCCCAATATTGTTTGTTTAAGTACCCCTCAAACAATATTTTTGTTTATGTACATCCTAAGATCTTTTAGGTATTGCCTAACAATTATTTTGTTTAAGTACACCTCGAGCAATTTTTAGACAGACAAAACCTGAAAATCTTTGAAGAGCGAAATAGGCATCATTTTCAGCATAGACTCCATTCGTATTCTATTTAGGGTTACTGTGAATGATCGAATGATTTGGGGGCGAGCGGCTGTTTAGGGACGCCTGTGGTTTAGGCTCGCTGGGTTACATGGAATTATTGTTTATATTGTAAACAAATTAGAGAAATTTGGTATCAATCATAATTGCGAGTGGAAAACGGACCACAAATGCTAAAGATGATTGATTTGTCGCTTTTAAAAGGAAGACAAACCACTGCGACGTTATTGCTAATCAGGATCAGTTAGTGAGCGTGAAATGAAGCTACAAAGAAAAGAGCAAATGGAATCCTATTTATGACTCACAGCATTCAGTGATGACGTTGCTGGCTATTGTTAATGGTACACTGTTGTTTTTACTTCATCTGTTTTCTCTTCTATCATAGACAAGCCGTTACCTCTCTCCACACACACATATATATATATATAATCTACGTCATTATAAAAGCAAAAGAAAAGAGAAAACATTTATCAAGATCACCCTAAGCGACGACACTTGTGAAGTAGTTTTTCCTGCAATGTTGAATGGCTTAATGGCTTTTAGGTTGATTGGTTAGATTTTATGGCATGTCAACCTTGTTGGGTTATTTTATGCCGAAGACGTATTCATTCTTGATAGGTATTCATTTTTCTTTTAGTCAATTTGTAAAACATTTTCAAAATCATTTTTTCTATTAAAGCCAAAACTCTTTTTTTTTTTCAATAGTTTAGATGAAATATCAAGAAAATTCAGTCTCTATCTTAGGTTTCCTTATCTTTAATTTATTTTTTAATGGGGCAAATCCTGCCAAAAAAGAAACTTAATATACAACCCTTTCTCATTATTTTTAGCGCCATAGGAAATTTGAAAAGAATAATGGGTCTTTGGTGGGGGTTGATCTATCCTCATAACTAAATATAATTTTAGACAAATTGTTCTCTTTAAATTTACAGTTTGGGGTTTTAGGGAGCAAAATCAGGCGTGGATTTTTTTATGGTTTGGGGTTTTTTTCACCATAAAAATGAATTTTAGGTAAAAAGGGTTGAAATGAAAATTTCAATATTTACAAGAAAAAATCTTCACTGAAATAAAGTGAATAAATTTACAGCAATTGTGGTGTACTAACAGGTACTACCAATCCTGTTAAGGGTCGACTTGGGAGTAATGGAATGGCTTTTATGTTTGATTTGGTTTGTTTTCTGTTTAATGTCATATAGACCTTCATAGGTTATTTAATGATACAGCTATACTTGTAGAAGATATCCATTGATGGAGAGATGAGGGAGTTCAAACCTTTCCCAATGGTATTAGTTTGAAGTGAAAGTAATAATTTGACTGGAGTTCGGATTCGGTTACTAACGTTGAAGTCCAGCAGAAAAGCCACTACTTCACGGGCACTCCTACTGGTTTTTAAGATAATAATATAGTATAGTATAGCACATAAATAAGTACACAACTAACTTTTTTTTAAAATAAAAAGCTAATTTTTCTTACAGACCAAAGATAGCAGGATTTTATCATTTCTAGTGAAATATTACCTAATAAAAACAGATATAATTAGAGCTAATTTAGCTCAGTGAGTAGAGCTTCCACCTAGGCAATCACAAGGTTCAAGGTTCGAATTCGGTCTCATCGCATGAGTAGTACCGTTTGGGTTATCTGATCTGTGCGGCAAAGGATCTGGGAGCTGGTGGAAGATGTGGCGCCCCCGCCCCCCTCAGCAAAAACAATTTCCTTTTTTTGCTCTAATTAGAGCTATGTGTGTGTGTAGCCTGGAGATAGTGGAATCGTATGTGTGTGTATGCAATTGGGTGCACGCAAGTGTGTGTGTGTGTGTGTGTGTGTGTGTGTGTGTGTGTGTGTGTGTATAAAGGTGTATGAGTTAGTTATACAAATAAGTAGTATGAGATTAAGGTTAGCCATATAGGTATATATATGAGTGTGTGTAGCCTGGAGATAGTGGATCGTATGTGTGTGTATGCAATTTGTGTGCGTATATATATATATAAAGGTGTATGAGTTAGTTATACAAATAAGTAGTATGAGATTAAGGTTAGCCACATATAGGTATATATATGTGTGTGTGTGTAGCCTGGAGATAGTGGATCGTATGTGTGTGTATGCAATTGGGTGCACGCAAGTGTGTGTGTGTGTGTATATAAAGGTGTATGAGTTAGTTATACAAATAAGTAGTATGAGATTAAGGTTAGCCACATATAGGTATATATACGTGTGTGTGTGTGTAGCCTGGAGATAGTGGATCGTATGTGTGTGTATGCAATTGGGTGCACGCAAGTGTGTGTGTATATATAAAGGTGTATGAGTTAGTTATATAAATAAGTAGTATGAGATTAAGGTTAGCCACATATAGGTATATATGTGTGTGTGTAGACTGGTGATAGTGGATCGTATGTCTGTGTATGTATATATATGTATATATTTATGTATGTTTATACATGTATAAATAAGTGTAGGTATGTATAAGTATGCAATAGAAGATTTGGCTCCCTAAAACATCAGTGATATAGTTCGGCTGATACCAACAATATGTCACCCCAGAAGCTTTACTACTAATTCTCTCTTATCTCCCGCCTCCAACAAACTTGAGTAAATAGTAATGCAACTGGTGTAGAAGAATGAAAAACTCCCATTCTCCAAAACCTACGTGCAACACAACTGAAGCATCATCACAGATGTGATGAAGCTACATTCCTATGTCCTCAATGACACAGAACACATTTACAATTTACAATATGGAAAGAAAAAAAAAACATTATAATTCAAAAAGACAACCCAAATAATTGCATAGCTGTGCAGAGGATATCTGAATCGAGAAATTGATAAAACGCCATATAGGCTAGTATTGTAAAATGGAAGGCTAGTCATTGTATCATTATTTACAAGGTATGTCAGAATAGTTCCAGGTTGATCTCATTCTTCGATGTGAGAGGCATCGTCCATTGCAAGTTCTTGCCACAGGGCCAGACGATCAATCAGCATTTCAATAAACAGATACTGTGGCGTTTGCTTCGTTCAGTGCGCGAAAAGAGACGGGAGATGTGACAAGACAACTCGTGGGTGCTTCACCAAGGCAACGCACCTGTCCACACTGACCTGAGTATCTGAGAGTGG
This sequence comes from Doryteuthis pealeii, assembly GCA_023376005.1. Lineage (NCBI taxonomy): Eukaryota > Metazoa > Mollusca > Cephalopoda > Myopsida > Loliginidae > Doryteuthis > Doryteuthis pealeii. Next base: position 42,605,421 of record CM042153.1, read on the forward strand.
CCCAAAAACAACATCACTGTGCTGTAGCAACCTCCCAACTCGCCCGACCTGACTCCGTGTGAATTTTTCCTCTTCCACAAGATCAAGGGGATCATCAAGGGAACCCGTTTTGAAGATGTGTACGACATCAAAAAGGCCGTGACGACAGAGCTACGGAGAATCCCAGAAGAATCCTTCCAGGAGTGTATGCAAACGTGATAGAGAAGGATGGGAAAGTGCATTAGACTCCAGGGTGATTACTTTAAAGGCGATAACTTGTAGTTTGTAGTTTGGATTTGAAATGATTTTTTTTGTGATAGCAGTCCCGGAACTTTTCTGACATGCCTCGTATACTGTAGCCACCAGTTAAATTGACACATTTTCTTAACTTATCTGACTCGTGTACAAATACCATTTTAGTACATCTTAAGATTAACTAAATTAATAGAGTAAATACAGGATCAGGAGCCAACCCAACCGATAATATTAGTTTATATAGTTGATATACTCGAGCTAAATAAGAAAGACAAAGAAACAGATTTCTGTGTCTACTCGCAAAAATCTGTAAACCGGAAGTTAGATCTCTACGTCTATAACCACGTCCGTGTGTTTAGCACAAATGCGCTAATGTACACAATACTAAGCCAACTTCGCTGTTAGGACAAGGGAAGATATACAGCTTATTTTTTCGACCATCAGACGAAAGGGGACTTTATATCACCCCCACGTCTACCCACGAAAAGTCTTTCTTTACGTCTCTGTAGAGAAAGATAAAACGAGAACTGTAAAAAGGTCGATTGCAGATTAGATCAGAGTATGAAAAGAGACATGATTGGGAAGGAATGGTCATCTACTGAAAATCATGCAAACAAGTTGTATTTTACTATGCTATACTAAATGTACATTGGTTGGTTCGGGTCATTTAATGCTGAATCAAGTTATAATGATATTAGGTCACCCATGGAGAAATGGTTAATGTCGTAGGAAATTGTCAACACAAGTTCAATTGCTGGACGAAGCTGGTACATTTTACATTTTTACGGTAATACGCTTGGGAAAGTTATGAATCCAATTCTCCCTCCAGCTATGGGTAAATAGCAGGACAAACAGCTTTTTAATCATGGCTAGTGTTACATAATTTGTCTGATACCATAAATTGTTGACAAGACCCTGTAGTTAGTTTGAAATAGTTTCGTTGGAGTTAAAAGCGTAGGCGGGTAGATTTCCGTTGGATGACCCCAACTGACCCCTAGATAGGCGCGAATCTTGCACGCCATGAGAAAAACGAACTAGTTAGATTCAGTTTCAACCTCAGATTGATGCAGAGTAGACGTGCTACTGCGAGGCTGATTCTCACCCGCGCGGCGAATAAGAATGGGTTAAATAAATCTTGATCAAGGAGAAAATGTCTTGTGGTTTAATTAATTGCATGTCTAAAAAGTTAAAAGAAGCAGTTAGAATAACATAGCAACCAGACGATAAGATGACGGTCAGACAAGAAGTTGGCAGAAGTAGTAAAGAAGAAATGAAGAAGTGAGTGTCTGTCTGTCTGTCTGTCTGTCTGTCTGTCTCTCTCTCTCTCTCTCTCTCTCTCTCTCTCACCCGAGTTTCCACTCTCATGTATATACTCGATGTTCGACGTATGATGTTGGGTATATACGGCTATACAACACCCATCTAAGTATTTAACAGGTTTGTCATTGCTTAACTTCGGTGATCTAGTGGAACCGGTGCTTTTAACGTGACTTGGCCGTAAGAACTTAAAGTACAACGAAGCCTAGTTTTATCAGGAAGTTATCCCAAAAGAAATCAAAACTTTCGGTTTTCTTTTTTCTTTCTTTTTTGACATCACAAAAGAAATCACTAATCACATCTACTAAAGCCGTAAAAAAAGTTGGAGAAAACAAACCAATCAGTCGAGAAGCACACGACATGGCAGACTATAACAGTGTCGACTCGTAACATCTAACAATGTCCACATTCTAATTCCGTTTTTGTTCAGTTTTTACCCTTTCGTATAGAGATATTTACTAAGCATAGCTTAGATGTGGCACAAGGCCAGATGTATGGGGCGCCCCGTGATAATCTAAGTCACTTTCAATGGTTTGCCAATCTAGCTTGCTAACCATTGAATGAGCCAGTTATATCTCTGTGTTGTGTCGGAAATGTGTTACAGATCGTTACTCGAACCCTGGTAAAAAGCAAAAGAATACAGATTTTCGAGGCAGACATAAAGGTCATAAACCCTTGACATGGTCCAATCGTCTTACAATTATTTCCCCCTTGTCTTGGTTGATAATTCGCTGGCTGGGGAAGGCCTAAATATTTTCTAAGCTTAGCTTGGATGTGGTACAAGCCAGAGTATTGTGCTCCCAATGAGAATCGAACTCACTATCAATGGTCTGCTAATCTGCCTTACAAAAGGCAGTTAATTTTTCTTAAAGATCAAAGATAGCTGGATTTTATCATTTCTAGTGAAACATTACCTAATAAAAACGGATATAATTAGGAGCCAATTTAGCTCAGTCAGTAGAGCTTCCACTTAGGCAATCACAAGGTTCAAGGTTCGAATCACGTGAGGTGCCCGACTCTTTTGTATATATGACTGGGAACAACATTTACAAGTTCGTCTTTTGTACTGGCGTATGTCTTAATTCAGATAAAAATCCAGGGAAAATGATATCTTTAAATCCAGAGTTCAGGATGTAGTCTATTGATCCATCAAGTAATTCTCGACTTTATTTATCTATATACATGCCTATATCTCTCTAGATAATGAGTTACCAAAGGATAGGAATATTGTGCCACGCTAATGATTTAAGTGGGTTTGACCTTTCTTAAAGATATTCAATATATTGTCTTTTTCACTTCATGGCGGCCTTTAAATATATACATATGTATGTATTTATCTGTTAAAACTCTACTTCCAGTCCGTAGGTGTGTTAATAGCCGAATGGTTAAGAAGTCTGGCTGATGATAAGTTGACCAGGTTTCCATGCCGGTTGGAAGTAGCCTGCTAATGTCTAGCCACACTGAAGAGACATGATACGTCGAAAACGGTGTCTGGGGATGACTATACATATATATATATATATATATATATGTGTGTGTGTGTGTGTGTGTGTGTGAATATAGTAAGGTCGGCGGAGTGACCTATTGTCGATATCAGCCGAATGGCGAGGGGATCTTCCTTTTTTCGCTAGCAATAGAACAAGAAGATTGTTTTGCGTCTGACATGGAGCGCCACAACTACCATCAGCTCCTCCCCTTTACCATGCAGATTCAAGCGGTGCTACTCGTCCGCTGGGTTGGCGAAGGCTGATATCGAATCTTGAATCTTGAATCTTGTGGTTTCTAGGCGAATGCTTTACTGGCTGAACTAAACTGATTCACTCTGTATATTTCCGTTTGTTCGTTATCTCATGATAGGGACTTATAAAACAAGGAAAATAAGCTGAGGTGAGAAAGATTATGCCACGTTCAATATTCAAGCTCGGCTAGAAAATTAATTTGTAATATTTGGATTATTGGGACTATTGTTCTCATCTTTATTGTTATCTGTGCAACGTTTCGGCCGTTGTGCCCTCCGGCCTTTTTCAGGTATTTACTGTCGGACTCGGGAGCTTTCTCGAACTTGGGAACCTTCTTGCCGTAATCGGGAGCCATCGTGGAACTTTGAGCCCAACCCTTTATTCAATCCACGGAGGTAACATGTTCTTATTCCGTTAACCATAGCGGGGGTACAGGTGTTAAGCGGTGTTAATTATCATTCTTTGGACAAATGGCTAAGTGGATAAAGGTGTTAGGTTAAGACTGTTATAAGTGACAGTTATCTCTAGGCTGCAGGTTCAATCCTGGTCAATGGCGACAGTAACATAGATAATACAAATTATCAAGCCTCATCTCAAAGATTCAGAGAAATAAAAACTTAGTATTCAAAAACCTAGCTTTTTATCCAGGCCATCACTCTATATCACTTTTTTCGGCACTATCCATTTAACTCAAGTTGTTCATATCTAACTATCGATCAAACAACCCAACAATCAATCTATTCTATTCTATATGAAACACTTCATTCATATCTTTCATTTTCAAAGCGTTTAGATATACATAGCTAATGCATATACATATCTAAACCAAATCACGCCACATAGCTGAACCGCCTTGAACATTGCCGAACTAGTGACATCTAACAGCATAATGTACAACTACGTTCAGTTCGGACGCCACATTCTAATTCCGTTTTCTCAGTTTTGTGCGCTTTAGTGTACATAACAAAGAACAATGCTTAGACATTCGCCCTGGGCACTAGCATCTATCTCTGTATGTTCATATCTATGTTCATATCTATATATTCACGTTCATATATATATATATATATATATATATATATATATATATATATATATATATCTGTTTATATCTATCTATCTAGGTATTTGCGTTAATCAATTAATATTTCATATATATCTGTATATCTATATATCTTTCTGTTCATATCTATGTTCATATCTATATATCTTTCTGTTCATATCTATCTTTATGTACAAGCGTTAATTAATTGATATTTCATACATATATCTATCTATCTATCTATCTATCTATCTATCTTTCTGTTCATATCTATCTATCTATGTACTTGCATTAACCAATTTATATTTCATATATATCTGTATATCTATCTATCTATCTGTTCACATCTATCTATCTATGTACTTGCATTAATCAATTAATATTTCATATATATCTGTATATCTATCTATCTATCTGTTCATATCTATCTATCTATGTACTTGCATTAACCAATTTATATTTCATATATATCTGTATATCTATCTATCTATCTGTTCACATCTATCTATCTATGTACTTGCATTAATCAATTAATATTTCATATATATCTGTATATCTATCTATGTTTCTGTTCATATCTATCTATCTATGTACTTGCATTAACCAATTTATATTTCATATATATCTGTATATCTATCTATCTTTCTGTTCATATCTATCTATCTATGTACTTGCATTAATCAATTAATATTTCATATATATCTGTATATCTATCTATCTATCTGTTCATATCTATGTTCCTATCTATGTATCTTTCTGTTTACATCTATCTATCTATGTACTTGCATTAATCAATTAATATTTCATATATATCTGTATATCTATATATATTTCTGTTCATATCTATGTTCATATCTATATATCTTTCTGTCCATATCTATCTATCTATGTACTAGCGTTAATCAATTGATATTTCATATATATCTGTATATCTATCTATCTATCTATCTTTCTGTTCATATCTATCTATGTACCTGCGTTAACCAATTGATATTTCATATCTATCTATCTATCTATCTATCTATCTATCTTTCTGTTCATATCTATCTATGTACCTGCATTAACCAATTTATATTTCATATATATCTGTATATCTATCTATCTATCTGTTCATATCTGTTCATATCTATGTATCTTTCTGTTCATATCTATCTATGTACTTGCATTAATCAATTGATATTTCATATATATCTGTATATCTATATATCTTTCTGTTCATATCTATGTTCATATCTATATATCTATCTGTTTATATCTATCTATCTATGTACCTGCGTTAACCAATTGATATTTCATATATATCTGTATATCTATATATCTGTATGTTCATATCTATGTTCATATCTATGTATCTTTCTGTTCATATCTATCTATCTATCTATCTATCTATCTATGTACCTGCCTTAACCAATTGATATTTCATATATATCTGTATATCTATCTATCTTTCTGTTCATATCTATGTTCATATCTATATATCTATATGTTTATATCTATGTTCATATCTATGTATCTTTCTGTTTATATCTATCTATCTATGTACTTGCATTAATCAATTGATATTTCATATATATCTGTATATCTATTTATCTTCTGCTCATATCTATGTTCATATCTATACATCTTTCTGTTCATATCTATCTCTATGTACTTGCATTAATCAATTAATATTTCATATATATCTGTGTATCTATATATCTTTCTGTTCATATCTATCTCTATGTACCTACGTTAACCAATTGATATTTCATATATATCTGTATATCTATATATCTTTTGTTTATATATATGTTCATATCTATATATCTATCTGTTCATATCTATGTTCATATCTATGTATCTTTCTGTTAATATCTATGTTCATATCTATATATCTTTCTGATCATATCTATCTCTATGTACTACCGTTAATCAATTAATATTTCATATATATATGTATATCTATATATGTATTCATTCGAAGAAAATATGTCCTCAGATCTATGTGAACAGTCTGCTAATGAATACGTGAGGCTATAATGAACTTACGGCTGATGAACTTGTACATTACAAGTAACTGTTGTAATGAGGTGTCCTTGCCTTTTGTATTATTTTATACCAGTGTCGTTCCATGCAACTTCTCAGTGGCAATGATACTGACTCTGTCGTCTTTATCAAATGCTGATCGTAATCTGATATTTTAATAGGAAGCGATTTTACTCATGTTTCTCTCCATAAATCTGTATCTTATGTACAGGCATCGAGGTGCAAGGCTCATTTTAAACATAAATGCATTCTTATATATATATATATATATATATATATATATATATATTATATATATAGTTTGATATATGTAATGGTAGTACAAAAGAGTTGTGTTCGTTTACAGTCACATAAACAGTCGATAAACAGAAAAAGGCATAAGTACAGATTGACATATATATATATATATATATATATATATATATACGTTTTATACACACACGCACACACATATATATACATGTTTGTGTGTGTAAACCGTGTGATACAGATAGACGGATATATATATGTACACACACACACATATATGCTTGCGTATGTAAACTGTGTGATATAGATACGCGGATACACACACACACACACACACACACACACACACATATATATATATATATATATATATATATATATATGTCAAAGACTTTTAAAAATTCTTAAAATTTCTTAAACCTTTTAAAAACAATTTCTTTGGCAAGAATTTTCTCCTGGCGATGACCTAAGGTCGAAACTAGATGAGAAAAATACACTACATAAAAGAAATATTCCTGTTTGTCTAAACCCTTTTTGTTGATTATATATATATATATATATATATTATATATATATATATATTGTGTGTGTGTGTGTGTGTGTGTGTGTGTGTGTGTGTGTCTGTGTGTGTGTATGTGTGTGTATGTGTGTGTGTGTGTATATGTATATATTGACAGATTATGAAACGACTGAAATATATAGATAGATGAGAATTGACTGTGATAGATCGATAGATATGAAATCATTGATATTATTTACTGATATAAACATTGAGATGTTCGATAGATATGGAATATACAAGGAAAATTGATAGATATGTGCGATCTAAATAGAAATGGATACATATACCATACGCACAATTACACAAAAATATGAATGAACACAGGTAAAGTTGTAAACAACTTTAGATATATTGACAGTGAATGAGTCTGTTAAGTTTTTAAATGCCATCCTTGGCCAGTTGAAAAGGGCTTAAAGTAAGTAAGTCCTGAATTATGGAATCCTTTGGTAAGCGAATAAGTCCTATCCTGCGTATTGTTAAAGGTCCAGTGATTTAATCCTATGTCCGTCGTCCACGAAAGTCAAAGTAGTTATGGACAGTACTAATGTTTAAGTATTGTATCAGCAGCAGAGTACTGCCAGTGATTGGCCAAGAGTTTGATCACATGGTTCTCGCCGAGTCTATAAAAGAAGTGGGCTTTTAACACACGCCTTATATTTAGAAGGCGGTGGCTGCGGGACTACATGTCCTGGGAATGACGTTAAACTCTATCTGAGGGTGAGGTTCCAGTTTTGGAGGTTTGGGGAATCTGGGGCACCCCTTCATCACCATTGCTCCCTGGTCCACTCTGACCCGGAGTGGTAGTACCTGTTAGGGTCCCATCTATGGGTTAAATAGAAAAATGTATTTATAAAAAAATTGTATTATCCATTAAGAATTGATTTATTTCAAAACTGTATCGGTATTAAATGACCCACTGAGGTTGATATGCCGTAAAACAAAACAAACCAAACCAAACTAAACGCCTTATATTAAAAAATCTCAACAGAGTCAGTCATATCCCTCTCTTGTGTCGGAAATGTGTTACAGATCGTTACTCGAACCCTGGTAAAAAGCAAAAGAATACCGATTTTCGAGGCAGACATAAAGGTCATAAACCCTTGACTTCTTGACATGGGCCAATCTTCTTACAATTATTTCCCCTTGTCTTGGTTGATAATTCACTATTAACAAACAGGTAGTCAGCAGACTGGTGGATAGTTGAGAAATTACACGGGATCGATAGATCAATAGAGCGATATCGCAGTTTTCACGAGAGCACAACTATCCCGGACTCTGGCTTTAAAGACATCATTCAGCTCTGGGCCTTTATCTGGACTCAAACACCTGCTAGTGCCGAAGGCGAAATTCTAAACATTGTCTATCGTCTTATACACGAGAGGGCACAAAAGAAGAAAAAATGGCGTTCGAATGTGGCGCATGAAGTGGACGTAGTTGGACATTACATTGTTAGATGTTCTAAGTCGACAACTATTCTGATCTATTTGGTGGCAGGATCCTGAGTAGATATGCATAAGGTTTGTTCGCTTGATAGATTTAAATGAACTGAAAAATATGGACAAACCGATATACAGTGGTAACTTGATTTTAAGTTTAATTTGTTCCGCTCGTAACTTAATTTCCTAGTATATAAAATTAATTTTCCCCATTGAAATAAACTGAAATGTTATTAATTCGTTCCAGCACTGCCTAAACTTTTTGTTACGTTTTTTAGATAAAAAATAACATTGTATTGTATAAAAACAAAATAAAATTAAATTATGTGCTATAATGTGTTTAATGCTATATTTTTACATAAATATTTCAAAATGAATTTGTGAAATAATTTTTTTTAGTGAAGTTTTTAATATAAGCATATCTGAACGTCAATTTTTAGCTTTCAACACAAAGATTTTTTTTTGCTCTCAACACAAAGCAAAAAATCAACCGTATCTCAAAAATTCGTAAGTCAAGTTGCCACTGTATATGAAATGAAAAAAATATATATAGAGAGAGAGAGGGAGAGAAAATGGGATCAGTCGTTTGACATATATTAATATATTAATATATAACACTTTCGGATATATAGATAGAAATACTTTTAGATAGATAGATAGATAGATAGATAGATAGATTGTCCTAGTTGGTAAGTGAAAATTTCCGCAGGAGTTACGCCCCCTAAATCATTTCATTCCTTTTGTTTACATCTGCGACTATTTCGTTGCCGGGAGCGCTTCTTGGGGTTGCCCAGAATCCTCCACTAGCGCGCAGCCCATTTAATTCTTTCCATCTCTAGCTCGCTTATTAGCTGGACGCGTTCGCCACCTCTTCGTGTTCTTCCTTAAAGAGAACAGTTTTTTACCTTTCTGTTGAAGAGAATAAAGAAATTACCCTACCCACGGTGTTTGTTGTTCTATGCTCGAAGGAGTTAAACTACGTGAAACGAAAAGCCGTATTATACACTTTGGACAAGATATATGCGGTGAAGTAGGAGTTCACGATATAGATAGATCATCAATATTTTGAATGCCTATTTTCTATACAGTTGTAAAGGTTCTTTATATTTGAATATTTTTTTTATTTTATTTGATAATTCAATATCATTCGTCTTCATCATAGACACGAGATGTGGGTACAAAAAAAAACAAAAAAACAATGCGAACAAAGGCAAGAAACAAGCAAACAAAAAATGGAATTATGAAGCATAAAGTGGACGTAGTTGGACATTACACTGTTAGAAGTCATAAGCCGACACTATTCTGAACCAATCAGCTGCGTTGCATGATGTGGGCTAGATGTGTATATTCTGCATTAGATAAATATATCTAAACACACTGAAAAAGGAAAAATATGGACAAACCGATATATATAAAAATGAGTATACATAGATAGAAATGCTAATACTTTGAATGATGATTTTCAAGGCAGGTGTAAAAGCTCCCCCTACTTGAATACTTGGCGTACCATAATCTTCCTATTCTTAGATTTCTAGTTTTGTTTGTGTTAAGTTTCTGACCGCCATCCTTGGCCAATTGAAAAGGACTTAAAGTAAGTAAGTCATGAGCAATGGAATCCTTTGGTAAGTGAATAAGTCCTAAGTTATGAAATCTACGTAGTGTCAAGGTCCAGTGATATAATCCTATGTTCCGTCGTCTACGAAGGTTCAAAGCATTGTGCGTAGGTATGACCAGAACAGCCAGTATGAATAACAATATCAGCAGCAGATTACTGCCAGTGATTGGCCAATAATATGGTCACATGATTATCGCCCAGTCTATAAGTAGGAGTGGGCTTCAGGCACACACCTTATAACAGAAAATCTCAACAGTTTGGAAATTCGTTATCAAGAAAAAAAATGTGTATCTAATTTCAATATTTTTGAACGAAATGCTTTTGACGAAACACAAGGCTGGGAAAGTGCAGACCCAGCCCCGTACAAGTTTCTCTTGTTTCCTAAATTAAAAATTCAACTTAAGGATAAGATTTGAATACATAGAGAACATTAAAGAAATACGTCGGCTAAATTTCACACTTATATTAAAAAGAAGAGTTGCGTCATGAAATTTTTATCGTGGTAGAAATTAAACACGGTGACCCAAGTTCAATCCTGGACGAGGTTGTTTGCCGTTTCCATAGCGATAATACCATTGGAAAAGGAATGCATCGAAATATTCGCCATTCAGCAATGAGTAAATAGTAGGACAGAATGGCTCTTTAACCTTGTTAGGCAACCAGTCAAGGAGAGGCAGAACTCTGAATTCAACTTTAAACTCGACAGAATTAAGGTAGTTTTTGTGACCCTTCCCAGGGAAACTGTAACATCAGCTTGTCCCAGGAGGTCGACGCTAATGGCGATTATTTAACAGTGAAACTTGTTGACAGTAGTGTAATTTCCGTGCCTGTTGAATTTCTTTGCAATCCATTAAATTTTGTAGTTACTAAGCACTTTTTCTTTTTCCTTAAGAAACTGCCAAATATTTCCCGAACTATATATATATATATATATATATATATATATATATATATATATATAGGCGTACACGTACGTATGTCGGGGTGATGTGTATAGAGAAATAGTTTGAATAGACTCAAATATAAGCATATCTGAACATCTACATACATGCTTACGTAAGAACAAATTATCTCTCAATTTCTCTCTCGTCCTCTTTTATGTATATATCTGTCAATCTCTGTAGATTTAATTGTGTGTGTGTATGTGTGTGTGTGTGTGTGTGTGTGTGTGTCTGTGTGTCTGTGTGTCTGTATGTGTACAGTCTCCACTTGAAAGACGCAAGTGCGCACGCATATACATGCATGCACAGGCACTGTTTTATTTTCATTCTCTGATCGGCTGGAAAGGTAAAATCCATTAGTTCATTTCTTCTTCTTAATAAAAACTAAGTCTGGTCTGGACTGGGAGATCCATTTGTATCTCAAAGTCACAGAGAATTCTATGCGTTTCCTTTCTTGTTTCTGAATATACCGTTATTCTTAATAGTATTTTATACCTTGCGAGTTCTTCACACCAGGTTTTTCCTTGATGTATGAGTGACAGCAAGTCTTTTCAGAATTCTTCCAAGCATTCTACCTGATTTTAACAGTCCCGTAGTCTGGATGGTCACAGGTCTTCTTCTCGTCTTCAGTGCTGTCATTCCCTTTTCCAGGCATTTGGGGACTGTTCCAAGTGTTCTAGCTACAATTGGTAACACAGTCAACTTCACGTTACACAGGATTTTTTTGTTTTTTTTTTGTTTTGTTCTGTTTTTGTTTTTTTGCTCTCTTGTAAGGTCCGGGGATTTGTCAATCTTTACACTTTCTTTTATTTTCACTGTATATCCTGCTGGAACGGAAACTCTTCTAGAGGACAAGTTGTGTTTTTTTGTTAATTAATACTAAGTCTGGTCTTCTGGCCGGGATTCCGTAGTCTGTTTGTATCTCAAAATCACAAATAATTTTATGCATCTCATTTTCTAGAAGAAATTCAGCTTTGCGCATATATCACCATGTTCAAATGTTAATCTCTTACACGATTCCCAGTGTATCTCCTCTCCCATCCTGTAATGTCTGGTTTTGTATTCATTTTGTGTCAGTTTGTTATATTCACTTGATATGTGCTTAACTGTTTCCTCTCTGTCAGCGCTATGGGCAATACAAACAGCCACGAACAGGATATGAACTCGAAACGACGGCTCTAACCACCACGCGCCCCCTTCAGTAGTTTGTAAAAAACCGTACGGACAAAAGTGTTTCTGGCCACGTATCCCATTTAAATACAAGGTACCGCGCATTTGATTGGTTGTTAGCAACAACCAATCAGATGAGCGGTACTAGAGTTCTACAACCGTCCAAAAAAAAAAGTCAAACGTCTTTTAGCGTCTATTGTTGGTGGTTGTACCAGAGTTTGATCACTCTGATAGGGTCAGCAAGGCGAGGAAAGTCTGATGTTGGAAGACCCGAAACTTTCCAATGAACCTTGCAGATTACATCACTGATGACAACCACCAGCGCCCCTAATGTAAGAGCGTATATTTAAAGTAAAGGTTTCTAGTTCTTTCTCATTCTTGGCAAAATATTATGGTTAATTCCATGTCAAATAATCTAGAAAAAAGTAAAATTGTCACCAACCCCATCATTTTTTCTAGATGTGCACTATGTTAAAGTTAGACAATCCCCAAAATTTGAGCTTCCAATTCCAAACGTTATGTCGATTTCTAGGTCTCCAAATCTGGTTGGGTTTGCGAAAAATGGCGACTTTTGTAATCTATTTTTGTCTGTAAAATAGGTCCAATGGCTTCCCTACTACTAAAAATTGGTTTATAAAAGCATTTTTGCAAGGGAAATTTACAATTGATATCAAATAATTTTAATTTATTGATGATTTGATTTTTTTCATAGCAAGATCAATATCCCGATGTGGCGCTACATCTACGACAAATCTTATTATCTTCCACATTTTTTAATTCTTTGGTACAGTCCAATTATTATTATATTTTTTCGTTTTCTTTAATTTTACTGAGGTCAGTATATATATATATACATATTCTCCCAAATATATATATATATATATATATTTGGAAATATGTGCTTAATTGAAGTCAGACCTAATTTTTGAAAGTTAATTCATTTATGGTTAATTAGAGATTTAACCATAAATGAATTAACTTTCAAAAATTAGCTCACTTCAATTAAACACATATTCTCCAAATATACTGTCGGCTGAAAATAGCTAGATTTCATTATAATATATATATATATATATATAATATATATATATATATATATATATATATATATATATATATATATATATATATATATATATATATATATATATATATATATATATATATATATATATATATATATATATATATATATATATATATATATATATATATATATATATAGGGCTAAGGGCTGGCTTAGCTCAGTCGATAGAGCGTCAGGCCAGGAACCATTATGGTTCCTGGTTCGATACCGGCCTTGCCAACTCAGCGTATGAGTAGCAGAGGGATCTGTGTGGTAAAGTAAGGAGCTGATGGTAGGTGTGGCACTCCACCTCAGATGCAAAAAATAATCTCCTTGGTCTAGCGCTAGTGAAAAGGGGATAGACTCACTCGCTGTATGGCTCATACCGACATTAGGCCACCCCGACGACTTTTTTTACTTTTATATATATATATATATATATATATATATATATACCCGTATAGATAATGAACCAAATCGGGTAGAGACATTGATAAAAATGGGAAAGCATTAATCAGTGTGAAGTTCACGCTATGCCATCTCGCGCAACAATATTTAATGGTGCATCTGCGCGTGCGCGAAAAACACCGCTGCCTTCAGCTCGTCGCCATGGCAACATTTTCGGCTTTACCTTAACTCCGGCTCGACGTGTCTCCATCTTCGACGCTCTTAACAACTGTTGCCTTCTGTGGATTGGCTGCTTTTTTTTTCTTTCTCTCTTCTTCTATTCCATTCTTTCTTTTTCCTACCACTTTCAATCGATCGATTCTCCTGTTCTGCATTTCCACCCCTCTCTCTATATCTTCTTTCTTTCTCTCTCTCTCTCTCTCTCTCTCTCTCTCTCTCTCTCTTCTCTCTCTCTCTCTCTCTCTCTCTTTCTTTATTTCTTTGTCTATATTTCTATTCACCCTCTTTTTTATTTTCATTCTTTATTTTCATTGTCTTTTTATTCTTTCTTTATTTCTCTCTCTCTCTCTCTCTCTCCCTCCCTCTCTCTATCTCCCTCCCACTCTCTCTCTCTCTCTCTCTCTCTTTCTTTCTTTTCTTCTTTTCTTTGTCTTTATTTCTATTCACCCTCTTTTATTCATTCTTATTTTCATCTTTTTATCTTTTTTCTCTCTCTCTCTCTCTCTCTCTCTCTCTCTCTCTCTCTCTCTCTCTCTCTCTCTCTTCTCTCTCTCTGTGTGTGTATGTGTGGTGTGTGTGTGTTCTTATCTATTTTATCTATCTCACTCTATCAATATCCATTTATTTATTTATCTATCTCAACCTGTCAATATTTATCTGTCTCACTCTATCAATATCTATCTATCTATCTATCTATCTATCTATCTATCTCACTGTGTTAATATCATTCTATCTTGCCCTATTCTTACCTAGCTACCTACCTATGTATCTATCTATTTATATTCATATTTTCCGTCTATCTCTATCTATCTATCTATCTATCTATCCATCTTTTACAATTTCGTTCCCTGTAATCTCCTTATCTAACATTAATCTCTTGAGGAAAATTGCGTTACAAATGCTGAACACTGTGATGGTGGCAGTAAATCTTTTCTATGGTTTGATTTTTTTTCTTCATAGTTTCTAATCTCTCTCTCTCTCTCTCTCTCCTCTCTCTCTCTCTCTCTCCTCTCTCTCTCTCTCTCTCTCTCTCTCTCTCACACACACACACACACACACACACACACACACACACACACAAATATATATAATATATATATATATAAATATATATATATATTTCTGCCCGAGCAGGATGCGACACAAGGTCAATTGATTAATTAATAATATACAGGGAGTGCAAAAGTAGGTATACAGTTATAAAAAAAAACACATACAATACTCATTGCATTTATTAAACAAACAGATGTTACATATACGTGTAATAACATTAATTATTATTAATAATAACATGTTAATTATTAGTCACAATAAATATGGTTAATGACATCAAAATTTTACAAAATGAGGACACTTAATATAATATGCTACTAATTTCATCTGTGTGATACTGTTGTATACCTTTTCACCCCCTATATATATATATATATATATATATATATATATATATATGTAAAGAAATGGATACAATAGAAACCTACTCGAGTTTCACCATAAGGATCTTCAGGGTTAAATCCACTGAATTAATCGAGGTACCGAATAATTGCAGCCGATTACACGTGTGTTCATTGAATAAGATGTTACGTTATATATATATATTTATATATATATATATATATAGTGTGTCTGTGTGTGTGTGTGTGTGTGTGTGTGTGTGTGTGTCTGAAGGCGTGTGGTGTAATGTTTAGAGACGTAGGAAATGAACTCGTCGACCTGAGTTAAAATCCTAGACGAAGCTGTTTGCATTGCTCATAACACTAATGTACTTGAAAAAGGTATGCATCCAACTACTCTCCCTACAGATAAGGGTTAAATAGTCGGACAGACTGGTTCTTTAACCTTGTTTAGCCAGCCAGTTTAGGAAAAGGAAAACTCTGAATTCAAACCTATTAAACTCTGCCTAAGAAATTGACATTGTGTTACATCCGGCTCAAGGGAGTCTATCCCCTTTTCTCTAGCGCTGGACCAGGGAGATTTTTTTTGCATCTGAGGTCGATATTTTTCCAGGGCTGTAACGATGGGATTTCTTTACCCCTCCGGTGACTGAAGCACTCTTACGAGTAGCGTTGGTAGTCAACTGCTTCCTGGGGGCTTTTCATCCGGCGGATTTACGATCGATCTCCTTGGTACGAGCCATGAATTAATTTCTTGACGTTTAGACGATATATATATATACGATATATATATATATATATATATATATATATATATATATATATATATATATATATATATCGTCTAAACGTCAAGGATATATATATATATATATATATATATATATTATAGCTAAAAAGGGATTTGTTACATTGGATATTTCATAAATTTGATTTGGAACTTGAAATCGAAACCAATCTAAGTCACCAACTTCCTGGATATTATATTAAACCTTAAATATTATTAGTCACAACTAAATATGGCTAATGACACCAAAATTCTACAAAATTAGGACACTTATGATAATATGCTACTAATTTCATCTGTGTGATACTGTTGTATACCTACTTTTGTACCACCTGTATATATATATATATATATATATATGTATATATATATATATATATATATAATATAAAAAGTTTATTATACATTGAGCTCTCTTTAATGATTTAAAGATTCACTGTATTTATACATACTGGATCATACAAATATAATACAGTGTATATCTATATCTATATCTATATCTATCTATCTATCTATATATATATATATATATATTTAAAACACAAGCATATATCTTGCAATATTAACACAGGTTCTAACCACCCAAAAGAGGTATTTAAACAAATCCCACCTTGCATATCGACTAGGTTATCCAATAATTCCGCCAATAATAACATTTTTAAAAGAACAAAAGGTGAATACCAACAAGCACTTAAAGATAGTGTATTTCAAACTAACCTTACTTATAAAGTCGATAAAACCCTATGCAACCACGATGAGAAAAGAAAAACAGATCGAGGAATATTCTTTGGTCCGAACACAAATTATATAAAATATTTGGTAATTTATGAGGAAGACCGTCCCGGTCTCCTGTCTCAGAACTTGCTACCGGTGACTGCTGAAAAACCAACCCAGCTACGATCGAAGTCCGTAGCCGAAGCGGTGTCACTTGAAAGAAAACAACCAACTTGAGGCGTTTTTTTTTCGACATTCAATTACATATAAAAAATCCAAAACGTTTATTTTTTTCGGTATTTTCCTTTTATTTTAATATATTTATTTCCAACAATCAATTACAAGTAAAAAGAAAAATATTTAGATATTCTTGTTTATTTAAACTAAAAACAATACATTAAACAAACATGAATAAAAGAAAATCTGAGTATTTAGATATTCTTTTATATTTTAATTAAAAAAAAACTATCTATGTTCATATCTATTTATCTATATATCAGTCTATTCAAAACTATCTATCTATTTATATCAATTTGTTCTCATCTATGTTACTTTGTTTATATCTATCTATCCATCAATCTCTGTTCCTATCTATTTATATGCTTTTCAGAAAAAGATACAAACTATTCGGCTACGGACTTCAATCGTAGTTGGGTTGCAGTCACCGGTAGCAAGTTTTGAGTAGGAGACCGGGATGGTCTTCCCATAAATTACCAAATATTTTATAGAAAAATACTGTAACTGTTTTCATCGTAGAAAATGGAATCGTTGACCCAAGTTCAAATCATGAACGAGACTGTTACTGTTCTTTCAAACTAATCAAAGGACAATACGTTCTGTAGATTTGTTTACCTATGTGCTAGTATTTATTCTGGTAGCTTCACATTAATTGAGAAAATAGTCGCAGAAAACATCCCAGAAACATACCAGTCGTACCGATTTAACATTTAGTTGCTGTTTTAGTAGGTATCTACACGGATAAAATGTGACACAAGGTCACGACTATTGGTATCCATTGAAGATTGAACTCGCTATTCAACAGTAATGGATATACGAAACTAGCTTACTAACCATTACCCCATGATGACACGCCCTTGATTGCTGTTTTAGTATCTCGGGTGACTCGCTTTGTGCGTATTTTATTCGCTAATTACCTGTTTTATAAGATTCTTGCTTTCTAATCAACGAATTTAAAGCATTTCTCTAATGCTCTCTCTCTCTCTCTCTCTCTCTCTCTCTCTCTCTCTCTCTCTCTCTCAAATCCCACCCTTTCTCTATTTCTACATTTATTTCTCTGTCTTTTCATATAATCTTTATAATCAGATTTGAAGGAATATCTCACTTTCTGGTCAACGGCTTCAAAAAATAGTCAGCCTCCTTTTCTCTTTATGTCTGCCTGTCTGACAGTCTATGAGTGTGTTGTGTGTGCTTGCACATCTCTCTCTCTCTCTCTCTCTCTCTCTCTCTCACACACACACACACACACACACACACACACACACACACACACACACACACACACACGTACGTACACTTGCTCTATCCTTTTCTCTGTATCATTCTTTTTATGTCTTCCTCTATCTCTCTACTTCTATATCCCCCACTATATGCATATATATGCATAGTTTCTCCCCTCTCCCTCTTTCTCTCTCTCTCTCTCTCTTCTCTTTTGATTTTCCACCATTTCTCTCTCTCTCTCTCTCTCTCTCTCTTTCTCTTTTGATTTTCCACCATTTCTCTCTCTCTCTCTCTCTCTCTCTCTCTCTCTCTCTCTCTCTTTCTCTCTCTCCCTCTCTCTCTTATCCCATCTATATCTTTAACCCTATATACAATCCCTTTACCCTCCCTTTCTCTCTTTATCTCTCTCTCTCTCTCTCTCTCTCTCTCTCTCTCTCTCTCTCTCTCTCTTTCTCTGCCTGAAGAAATTTCTCACTTTCTGATCAAGGACTTCCAAACAATGTTTATCTCCCACTAACTTCTCCCCCCCCTCTCTCTCTCTCTCTCTCTCTCTCTCTCTCTCACACACACACACACACACACACACACACACTCTCTCTCTCTCTCTCTCTCTCTCTCTTTCTATCTCTATCTCTTTGTCTCTGTGTCTCTGTCTCTGTCTCTCTTATATCCCTGGCTATCTATCTTACCACATCTTTCTGTTTTCTTTTCTCACTTTTCTCTCTTTTCTGTACCTTCCTGTTTTTTCTCTAATTCTTTCAATCTCTCTCTCTCTCTCTCTCTCTCTCTCTCTCTCTCTCTCTCTCTCTCTCTCTCTCCGTTTCTCTCTGTCTCTGTCTCTTCCTTCTAATCTTTCTATCTTTCTCGTTCTATCTCTGTGTCTATCTCTATGTATCCCCTCTCCCTCACTTCATCTGTGTCTGGTTTTTTTTTCTTTCTGTCTCTCCCTATCTTCGTCTCTCCCCTTCTATCTCTCTATATTGATCACTTTTTTTTACATCTCTTTTTTTCTGTCAGGCAGTGACACTCTGATTTTATAATCAAATTTGTTGCTAGGGTTAATGGAAACTTTTAATAGCTTTCCTTAAATCAGGGGATTTTTATAATTCGGTCTAAATACTAATCCCGGAAATCAAGTTAGCGTGCTGTCCCCACTAAAAGCAACATCCAAAAATGTCTTCCATGGCAGGTATCCTATCAGCTCCATAAGTCTCGATGATGGCTCTAATTAACCTTAAGCGGTTAGGGTAGACTTCAGTGTCATTGTAAAAAAAGACAAGAGTAAATATTACATACTCTCTAATGTGGAGAAATGCGGAAGAAACACGGGATATTACAATGATGGAAATTATTAGTCGATATTCGAACATTTATGTAGTTAAAAAATGATGGATGTTTTGAATGTGTTGAGTTTGGAAAATGACTAGTTTCATTAGTATTACTAGCAAATATATGCACCCTCCGGGTGCAAGTATTTAAGTTTTAATATAAAAAAAAAACATTTTAAATCAGAAAGGTTAATGAAACTAAATAAGAATGCAGATAAAAAGATTTGGAACAGAGGGGGTATGATTGAAAAATAGAACAACTTTGAAACTAACTCCTCCATCATTTTCCGTTACTCCCGTCTTTCATTGTTAAATTTTTCTAATTGAACTATTTAGTTAAAATAGGAAGTAAAGAATAATATTACAGTCATTTCTTCTTGTTAATGGATTTCTTTTAAGATTTATCCCTGAGATTTTTGCTTATATTCAATAAGATAAAACCAAACAATTAGAAATCAATAATACTACGCATATATTTATTAAAATCAAATTTCTAAGATCAATATGCAAATTAGCCTTCCATTCACACTGTAATCTGCTATTTTGTTGTATATATAAATACATATATAGATATGGTCGACAGTCTTAATGATGTTAAACAATTTTATTAATAATTGAGGTTTGAATAAAAATAAAATCATGGAGAATGTGATGTAAATAACAAAGGGAATTGTGACTTGAATGGTAATATAGTTTCGGTTACAGACATACAAACCCATAATCTCCATTATAATAAGATTTGTATTATTCGGACTATTGTCCATATCTTCATTATTATTTGTACAACATATCAGCCGATGTGCCCTCTGGCCTTCTTTGGATATTTCTTGTCGGACTCAGGAACCTTCTCGAATTCGGGAACCTTTTCGGACTCGAGAACCTTCTCGTCGTAATCAGGAACCTTCTTGTCGTAATCGGGAGGCATAACGGAACTTTGAACCTAACTCTTTATTCAGTCCATGGGTTTATCCTGTTCTCATTCGGATAACCATAGCTGGGGTACAGGTGTTAAGCTGTGTTAATTATTAAAAGGTTCCCAAGTTCGAGAAGGTCCCCGAGTCCGACAAGAAATACCTGAAGAAGGCCGGAGGGCACATCGGCCAAAACGTTGTACAAATAACAATGAAGATGAGACAATAGTCCGAATAATACAAATAATACTAATTATCAAGTCTCATATAAAAAAAAATTCAGAGAAATAGACTAGTTTCATATTGTCCTGAAGAAGGTTTCTTTATAAACCGAAATGTTCTAACATCGACACTACGACGAATAATTTCCATCCATTGTAACATCCCGTGTTTGTTCTAGATTTCTCCACATACTGTCGGATTATTTTCTTCATTTTACTCCCATACTCTCTAATGTATCTATCCACTCGATGACACAGATCAAGTGTTAACACCAGGAAGAACCCCTTGATTTCTAAAAAAATTATTAAAAGAAACCTTTTTTAAAAAAGAGAAACACACACGCAGAATCGAGATGCATGTACTCTACAGATGGATAGCCAGTAGGTATTTCAGCAAATAACAGATGAGTTTCATTCTCACCAGTTTTCTTGTTTTGTTTTACGGCATATCAACCTTCCTCGAGTCATTTAATGTCGAATAAAGCCATTTTTTTATAAACAAAGGAATCAGGTTGCTTACAGTACCTGCTATTGCTTAAGTGGTCTGCTTAACTTGTATGATCTACCAATAACCAAATGTACGCAATTCCCTAACCTCTTGATATAAAATAAGACCCAGAATAGACCTGGTTGCTGGGATCATTGTAAGACAGAAACAATAATACCGTTATCGATTGATAGATCTAATAAATATTGAGATATCATATTTACCAATGAGCAGGATGCGACACAAGGTCAATTTCTTCAGCGGAGTTTAACAGGTTTGAATTCAGAGTTTTCCTTCTCCTAGTCTGGTTACCTAGCCATGGTTAAAGAGTCCAGTCTGCCCTACTATTTATCCATAGCTGGAGGGAGAATTGGATTCATACCTTTCCCAAGTGTATTAGCGCTATGTGAAATGCAAATAGCTTCGTCCAAGAATTGAACTCTGGTTGACGAGTCCATTTCCAATGAGTCTAACCATTAGACCACGCACCTCCATAAATATTGAGATATTAACAAAGTAAGATAACTATTAAGAGATTTATATAAATATATATTTGGACGGACTTGATTAGACAAATAGGTAGATATAAGCTGGTTGAGATACATAGAGCGATAGATAGATATGTAGATAGATATGAACAAAGATAGCTACTAAGAGAATTAGATAATATATATATGAACAAACAGGATTAGATAAATATATAGATATGAGGAGATTGTGACAGATATATATTTGTTTTGTTTTTCAGCATATCAACCCCTTTTGGGTCATTTACTGCCGAATTAAGTCATTTTTGATAAACAAAGAACTCATGTTGCTTACAGTACATACTGTTGCTTAAGCGGTCTCCCAGTTAAGTATTAAACGAGCTCATCGCTGCTTAACTTTGGTGATCTAGCGGGAACCGGGTATTTCAACGTGATGACCGGTATCATTCTTACAGTGTTCCCATATATGTCCTGGTTGTACTTCGTTAACTTTATACACTAATTAAATACAATAAATTCATCATAATAATTAAGCTTATTCAATAAAATAACTATAATAGTAAACTAATTTTGTCTTTGAAATATCAGGGCACATTCTCACAGCATGATGATATGGCACTGAGAATATAGTACGATAATGAGAGAGTGAGAAAATAAGGGTCACTTGGTTGGTTGGTTGGTTGGTTGGTTGGTCTTTGCTTGCTTGCTTGTGTTGAGAATTTTGACATATATATATTTACCAACCCCTCCATACGAGCAGAATGCGACAGAAGGTCAATTGCTTAAGCGGAGTTTGACAGGTTTGGATTCCTTCTCCTAGACTGGTTACCTAGCCATGGTTAAAGAGTCCAGTCTGCCCTGCTATTTACCCATAGCTGGAGGGAGAATTGGATTCATACCTTTCCCAAGGGCATTAGCGCCATGTGAAATTCCAACAGCTTCGTCCAGGAATTGAACTTGCGTTGACAAGTCCATTTCCTACGACTCTAACCATTAGACCACGCGCCTCCAGAATTTGACACATAAGGCGTGTGCTAGATACCCGCCCCTACTTATAGACTCTGCGAGAACCATATGATCAAATTCTTGTCCAATCACTGGCAGTACTCTGCTGTTAATACAATACATAAACGGAGCATACTGACCATAACTAATTTGGCTTTCGTGGACGACGGACATAGGATTAAATCACTGGACCTTTAACAATACGCTGGATGGAACTTATTCGCTTACCAAAGGATTCCATAACTCAGGACTTACTTACTTTAAGCCCTTTTCAACTGGCCAAGGATGGCATTTAAAAACTTAACAGCTTGGTTTTACAGAATGTTGGATTATTTTATGTCAAAATCACTTTACCAATTATGGTCTTTAAATATATACAGTAGAAAGATTATCTTTACTATTATTTTCTTCCTAATCATATATTTAGTTGGAATATTAATGTTTTATCTGCCCATATATCAGTAAACAAATTTAATGGTAATATCACTATTTTAAGAGCAAGTATATTAAAGTTTACACTCGTTTTAAACGGATAAACATTTCATATTGAGCTGCAATGTCACTGTTTTAAGAGTTAATATATTAATAAAGTTCTCCTTCATTTTAACCGGATAAACACTTCATATTTAGTTGCAATATCACTGTTTTAAAACTCGGTGTATTATTGAAGTTCACAATCATTTAATCATGTAAAAAAATTCGGATTCCTTTGATTTTTTCTCGTTATTCGTTCATATTGGTCATCGCTCTTAGTAAGTCCTAGATGCGGCATCCAGTGCCTACACAGAGCTGATGAATGTAAATTTGTGTGTGTCTATGTGTAGGAGTTTATAGGAGAACGTCGTTATTGCTTCTTCAACAGTGTCATCCAAGTATACTTATTCCGTCAATGTTCTTTATCTATCTTGTTTTATCTGTAGTAAGCTGCTGCAACTGTTGAAATAAGCACGTATATACTCTGTATATACTAAAATGAGACTATTTAAAAGACAGAAGACTAGAGGGGATAGAGCAAAACTGTTTATAAATTTGAATTCAGCACACCCAAATTAGTAAAAAAAAAACACGTATTCACATTCTTGCCTCAGACAAAAAATATTTTTTTGTAAACCAGTGTTATCTAATTCTGATAATTTTCAAACAGTTATATGGTTTAAATTATAACTATCTAATTCTGATAATTTGCATCAGTTATATGATTTAAAGTATAATTATCTTTGATAATTTGCACACAGTTATATGGTTTAAAGTATAACTATTTAATTCTGATAATTTGCACATAGTTATATGATTTAAATTATAACTATCTAATTCTGATAATTTGCACACAGTTATATGGTTTAAAGTATAACTATTTAATTCTGATAATTTGCACATAGTTATATACTATCTAATTCTGATAATTTGCAAACAGTTATATGGTTTAAAGTATAAACTATCTAATTCTGATAATTTGCAAACAGTTATATGATTAAAGTATAACTATCTAATACTTAAAAATTTCAAACAGATTATTTTGGACAATGGATGAAATTAAGAGGTACTGCCACTCTAAATCAGAAGGGAAAAAATGGAAGTAATGGCAACTAAAGGGCATTTCACACTTTCTAGCGGCCCGGTACTGAAGCCTCACCACCAGATACAGTTTAGTATTATACTAAGGACACCCGTTTGGAGGAAATGTCTTGTCCTTCGACAGGGATGCAGTCTGCGTAATCTATGTCTCGCCATAAGGAAAAGTTCGTTTTAGAAATGAGTTGTATGCAATATTCGTTAATTTAAGGCTGATAAACAAAAACCTACATCAATCAGCTCCGTGCGGATTGTGAATGCCATACGGAAGACCTGC
>CM042153.1:42640085-42660085 GCA_023376005.1 Doryteuthis pealeii
ATATATATATATATATATGTATGTGTGTTTGCGTGGTCGTATATGTGCATGTTTCTGTTTGTCAGTCTGTCTGTCTGTCTTTGAGTATGCGTTGGCGGGTTGACGTTTGTGACTCTTCGCAGACAGGTTATCTAAGGTACATAAATATTAAGTCAGAAAAACAGAACCTAGCCTAGAAATATAAAAATATGCATTTGTATACACATGCATCATACACAAACATATACACAGCACGCACACACACATATTCACTCTTCATTATTTGCATAAAATATGCATGTAAATAAAGATGCATGCATATATATGCGTGTGTGTGTGTGTGTGTGTGTGTGTGCAAGTGTGTGTGTGTATGTATGTGTGTCTGAGCGTACAGCTGATAAACGCTGCAGAAAGCATTGGTCATGATTATCGAACCAACCTAAGATTACAATGACCCCGATAGAGAGATTGATTGATTGATTTTAACAGAATGCCAACATGTCGAGGGTTATATTATCCCAAGAGGTTTGGGAATTGCGTTCATTGTATATTCATATTTACATTTTTGTGTAGTTGTTTCTATTTTCTTTTTTCTTTATTTTTCTTTATTCATT
Organism: Doryteuthis pealeii; assembly: GCA_023376005.1. Taxonomy (NCBI): domain Eukaryota; kingdom Metazoa; phylum Mollusca; class Cephalopoda; order Myopsida; family Loliginidae; genus Doryteuthis; species Doryteuthis pealeii. The sequence continues at coordinate 42,640,679 of CM042153.1, forward strand.
TTTTTGCTGGTTTTTTTTTTTTCGCACATGATCCTATAGAATAGGAATAGTTTTTAAACAGATCTATTTGTCTCGTAAATGAGACTTTAAATGTATCTGCCTCTCCGTGTCATAATTGACATGCGAGTAATCGCACTAAAGTGACCCCCATAGAGGAATTTTGATCAAATGTTGATTGGTAAAAATAACTTCAGTCTCAATACCTTTTAAATACAGCTCGTCACATTGGGTTTTGTTTAGGAAAGAAGAGGAGTTCTCAAAGTAGGTTTAAGGAAAGGGAAGAGAGCTCCTTAGTTCCACAGGTTTGAATTCAGAGTTTTCCTTCTCCTTGACCGTTTGCTATACCAAGGTTAAAGAGCCTAGTCTGTCCTACGATTTACCCATAGCTGGAGGGAGAATATTTGGATTCATACCGTTCCCAATGGCATTAGCCCTATGCGAATAGCATATAGTACCAAAAGGAGGACAATTGAATCGTCCTATCTATTAATAATGGAGATTCGCTTCCGGTTTTTGTCTGTAACAAAAATTACGTCACTGCTTACATCACATTACCCGAAATCGTCATAACATAGAATAAAATTTATTCTACGATTTTTGACATGCTCAAATTTTGAGTGTATTTATTCAATAAATACACTCAAAATTTGAACATGCAACATTAGACAGTCCTCATTGTTTTTTTTAAACAAGTTTTAATAAATACATGACTGTTATTATATATCTATATATAGTTTGTTTTATTTTAATACATATTTAAAGTATACATTTCAAATTGTTGTATTTTTTAATCCTTTAATGAATTTTACTTACTTGGGGTATAAACTCGCTGACATTGAATTTTTTACTCCCACCCCTCAGGCAATATGTTTCAAAAATATATTTTTACATCGCCCGGAGGGTGTTTTTTATTTTGTACTAGTTTCTCTAAATAATGAAACTCGGACTATGAATAATCAGTAAGATCTCGCTTGTCTCAATCAAGCGAGATTTTCACGGACTTGTCAATACAACCTCTCAGTTACTGTTGTTTGCATCTACTAAAGACGATGGTGTGGTGTCCAATTTTTTTATCTGCAACTGTGTGAGTGGCTGATCATACCAATTTTTGAATGGCAGTCTCTGGAGCAATGACTGCAAACAAACAGTGATGCTTGCTGGAGTTGCTGTTGTCTCTCCTTCTTTTTGGCTCTCTTTTCCGTGGCGGCTTCTTTCCTCTCTTTTTCACTCCTTTTCTTTTGTATCTTGTGTAGAAAAACTATTCCTAACCTAAAATACTCGTTGTCCTTTTCTTGATACTTTCACTGTAACTCGGATACACGAGTTACAACCCTAACCAAGGTTTAAGATCCCTTTGTACCCAACTATCTACCCATAGCTGGAGGGAGAATAGTTGGATTCGTAACTGTCCCAAGGGTATTAGCGGTATGTGAAATGCGAACCGCCGCGTCCAGTATTTAAACACTTCTCATCGTGTCCATTTTCTACGTCAGTAACTATTAGAGCACCTGCCTCCAAATTAAATTACCGTATTTGACGGCATATAAGACGCATGGGCATATAAGACACCCCCATTTCAGCAGGTCAGATTCAGGAAAAAAGTTTTTAGTGTATTTAAGCATATATTGTTGAAAACAGTCTAGCTGTGCATTACACAAGCAGAAAGATAGTTTTATAAAAGCAATTTGGTAGTTTAGGGTAGGTAAAAGTACTGAGCATAAGATGGGTTAGTGAGCATCATAGAGAAGATTAGCCTAGACCTATGGGAGGTCTCAAACTTCACCTACGATGTATAAGATGCAGGGTACTTTTTGAGCTAACATTTTGGAAAAAAGTGCGTCCTATATGCCGTCAAATACGGTAACTTACGAGTTTACCAAGCTTTCTAAACAGAAAGGTAAGTTGGGCTATTCAATCTCCTTAACTGATACTGAACATCGAATTGTAAAATGTTTCAAATTAAATTCTATAAAAAACATTTTGCTTTTGGAACCACGAAACAATTTCCCAATACATTAGAAACAAATCTACGCGAGAGAGAATTAAGGCGCTGCTGTGTATTGGTTATCGTCATATGAAATGGATTCGGTAACCCAAGTTCAAATCCTGAACGAGGCTGTTTGCATTTCGTATAGCGCTAATATGCTTCGGAAAAGGTATGCATCTAACTATTATCCCTCAATCCATGGGTAAATAGCAGGGCAAAATGGGCTCTTTAACTTTGTTTAGGCAACTGATTTTTAGGAGAAGGAAAACTCTGAATTCAAACTTCTGCTTAAGAAATTCATCTTGTGTCACATTCTATTCATGCAGAGAGCTTAGTAAATATAGAAAAAGAATAAAGATTATCATAGAACCTCGAAGAGGGGCACCTAAGCATTAATTCTAAATATTTTGTCAATGAATTCCTTAATATTTTTCTCAATATTGGGTTAGTCTATAATATTTCCCTCTGCATTGCTTGGAGAAAATGATACTGTTAATTCAAATAATTTAATCTATTTTTAAGGAATATTTTAAGAAGCCAAAAATGTTCAGAATGTTTAGCTTTTAAAGAAAAATGTTTTGTGTCTTATCCGTTATTAGTTAATTTATAAAAAAAAAAAAAAAACTAAGTAAGCATCTTCCAAGTGTGCTAGTTCCATAATTTTGCCCCTCAGTTAAAGAAAGAATCCAAATGTTATTACTATTCAATACTGGCTTAGTTCAATTCCAGACTAGTCAATAATACCCCCTCTTTAAATATTTGCTAATTCTTGTGTCCTAATAATCCAAAACACTCAACAATGTTTGTAGAATTGTTAATCTTATGTTTTGTTTTTGTTTTTTTGTTTTGTTGCGTTGTTTTTTCTTTTTATTTTGTTGTTGTTGTTGTTTTTTTTGTATTGTTTTGTTGGGTTTTTTTTTCTAATCGGGTAGGTGTGAGAACGCAGAGTCTTACATTTTTTTCAGCCGGCTTTTTATGCAAAGCAATGAATTTATTACTATTTGTAAAACTCAACCATTTTAAATAAAGATCGACGCTTTTATGAAGAGAATTTTATTTTGAATAATTTTCTGTATTGCACCAAGTCACGAAATTTGTCTAAAAAACATAAGCAGAGTTTTAGCAAATTTTCATGTTCTTCGACTATTTTTTTTTTTTTTCTTAAATTCTTACGATTTCGCGAGGCATCGGTCTGAATGGAAAATTTTCAATAAACTTATTTTAATGGAATTCTTAATTAAATCATTTAATAATCTATTAATTAATTTTGTTTAAATCTTCAAAAACATTATTCAATTAATTCTAAACGTTTGCATTTTTATATTTAAAGATTTGTTAATTGCCTTTCATTAGCATTGTTACATTAATGAAAACAGGTCCACTAACAAAAATGCGCAGGGCGGGGTATTCCTGGTGTTGTGGCTTAAGTGCTGGGTTGCAACATTGTAGTGAGTGAGTTCGAACTCCAGTTGCGCTATTACTTTTACTTTCGGACTAATACTCTTGGGTAAGGTATGAACCACACCTCACCTCCCCCCCATCTACATGTTAAATAGTGCAACTACTTTTATACTACAAGGATTGCTTTTGGCATTAAATAACCCTTTTTAAAAAAGGCTCCCAGTTTCGAGAACTCTTTATTCAATCCACTGGGGTATTCTGTTCTCATTCCGCTAATCATATCTCGAAAAGAAGGTTGTCGAGTTCCAGAATGCTCCTGAGTCCGACAAGAAATACATGAAGAAGACCGGAGGACACATCGGCCGAAACGTTTTACAGATAACAATAAAGAGGAGGACAAATGTCCGAATAATCCAAATAATACTAATTATCAAGCCTCATCTTAAAAATTCAAAGAAATAGACTAGTTTCATATTGTCCTGAAGAAGGTATCTTTATAAACCGAAATGTTCTAACATCGACACTACGACTAATAATTTCCATCCATTGTAACATCCCATGTTTGTTCTAGATTTCTCCACATACTGTCGGATTAATTTCCTCATTTTACTCCCATACTCTCTAATGTATCTATACACTCGATGACACAGATCAAGTGTTAACGCCAGGAAAGAACCCCTTGATGTCTATAGCGACGTTCTCTAATGGACGCCTACACCAGTGTTGCCCAACCAGAAAAAAAAACTTACATTCATCAGCTCTGCGCAGACACTGGATATCGTCTAGAGGACTAACCAAATCTCAAAGGATTCCTTGCTGTCGACACCCGTGATGAGGAAGATGATGTGCTGGTTCATATTTTTCTTATTGGTAGTAAAATGTGTATTGACTGCTATGAATATATTTTCTCAAAGTCTCACTCTTATTTAAGAAATAAAAAAACAGCTTTAAAAATACTGTCTGTTTACTTGCGAATTGTACAGAGTAGAAGAAAAATCCCTTGGCTGATTTTGTTTTAAACGTTTCTAAGTGGCCTTTTGCTGAATGCAGAAAAATCGGTTGCACCAGAAATAAACAGTCCTCCATCGATTACTCAGATAAATGTCATATTCATTCGTAAAAATGAAAAATATAAAAATATTTGTTTCTTTATTGGAAAAGATAAAAACTTCACTAAACTACTTTGCACGAATCCTTATCAACGTCAGACATGTTACCGCAAAGAGTTTAAAAGGTTTGAATATATATATATATATATATATATATATATATATATATATATATATATATATATATAAGGTGATTGATAACTCGCCTATGCGATTTTCAAAGCAAGTTTTCTTAGTTTAAAATCCCATATATATATAAATATATATATATATATATATATATATATATATATATATATATATAATTTATCAATATTGATAACATAAAAAAATAAAAGTTGGCAGAGTGGTCTATTGTCAGTATCAACCGGGCAGCGAAGGACCATCCCCTTTTCGCTAGCACTAGACTAGGGATATTTTTTTGCTGAGGTGGAGCGCCATACCTACTGTCAACTCTCCACTTTACCGCACAGATCAGATTAATCAATTTGTGCTACTCATGCGCTCAGTTGGGGACCTGTATCGAACCAGGAAACTTGCGATTACTGGGCCAATGTTCTACCGACTGAGCTAAATGTGTACTATATGTATAAGAAAAATAGTGCTATATATATATATATATATATATATATATATATATATATATATATATATATATATATATATGGTCGGACTATTACGTTTCACTTTCGGAGTAATACCTCTGGGAAAGTTATATACCCTCCTATCCTCGCTCAGCTATGGTTAAAATCTACTGCTATTGTTTTTCCATAAGCATAGACTTGGCATTAGATAACCTACAGAGTTTGATATGCCATTAAACAATAACCAAACCTAATCACACACATACACACACACTCATATATATATATATATATAGAGAGAGAGAGAGAGAGAGAGCGAGAGAGAGAGAGAGAGAGAGAGAGAGAGATTTGTACCAACCTATCTACTGTTCGTTTCTGTCACATTTTCTGCTATAAATAACACGAGCGTTTAAGAGTCTAAGAATGTTGAAAGAAAGATCAAGGCGAAAGAAAGAATCTTAAATAAGCCGATTGGTGAAAAAGCAGAGTAGAGAGTAGAGGTAAAGAAAGTGGGGTTGGATGATGTCTGCTTTTCTTAAATTAAACTCTCCATCAAAGTCCTAATAGGATAGGAAGAGAGAGATAGACAGATAGAGACAGAGACAGAGAGAGGGGGAGAGATAGATAGCGCGACACACAGAGAAGAGAGGGAGGAAAGAGAGCAATATTAAAATATATATGTAGGAACATATTGCTCTCTCCCTTCCCTCTTTCTCTCTATTTTTGTGCATGGTCCTATCGAATATGAATAATTTCTAAACAGATCGATAATAACAAGATCTATATAACACGTTGCCCTAAACTCCAGAACTGGAGCGTCGACACCTGTCTCCTTGCGAGACCCCAGCAAAAAAGGATTCAGTCCCTATTCATTCGCTTATGGTCCCATGGTGGGGGAAGGGTCATATCCGTTTCCGGTCTTCTGCAGAAAATTTGAGACTTCCGTCTTTTTTTAATCAAGTTCAGGGGTCATTGACCGGTCACTGGCTGACATGCATTGAGTGGTTAGAATCTTAGTCCGCTAAAGCTTTCTTTTCTTTTTTTTCTCTTTACCCAGAAATTTGATCACCGTTTTCTTTTCAATTTTTCTATAGACCGTTCTAATTACGTTACACATTGCTTTTATGGCTATATTATTTAATATATATATTATATAGCCATATATATATGGCTATATTAAATCATAAATTGTACAAAAATGGGATATTTTTGAGAACAACTATGTATAGTTAGGAATTAATATATGACTGTATATATGTGAACTCATAACATGAGTGTTTCCCAAAAAGTATATTAACACACCATAAATAATAATAATAATAATATGCCTGTAATTTAATAGTAGTAACTAAATATTCATATAATCACAGGTGTATTTTATGTATGTATGTATGTATGTATGTAAATATATAGATACAAGCCTACACGCAAACAAACGCACGCACTCCCTCTCACTCACATACGCAAACACATATATATATACAGTGATTATAATAATAATTTTATCAGTTGGACTTTAACGAAACGTTTGGAGAAATCTAGATGGGAACCAAACAAGAGTGCATCGTGTTGTCTTGGACAAATCCTGAAAGCTGCACTTCATAGAAAACAGCTGTATAATCACTTCTATTACACAAACCATCAAAAGACAAACAAGATATGCTGGATGCTGCTGGAGAAATAAAGACGAACACAAATGTGACGTTCTCTTGTGGACATCTACACATGGACACATCAGTGTTGGCTGACCACACAAAAACTTACATTGATCAGCTCTGCACGGACACTGGATAACGTGAGAAGGACATGCTAGAAGCGATGATAGTGACGGGCGGCAAGAGAGTCACGGGAATCTGTGCTGTCAGCACGACTTGATGATGATGATAATGATATCAGTCTAATTAGGCTATTTTAGTTTAACACAAGCCTAGAAGTATGGATCACCCAGTGAGAATAGAACTCACTAAAAGTGGGTTACTTGTCTAGCTCGTTAATCATTATGACACGAGAAGCTTCCAGTTGAAATAATTACTAACTTCACCATAAGACCAGAAGTAATGGGTCTCTTAATGAGTATCGAACTCATTAACTGTGGTATGCAACCCCGGCTCTTTAACCATTACACTACGCTAGGGTCCCTATAAATTTAATGAGATACACGTCTTCTAACAGATAAACCTAAAGGTTTTCATTTGATAAGCTTAGCTTAGTTCGGCATTAAGCTACAAGCACCTGGTGAGAATCTAACTCACTAACAATGGTTTTGTTCCCCTAATTTTACCTATTGACCCCCTTTAATCCTATTTTACTCTGGTGGACCCCCCATAGTCATTTGATGTTTAAAAATCCCATTGTATTTTTATAGTTATATATATTTTGCTTGCCTGGGCCTCAAAAAATATTATATGGTCCCCGGGAGTCCATATGGACCTCGGTTGAGAACCACTGCTCTAACTCAACGACTATTAAACCACGGAAGGCACCCAATTGTAGTCATTATTAACCGTAGCTTAATTTATCACAATCTTAGAAGAGGGTGTACCTCCAGTGAGGATCGAAATACATATCTAACCTTTACACCACACAATGTTCAGGTTACTTAAAGTAACTACTGTTTGGTAGTGGTCACCCATCTAAGGACAGAACCAGTTACTCGCTGTTTAACTTCAATAATATGGTAAAGCTACGATATAACGAGGTTTTCTGGTCCGTGTGTGTGCGCGCGTACGTGTGTGTGTATGCTACAAAAATTCTGGGTATTCTCGTTTAAGAAAGAACTATTATATATACATTCATATATATATATGATATTTTAATATATCTATAAATATACATACATACATATATATATGTGTATATATATAATATTTTTAATATATGTAGATACATATATATATGTATGTATATATATATATTTTAATATATATACATACATATATGTATATATATAAATATTTTGATATATACATACATATATATTATGTATATATATATAATATATATATATACATACATATATGTATATATATATATAATACATTTAAAATAAATATATATATATATATATATATACATATAATACTTTTATATATATACATATACATATATATATGTATATATATACAATAATTATATATACATACATATATATACAGACATATATATACATATATATGTATACCTATATAATACTTTTAATATATACAGACAGAAAATATATGTATACATATATATAATGCTTTTAATATATATACATATATATATATATATATATACATATATACATACATGATGATTGCATCGCATGAAACCAATATGGTTGTGAATGTTCCTTTGTCACCTAATAAATAGATATGTAAAACCTTTATATATTTATCTTATATATTTATATACATACATAATATATATGCATACTTTTGATATATATATATATATACATACATATATACATTTAATATATATCTATATACATACATATATAATTTATATATATATATATATATTATATATATATATATATATATATATACATATATAGTACATTTGATATATATTATACATATATATACATATAATACATTTAATATATATATATATATATATATATATATATATATATATATATATATATATATATATATATATATATATATATATATATATATACATAATACATATATAATATAATATATATATACATACATATAATACATATATATATATATATATATATAATATATATAGATAGATATATATAGATAGATAGATAGATAGATAGATAGATAGATAGGAATAGATTAATATATACATTGGACAGACTTGGAATATATAACAGTCTAAAATAGATAGATAGATAGATAGATAGATGTCGACATCTTGCGCAATCAAGTCATGCTTTTAAGCTGGGACAACACCAGGTAACCGTCTATTATCATACGTTTATCATAGTCGTATGTACATCAGTATACGGCTGCCTACGTCAGTGTTCGCTACAATAGCGAGTGTGATGTAGTAACAGGCGATCAGTCGACAGTGCAGCCGGGCTGGCCTGGATGGCCCTAATTGACAAGTCTCGTAAATGTTACTGCCGCCGCGTTGGATCAGTCAGTAGGCGTGGCAGGTTGACAGCTTAGTGGAACAGGGCATTTTGCAGGACATCAACATTTGCTTACTGCAGCTGATCTGGATCGACCAACGCCCCCACACCCAACCCCTTCACCCACCACACCGATCCGCAGCCATCATCGTTTTTCATTCGGCTTTAATGATGTCATCATTTTGCGACAGTACTGTCATCTCGGACTGACAGCATTTGTCTGTTTTTTTTCTTCTATCTAGGTCCACTTGTCTCTTTGTGTGCATTCATTACAAAAACAGATAGATAGATAGATATGAAAGATAGATAGATAGTTAGATAGGTATGAAAGATAGATAGATAGATAGTTAGATAGATATGAAAGATAGATAGATAGATAGATAGATAGATAGACGTGAATGATAGATATGAAAGATAGATAGATAGTTAGATAGTTAGATAGATATGAAAGATAGATAGATAGATAGATAGATAGATAGATGATAAGTTGTAAACAAGGTATGTTTGGAATGGCTTTTTTGCCGAGATAGATAGATATGAAAGATAGATAGTTAGATACATAGATGTGAATGATAGATAGATAGATATGTAAGATAGATAGATAGATAGATAGATAGATTTGAAAGATAGATAGATAGATAGATAGATATATGTGAATGATAGATAGATAGATAGATAGATTGATAGATAGATAGATAGATTTGAAAGATAGATAGATAGATACATATATGTGAATGATAGATAGATAGATATGAAAGATAGATAGATAGATAGATAGATAGATAGATTTGAAAGATAGATAGATAGATAGATAGATAGATAGATAGATACATATATGTGAATGATAGATAGATAGATATGAAAGATAGATAGATAGATAGATAGATAGATTTGAAAGATAGATAGATAGATAGATACATACATATATGTGAATGATAGATAGATAGATATGAAAGATAGATAGATAGATAGATATGACAGATAGATAGTTAGATAAATAGATGTGAATGATAGATAGATAGATATGAAATATAGATAGATAGTTAGATAGATATGAAAGATAGATAGATAGATAGATAGATAGATATGAAAGATAGATATGAAAGATAGATATGAAAGATAGATGTGAATGATTGATAGATAGATATGAAAGATAGATAGATAGATAGATAGATAGATGTGAATGATAGATAGATAGATATGAATAATAGATAGATAGTTAGATAGATATGAAAGATAGGTAGATAGATAGATAGATAGATAGATAGATATGAAGGATAGATAGATAGATAGATAGATAAATAGATAGATAGATGTGAATGATAGATAGATAGATAGCTATGAAAGATAGAGAGATTGATAGATAGATAGATAGATAGATAGATAGATAGATTGACGGATATATATGAAAGATAGATTGATAGATATGATATGATAGATAGATATGATAGATAGATGTGAGCAGAATTAAAAGATAGGTAGATAGATGTAGATAGGTAGATAGATAGGTAAAAATATATATGAACAAACTGAGATAGATGTGGAGTTTCAACATGACTTAAGCGTAAGCATTGAGATGAATAGATAGAAAGAGAAAGATTATATATATATATATATATATATATATATATATATATATATATATATATATATTGATAAACCCTTAGTTTGGAACCTCTGTCTGTATTGATTATATCATTATTTATTGTAAAAAGTAAGTCGTCGGGGCGGCCTAATATCGGTATCAGCCAACGAGCGAGGGAGTCTATCCCCTTTTCACTAATGCTAGACCAAGGAGATTGTTTTTGTGTCCGAGGTGGAGCGCCACACCTACCATCAGCTCCTTACTTTACCGCACAGATCCCTGTGCTACTCATACGCCGAATTGGCGAGGGCCGGTATCGAACTAGGAACCTTGTGGTTTCTAGCCGGACACTCTACCGGCTGAGCCAACCCATGCAGCGATATTACCTGCATGTTTAATTTCGAGTACATTTAGACGCAGCCTGTTGCAATTTTCTTTTCTCTCGGTCTATATAGACATGCCTCGATGCGAGTAGCCTAAAAACCTCCTCATAGATACGAGGAACGTGTGTGCGCGCGCACTCATGCGGTGGGGTATATATATGTATGCTTCTGTGCGCATGAACGTCACGGGTGTGTGTTTTTAGTCTACTTTTCTCAAGACTACGGCTACAGGGAGAAAAACGAGGACGGAACTCTCTACAACTGATCAAGGGACTAACTGTGATATACAAGGTGTGTAAAAAAGTATCGAGATTTTTTGTACTTTTCGACACACCTTGTATTCTGAAAAAATTAACGTTTTATTGATTGTTCACTTTTATTTTGATAAAAACAGCTTCAATCTTGATACTTTTATATATGTATATATATATATATATATATATATATATATATATATATGTGTGTGTGTGTGTGTGTGTGTGTATGTATATATATATATATATATATAATATATATATATATATATATATTTGTGTGTGTGTGTGTGTATTAACAATCTTAAAAAATATTTCATCATAAAGGTAATTACAAATAAACACACCCATGTAAATATATATATATATATATATATATATATATATATATTATTTATATTTCTGCTTGAAGGCAATTATAAATGCATGTATCGAATAAGATTCGATAAATATAGAAAATAATCTTGACAAGAAAATCCCGCAAAGGATGGCTCGCTATGCAGAACACCGTACAGACTGTTTCGACTTTATTAAGTCTCTTCAGCGATGTATACTAACGACTCCCCTCCGACAGGAATCGAAACCGGGACTTCACAAGATTATTTTCTATATTTATCGAATCTTATTCGATACATGCATTTATAATTGCCTTCAAGCAGAAATATAAATAATAATTTATTCAACTTGCTTCTATAAAAAAACAAACATCCAAAAATCTTATATATATATATATATATATATATATATATATATTAGTTGTTAGAGTCGTGGAAAATGGACTCGTCGATTAGAGTTCAATTCCTAGACGAAGCTGTTGTTCACATAGCGCTAATAACCTTGGGAAAGATATGAATCCATATATTCTCCTTCCAGCTATGGGTTAAATAGTAGGGCAGACTGAGCCCTTCAGCCTTGGGTAGGTAACCAGTCTAGGAGAGGGATAACTCTGAATTCAAAATTCCTGAGGTCGGTCGTTAATTGGGTTTGTGGCAACCCTTGATGCACCAAATCTTTCATACCGACTGTGCCAAAAAGTGTGGATGGTCCAACACAAGTCTTCACCACTATAAACAAATCACTGTGTGGATTATCATTGTATGAACACTCATACGTCGATCGACGGGAGAATTCATTATATATACTAGCAAAATAAAAAAAACGCCCTCTGGGCGACGTAAAATAGATATTGCCTGAGGGAATGGGCGTTGAAAATTTAATATCAGAGAGTTTGTATCATAAGTAAAGTAAAATCATCAAATCTATTAAAGGAGTAAAAAATAAAATAAATTTATTAAAGTAGTAAAAAATAAAATAAAATGAAATACAAACTTAGTTCTGATAACTTTAAATATATATTAAAATAAAAAAAATATATAGATAATACCAGGTATGTATTTATTAAAACTTGTTTAAAAAACAATGAGGACTGTCTAACATTGCATGTTCAAATTTTGAGTGTATTCTATTTATGACGATTTTAGGCAGTGACGTAGTTTATGTTACAGACAAAATGTACGCATATATTAAAATGTGTATTCTATTTATGACGATTTTAAGCAGTGACGTAGTTTTTGTTACAGATAAAACCGTAAGCGAATCTCCATTATTGATATATATATATATATATATATATATAATATATATAATATATATAATAGCTCATAGAATAAAGAAACAGAAAAAAACACGAGCGTGTCATAATACAAGACATAATACACAATAAATAAACAAAATGATTCACAATAGCAACAAATATTGATGCGCCAATCCATACGCTGTGTCAGTTTAGAGAACCGAATCAGTGGCACAAGTTATCTACCCAGGTTTCACCGAAAAGGTTCTTCATGAAAACTGAAAAGTTAAAAAAAATTATAGAGATTGAAACTGTATTTACCAAGGCTGAAATAAACAAGGAATGACATGTTAATTGTCACCCGCAACCATTTGACCAATATTTCTATTGGTCAAAGCACCTATGAAACTCTTTTTTATTTGGTAAAAGCTGCACTATTTTTCTTTTAATGTCCTCAAATTTATCACATCCAATGCATTTTAATATATATATATATATGGTAGAAATGTGAGGAGGTTAATCCGACAGTATGTGGAGAAAAGTAGACAAACACGGGATGTTGTGGAAACTTGATGTTTAGTGTCGACGGTGCAACGTTTCGGTCTCTTATTAGACCATCTTCAGGACTTGAATATAGTTCTTACTCCAATGATGGAAATTCTCAAAATGCTAAAAAGCGGAAGGTCGTCAGTAGGGGGAAGTGTAGTTGGGGGTGGTTAGTGGATTCTTCTTCTCTCTGGAATGGGGAGTGCCGAAATGGTCAATGGTGGTACCACAGGTGTTAGATTGTGGGGATTGGTTAGCTAAATATGTGTATGTGTGTGTGTGTCTGTCTGTTTAATTGTTTTTTGTTTATGTGTGATTGGGAACTGGATTTGTCGTTAAGTTATATGTGTGTTGTTGGTATGTTGGTGTGATTTTTTTTTTTTGATTTATTATTTATTTTATTTTATTTTATTTTATTTATTTATTTTTTTTTTTTTTGGAGGGTTTGTAAGGGTAAGATTTGTTAAAATTGTAAGTGAGCATATGTATAATGTTATGTACTATTATTGTTATTATTATTATTATCATATATATTGTAATGTCATTCATTGACCATTTCGGCACTCCCCATTCCAGAGAGAAGAAGAATCCACTAACCACCCCCAACTACACTTCCCCCTACTGACGACCTTCCGCTTTTTAGCATTTTGAGAATTTCCATCATTGGAGTAAGAACTATATTCAAGTCCTGAAGATGGTCTAATAAGAGACCGAAACGTTGCACCGTCGACAATAAACATCAAGTTTCCACAACATCCCGTGTTTGTCTACTTTTCTCCATATATATATATATATATATATATATATATATAGATAGATAGATAGATAGATAGATAGATAGATAGATAAGTAGGTGACTACCTTAAGCAAGCCAGACTGTATGGTTAACGCAACCGGTATAGTGTTACAATTCATGAGAGGTCATGAATTGTGAACAGTCCTGTAGCTAAGAATTTAAATTAGGGTCTGTTGATTTGGAATCAAGGGAGTCTATGGAAAATTACCGGTGACGGTTATAACCTTTTGATCCCTTGAAAACGCGCCATGACAGACAAGAAAAGTTTAAAGTTAGATTCGACCCAGCTTTCAGAGAGCTTAGACGTGTTCCGGGGCCAGTCTTCCGTGTCGGAGTAACCAAATATGGGCTAGAAGAAAAGAAAATTTGATCAAGTAAAATATGGCCTTGTTGTATTATCTGCGTTATTCGGACTATTGTCCCCATCTTCATTGTTATTTGTACAACGTTTCGGCCGATATGCCCTCCGGCCTTCTCCAATTAGACACATGGCCTAGTGGATAAGGTAGTTACGTTAAGACAGTTCTAAGTGACAGTTATCTCTCGATTGCGGGTTCAATCCTGAGTAGAGAAAAATAATTAACACAACTCCTACCCCAGCTATGGTTAGCGGAATGAGAACTGGATACCCCCATGGACTAAATAAAGGGTTAGGTCGAAAGTTCCGTGATGGCTCCCGATTACGGCAAGAAAGTTCCCGAGTTCGAAAAGAAGGTTCCCGAGTTCGAGAAGGTTCCCGAGTCCGACAAGAAATACCTGAAGAAGGCCGGAGGGAATATCGGCCGAAACGTTGTACAAATAACAATGAAGATGGGGACAATAGTCCGAATAACGCAGATAATACTAATCATCAAGCCTCATCTCAAACATTCAGACAAAAAGGCCCAGAAGATAGAAGAACTAACAAATAAAATAACCGCCCAGCAGATATAAAGGGCCAAAGAAAATTGCGTCCGACGAGATAGAGTCAACAGGCAGTCTAGGCGAAGAAATAGAGTCGGCAAGAACCAGCAACAAGCAGAGTAATGAATCAAGTAAGATCATCTCCTCTCTAATCGAAGTCTCTTTCTGTCTGTCTGTCTGTCCACCCGCTCTCTAACTCTCTCTCTCTCTCTCTCAGTCTCTGTCTGTTTGTCTGTCTGTCTCTCTCTCTCTCTCCAGTCTCAGTGTCTGTCTGTCTGTCTGTCTCTCTCTCTCTCTCTCAGTCTCTGTCTGTCTGTCTGTCTCTCAGTCTCTGTCTCTGTCGGTCTGTCTGTCTGTCTGTCTGTCTCTCAGTCTCTGTCTGTCTGTCTGTCTGTCTCTCTCCCTCTCCCCCTCTCTCTCCCTCTCTCAGTCTCAGTCTGTCTGTCTGTTTCTCTCTCTCTCTCAGTCTCTGTCTGTCTGTCTCTCAGTCTCTGACTGTCTGTCTGTATGTCTGTCTCTGTCTCTGTCTCTCTCAGTCTCTGTCTGTCTGCCTGTCTCTCTCTCCTATCTCCCCTCTCTCTCTCTCTCTCTCAGTCTCTCTGTCTGTCTGTCTGTCTGTCTGTCTCTCTCTCTCTCTCCATTATATACCCGAGTATGTCAGAAGTGTATATACGACTGAATACGTCTATATAACAATAAGAGAAATAGAACATCTGAATTCAAAACCAAGAGGCTAACAACAGCACCCCTAAAATAGTCCACCATTCCACCCCTAATAGTTTATACTGAAATCACAAGATATGGCTGTGGTTCAATACTCCCCAACGAGTATCCGGTATGCAGTGTCCTTAAATTTCTCTCTGTGAACAGACTTAGGTGGTAGGCAATACGATTAAAGTATGTGTGACAAGCCACGTTCCACGCTAATGTATTTGGAAAAGGAATGGACCCAGATGCTATGAGTAAATAGCAGGGCAGATTGGGTTCTCTGGCCATGGATAGGCGACCTGTCTTTGATAAGGAAACACTTAATTCAAACCAGCTTTATTCCGCTAAAAATGGGCGGTATACCGTTTCCTTCCTTCCAAGGGGCTTGATAAATAAATACTCAGCGAATGACTATCAGTCGTAAAGAATCCTCCTTTTGTGAGTACATGAACTGTTAGTATATATGTATGCATTTACCAACCCTTACTCATGAGCAGGATGCGACACAAGGTTAATTATTTCATCAGAGTTTGAATTCAGAGTTCTCCCTTCTTCTAGACTGGTTGCTTAACTAAGGTTAAAGAGCCCAGACTGTCTTACTACTTATCCATAGCTGGAGGGAGAATAGTTTGATGCATACCTCTCCAGAAGGGTATTAGCAATATATGAAATACAAAAAGAATCGTCCAGGAGTTTAACTCGGGCCGACAGCCATTTCCTTTCCACGATAACCATTACACAACACGCCTCCTTAGTATAGTTTCTAAGAACTCACCAAGAGTTCGAAACCAAGTAATGGCCATCTTTTATAACAGGGATAGAGTTTCATTCGAATGTGACAATAAGTCAAAATCTGGGGAAAATAATATAAAATATGGTAATTCCATGTCAAATCATCCGGACCATGTTACCCACCTCGTTCAATTTTTCTGAAATTTTGTACAGTTGTGGACAATGTTAAAGTTAGACATTCCCCAAAATTTGAGCTTCCAATTCCAAGAATTAGCGGAGTTATGTCGATTTTAAGCTCTCCAAATTTGAGGGTGGTCGCGAAAAATGGCGCTTTTTGTAATCTATTTTTGTCTGTAAAATGAGTTCTAATGCTTCCCTACTCCTAAAATTGTTTTATAAAAGCATTTTTGCTCGAGGAATCCAAAAATGCTATCGGAAACGTCGGAAAGTTAATCAGTTTTAAGTTATTGAGACTTTTGCGATAGCATTTTTGGATTTCATGGATAAAATGCTTTTATAAACAAACTTTTATGATTAGGGAAGCTCTAGAACTCATTTTACAGACAAAAATAGATTACAAGAAGTCGTTATTTTTCGTAAACACCACCAAATTTGGAGAGCTAAAAATCGACATACCGCGAATTTTTTGAATTGGAAGCTCAAATTTTGGTGAATGTCTAACTTTAACACAGTCCACACTGTACAAAATTTCAGAAAAATTGAAGAGGAATGGGTGACAATTTTACTTTTTTTCTGAATGATTTGCCATGGAATTGCCCAATAAGTGTTTTGAAGATTTTCATAAGTATTTGAACAAAAAGGGAAAAATCTATTTGAAATCTTTTTCTTTTTTTTTTTTTTTTTTTTGTTAACACTCATCAAAGGAGAAATGTTAGCATCAAAAGATGATATAAGATCAAAAGTCAACCATAGTAAAACTTGGAGACATAAGAAAAACAAGTGGCTCGAAAGAGGTTGAAGGACGATATGGGCAAAAACGATTAAACCCATACAGGTTACAAAAAATCAAAGCCGCCAAAAGACATACATTGTATCTAGGTTATTGTTGTAGGAAATGGACTAGGTGACCCGAGGCAGAATGCTGGATGAGGCTGTGAGCGTTTCAATTCGCGATAATACCCATGGGATATTCATGAATCCCTTGCCCATAAATAAATGCATTAACATTTTTTAAAAAGCCAATTTCTTCTTATTTATTCCAAAAGCCCAACTGTTTTGAAACACTTTAACCAAAAATATAAACATGAATAAAACCCTCATATATAATCGTCGTCATCATATATATATATATATATATATATGAGTATGGAAAAGATGGAATAAAAACACGACACAATGCTGTTAAAGAGAAAACAATTTATAACATAATCATAGCTGATATTGATCAATATTTCGATTTTACAAAAATCTTCTTCAGAGCCCGTTTACTCAGTGCTGTTTGTGATCGGAGATAAAAGTCAAATGAGTCTCCGATCACAAACACCACGGAGTAAACGGGCTCTGAAGATGATTTTTGTAAAATTGATATTGATCAATATCAGCTATGATTATGTTATAAATTGTTTTCTCTTTAACAGCATTGTGTCGTGTTTTCATTCCATCTTTTTCATACTCATACTGTCGGATTCATTTCCTTTCTTTTAAACTTATATATATATATATATATATATATATATATATATATATAATATATATATATATATATATATACACACACAAGTCCCTATCGGTGTTCGTACCGGACAGGCCATTCTCCGATATCTAGTACCTGCACAGAGCTAATCAATGTGATTTTTGCAAGGTTCGGCAACTTTGTTGTGTCCACGTATAGGTGTCCACTGGAGAACGTCACTTATGAGTTCGTCCTTACTTCTTAAACCGTGTCCAGCATCGTATTCATGTGAGTATGTAAGTGGTCAGCTGCTTTTTTGATGGAGGATATTTCACAACATACTTGTGTAGTTCGCATCTAGCTTTTTTCAAGCGTTTAGTAGTGCAGATATTCAGTAGTATTGACGTGACTGACTACAGCTTGGAATAATTCTTGTTTATTTTTAGTTTGGTTGAATTTGTTGCCAAAAATTGAATCAAATTCTATGACAATGCCACAGAGACATTTAACAAGTTAACACAGGTTTATGGAAATCGAATTATATCATGGGTACAATTTTTTGGATGCCTGAGAAGCAGGGAAAGACGAATTAAAAATAAAATTACATAAATATTTCTAAAGGGTTTACTTATTTTTTAACTTGTTACATATGTTAAATATGAGATTAGCGAAGCCTTTTATTTGGCATGTTGTGTAGTTAGCGACGGTTTAAGGTTGAAAGCTTGTCTTTCATTGGATGAGATTGAATGATTCTCGAAATTCAGGTTGAGCTGTCCATAATTTTCACCAATGATCTGATCCTACTGTTTGCACTCGCATACTAGGATGTCGCCGTTCGGCACGTGATCCACCACGTCACGAATCCATTTCTTAAACATGGAAATTTGAGTTGTTTCAACACTAGGTATACCCAAAATGAGACTAAATTGCATTTTTGACAAAATAACTTTAGCTCCCCGCTAGGGAAAATAATTTACCAAAAATCAGGGCATTATCGGATTTTAATGAAATTTTCAGTGTTTATGTATCAATAAATGATCTTTATAATGCATTACTTATTTTATTTCAAAACTTTTTCATTTTTTCAGGTCACTTATTTTTTAGCCCCACCCTCACC
>CM042153.1:42665085-42690085 GCA_023376005.1 Doryteuthis pealeii
ACAGAATCTGAAAGGGTAGTTAGGTATATACTAATCTTAATAACTAAACGAAAGTGTCGAAAAAAGTAATATACTTACAATTAAATTAAGCGTAACGTATTTAAAGAAAAAAATAATCAACATAAGGGGGCATCTTGTTACATTTTAACACAAACTTGGCTAAATAAAGGGATAAATTTATATATATATATATATATATATATATATATGTGTGTGTGTGTGTGTGTGTGTGTGTGTGTGTAATCCAAAAGTCCAGAGAAGAAATCTTCCTTACGACATAGGAGTTTTTTTAAACAACCTGTCGCAGTTTGAGAGCTCAATGTGTGCTCTTATTGTTAGTCACAGAGCAAATTTATAAGTAAAGAAATAACAAAAGACTTAGAGATTTTGCGTTATAGCCTATTTCGGGGAGCTTAGACAAAGTGTCTAATTCTCCCAGCTCATCAGATGCGAATGATGAATTTTTATTACTTTTAAGGCATTTGGAAACAGATTTTTTTTTTATCTATTTTTTTTTTTTTTTTTTTTTTGTTTATATTGTCCCGTCTGCTCAGCTGTAATGTAATAAAAAGATATTTGACTACTTGTCATTAATTTGTTAGGAATATCTGTTAAATCAATCTATTCCAGATTTTATCTAAATGGGTAACCCAGTTCATTTATTATTAGTTTGTTTATTTTTTCATATGTACCTATCTACCTTAATTTTTTTGTTTTATTATTATTTTACTTTACTTTATTTATTTTATTTTATTTATTTCCTACTTCTCCACTCCTTTTTTTTTCTTTTTTTCCTTTCAAAGTCACTTAAATATACACATACACATATATATATATATATATATATATATATATATATATATATATATATATGAAGATCCGAAAAAAATATATATATATATATATATATATATATATATAATATATATCTTCAATTGTGCTGTGGACTTTTAACTTCCTTTTTGTAGCTGGAATATATCATGAACATTTTTGATACTTATTATACACTTTTTTATATATTTTTACATTAAACTCTTTTGAGTTTTTATAATGCTTCTGTTTTTTTAAAATAAGATTTATTTTATTTTTAACACAGAATACGCATTTTTAAAAAAATAAAAATAAATTCCAGCATCGAAAACCAGCGATCGTTTGTACCCCTCCTTCTAACGGTTATTTTTTTCCGTCTTTCCTTCATATTTTGCTCTTGATGAAGACCGCTCTACTAAAAAGGTCGAAACAGATTATGTCAGCAAACTATTAACATCATTTGTTTTTTCTAAAAATGTTAAATTCATACTGTCAGATTAACTTCCATTTACTTCATAAATATGTATATATTATATATATATATATATAATATATATATATATATATTTTAATTTGTCCCTTTATTTAGCCAGGTTTGTTTTAAAATGTTACAAGATGCCCTTTTGTTGATTCCTTTTATATATATATATATATATATATATATAATATATATATATATATGCTACCAACTCCCATGGTTGAGCACTGTAGGGGGGGGTAATTAATTGAAATTTCACCGTTTAGCGTAAGCCGTTACTCGCCTGTCGCTGTTTACAGACTGGAGTTCTCTGGTGATTGTAAAAACATTCACCGTAGGGATGTATCAATTAATTGTTCACCTCAGACTGACAGCCGCAGGGTAAGGAACTTGGCAGACGAAAATGCTGTCGGGTTTTCGATCCCAGCTAGAGGTAGCTGTTAAAAAGTTGAGCCGCACTGATGAGAAGTAAACATCGAAACACGTGTCTGTGGATGACTGTGGATATATATATATATATATATATATATATATATATATCAGTTGCTTAATCAAACAACGTATGGCATGGTAAGTTATTCAGCCTGATAAGCCTATGAAAATATTCGCACTAACAATGACTAACGTTTACTGTGACACAGAGCTGACGCCACTCCGGTAGTAAAAGGGTGTCATCTGTCGACATGCCCCGTATAACAAGGCAATCCCATCCGCCATTTTTGTCGTCTTTCACTCTTTCATTTCCTCACTGTCCACTCGATAACGTTTCTGTCGTTCACACTAACATTTGTTTGACGGTTCTCCCGCTTTACAATAAGAGGAACCCAACAGTGTTCATTGTGCCTTTACTAAGACTTCAACTTTTGTGACCTTCTGCCAATCTCAGCAAAGTTTACATACAGTCTCGCCCATATATAAGTCAATCCCAACCATATTTTGTGTTAGTAACTAAAGTCGTCGGGGTGGCCTAAAATCGGTATCAGCCAGATATCGAGGGAGTCTATCCCCTTTTCACTTGTGCTAGACGAAAGAGATTGTTTTTGCATCTGAGGTGGGTCGCCACACCTATTATCAGGTCCTTACATTACCGCTCAGATCCCTGTGCTACTCATACGCTGAGATAGCGAGGGCCGGTATCGAACCAAGAACCTTGTGGTTCCTAGTCGGACACTCTACCGACTGATTGAATCTTCTTCAAAAAGATAGTCTTCTAAGTGTTTTATTCTCCCTAGTAGAACATCATACAATCAAAAATAATATTATTATTATTAACTCAATTAATTTTTTTCAAATCCGCCTTAGCTAGAGGTTCATTTGAGGCTGAGTGACTGCAAGTCTCCTCAGATCTCCAGCACTCTTCTGATTATTCTAGCATTTTAACAGTGCTGTTGTTTGGATGGTCTCCACTCTTCTGTTGATTTCCAACATCCAGACTCTTTTTTCAAATCCTTGGGGACTGTTCTGAGGGCACCACTAACAATTGGCCCGACTTTTGCTTTCATGAATAATTGATATTTCGGACTGTTGTCCTCATCTTTATTGTATATAAACACAATGTTCAGGCCACTCTAACCTCGGGTTCTGTTGTAGGTATTTTCTTTATTGTTTTAATTACCTTCAGATAAGTTATCTTCATACTTATTATTACCCATGAATTCAAACGCAGTTTCGGAGCTTAATCGTTACTGCTCATTCAAGGGCGTTTGAATCAGCACAAACACATAGACTCATTGACAAAATTGTGATTAGATACAGAAAAATTAAATGGAAGACGTTACCTATTTTAAAAACTGAAATCTCAAAATGTCGTAAAAACGTTATCACTTATCAGCACAAAGGGCAGTTTAATATACACAACATTAAAAAAAATGTGGTAACACAATACACAAAACATAAAAACATGGTAGTAACAACAAAAACACAAAAAAAGAATATTACAATATAGAAAAATATTTTAAAATGAGGGACACAGTACACAAACATAAACAAATGAGGTAGTACAATACAAAAACATAAAAAAGCAGTACAATACACAAAATATAAAAAGAGGTATCAGAATTCACACAATATAAAACATGTGGTAGAACAATACGCAAAACATAAAAGTAATGTAGTACAATACACAAAAACAAAAAAAGTGGTAGCACAATACATTTAAAAAAGACAATACAATACATAAAATAGAGGGAGCACAACGCACAAAACATAGACAAACGAGGTAGGATAATACCTAACACACAAAAAGTAGCATCACAATACACAAAATATAAAAAGAGCTAACACACTACACAAAATATGAAATAAACATGGCAGAACAATACACAATATACAAATCATAAAAGCATAATTCAAAAAACATTTCAAAAATGCACAATGCAAAAAACATTTTTTAAAAACATGGTAGGAAAAAACACAAGTGGCAGCACAATACATAAAACAAAAAAATACCACAATACACAAAATATTTTTTTTAATGTAGCAGAATACGCAATACATAAAAAGATAGCACAATACGCAAAAAAACAACACACAACACAATACACTAAAATTTAAATAGTTGTAGCATAATACACAAATTTTCAAGAGGTAAGACAATGCCTAAAATAAAATAGTCATTGTACAATATCCGACACATAAAAAAAAAGATGTAGCACAGTACACAACACAAAAATATACAGCACAATACCAAACACATAAAAACGAAAGAGCGATACGCTTTCTTGAACAAAAATCAAGGTTTTACCTTTGCTCAGAATCGACTAATATAAGAATGTATACCGTATTCACCTTTCTGAGAGAGACCTGACCTCGGACGAATACCAGAGTTTCTGTCTGATTACGACTCCAAGAAGTAAATTCTCAACTTTTTTATTCAATAAATACAGGATTCAAACATTTGAATGTTGTTCGTGATCACGATCGATATATACGTTTATAAATATTATGAAAAAAAGTTACCATACATAATAATACTTATGATTATATTTCTATGAAGCAATCTGTATTCTACAAGGCCTACATTAATCCATTGAAAATAAATAAATAAACAAACATTGTTGTGCCTAAATACGTACAAGTATCTCTTGAATTGCTAGGTTATATTCCCAAATCCGTTTTCTGAAATTCGTATAGATACATTTTATTTTCAAACATTATGTTAGTAATCTTTATACAGGAGGGTTTCAAAAAATACGCAACACTAACAGAAAAGAATTAAACTGCAAGTAATTTTTACGCTACACAGTGCTACTGTATGGCTTCACCACTTGGACTAGATATGAACTACCCAAGGATGTAGCGTGATACCGAAGCACCCCACAAAAAACAGCTGTTCGGCCACTTACCTCTTCTCACACAAACAATCCAAGTAAAACGGACAAGACACGCTGGACACTGCTGAAGAAGCAAGGATGAACTCATAAGTAACGTTTTCTTTTGGACACCTACACATGAACATACCTGTGCAGGCCGCCCAGCAAAAACCTATATTAATAAGCACAGTGCTGATATTGGATGCTGTGCAGAAGACCCTGCCAACTGCAATGACCGATAGGGACGGGTGGTGAGAGAGAGTCATGGGAATATGTGCTGTCAGCGCGACTGGATAATGATGAGTCACGTGACAATATTATACTAGAGACAACAATATTGGGTAGTTGAAGCGATTGTGTCATCCGCAAGGTTCATTCATGCATCCACTTCTTTATATAATCTCATGTGTGCCGTTACCTTTGAACAAGCGTTGTTGAGACGGGTTTTTTACGTAAAAATATGTCCAGTAGTATGAAAGGCGAATTTTATACGAAGAATTAATATCAAATCCTGCTGTTTGAATGACGGTTTTCAAGTTTTTTGTATCTGAATATTTTGCCACTTATGAAATGTTCTAGTGAGCGAAACAAATGAGTGTTAGGTAGATGTTAAATCCGGGTAGTTTGGAGGATGTGGAAGAACCTCACATCATAACAATCTTATATTTGCTTGGGTTTGTTGGGCTGCAGTCGTTGAAAATGAAAGTGATTACATTTTTGATAATGATATTTAGATAAATCTAACTTAAATTTGTTTTTTTATATTTTCTATGGTAATTACTTTCAGAACAAACACACACACACACACACACACACACACACACACAAACATGCGTGTATATATATATATTATATATATATATATATATATATATATAGGGTAAGATAATATGAAAACGCACAGATGTTGTTCAAGTAAAGTTGGGTTTTTTTATGCTAATATTGCAATATTTCAATCTGTTAAAAATCATCTTCAGGAAACTTGTTGTTAAACTTTATTTGAACATCTGTGTGTTTTCAAAAAAATATTATCCTTATATTTATCAGATTTATTCCTCACTTTTAATATATATATATATGAAATTTAACATTTTGAAAAAACATATGGTGTTTGTTATGTAATTGTTTTTTCAAAATGTTAAATTTCATACTGTCGGATTAATTTCGATCTATTTATATATATATATATATATATATATATATATATATATATATATATATATGTGTGTGTGTGTGTGTGTGTGTAGAATTAAACAAAAGACACATCTCCTGTTTAACAATTTTATTTTTCATCTTTTCGAGTTTTCTGGCAACTTTTTAATATTTGGGTGGAATTAATGTAATTGAAAAAAAAAAAACTGGAACATATCACCCCTGATGATGGCACTTCCAAGTGCCGAAAGTACTCGGGACCTGAACTTTGGATTCGAATTCCACTCAAATATTAAAAAGTTGACCAGAAAACTCGAAAAGATAAAAAATAAAATTGTTAAACAGGATATGTGTCTTTTGTTTAATTCTACATGTATAAATGAAAGAATGCTGCCCAAATACACACATGTATATATATATATATATATATATGTGTGTGTGTGTGTGTGTGTGTGTGTGTGTGTGCACGCGTGCACGTGCGTGTGTAATAACAGGTGATATCAAATATCAAGTACTTCCTCTATATACAAGGTGAGATCAAAAAATATGTAGACAAAAGCTTATTTTTAAAAATTCAAAATAAAGAGTTGAGCACAGTTGAAGAACATATAATGATATTATACAGTGGAGGTCTAATGGTTATCGTCGTAGAAGATGGACATTGGAGACGAGTTCAAATCCTGCTCGAGGATGTTTGCATTTCACATAGCGCTAATACTAGTATTGTTATTAGTGCGTATAAAATTTTGCAATGTGTCTTATATATCACTAAGAAATAAAGATTTATATAATATATGGTGTGGTTAATTTGCATACTGGTTTTAACAAAACGGGTTTAATAAATGATTACTTGGTGTCATCGATTTTTAGTATTATTGTTTTATTATTAAATGTATTAAAATCCAACGTATAATTTTATATTGAAATCAATTAGAATAAAGTAAAAATAAGTAATATTTTCTGTGTTCATATTCAATTCATTAGTCTTTTTTATTCGATATAATATTTAATTATATTAAAACTTTAAGGGGGCGCATATTTTTGCTAATTTATATAATAAAAATGGTTGGGTGTTTACGGTCGAAAAAATCATATAGGTGCTAGGGTTTGATTGATTAGATCGCACTTCTTCGATCGCTTTGTCTAGCCAAATAAAGTGAAGAGTTGGAGTATTGCATGTCCTATGTGATTCACGGGCTCCTAGTGTAGCTTAAGTACGGACTAAAGTGGAGTGAAACATGTCATGGACTGCTCAGCCACCAGGATCCTATCCTTAGGCATTATGAGTCACCACCCATGGCCAACAGGTGGTACCATTGTGTGTGGAGGTCTTACTCCTTTGCAGAGGTACAGTCGATATACCGCACCCCAGCCGAAAGGCGGAAATCCAAGAATACAAGGATTGAGAAAAATAATATTTTATTGATTCTTCATTTCAGTTTTGTAAATTCAGCTTCAGTCTCGGTATTTTTTGAAAATACCTCGTATTCCTCTGGTTTGTTTGGTTTGTTTTGCGGCATATCAACCTCAGTGAGTCATTTAATGCGATAAAGTTTTGAAATAAATTCATTCCTAATGGATACTATTTTTTTAATAAACTCATGTTTTTCTATTTTATCCAGAGATAGGACCCTACAGGTACTACCACTCCGGGTCAGAGTAGACCAGGGAGTAATTTTGATGAAGGGGTGTTCCATATTCCCCAAACTTCCAAAACTGGAACCTCACCATCAGATTGAATGAGTTTAACGTCATTCCCAGGACATGAAGACCCTCAGCCACCGCTTTAGCACCCATATGATAAAAAGGGATTCCATAAGGGAAATAGGGTTTAGGGCAATTATATAAGTGCTAGGGCTTGATGTGACCAGCAGATCGATCGGAGAGGGCCTCTCCGATCGCCCGTCTAGCCCAAGTAAGGCCAAAATGGAGTTTTGCGTGTGATGGACAGCTCAGCCGCCTGGGTTCCATCCTTAAGCATCACGGGTTGCCACTTACGGCCAACAGGTGGCCCCGTTGAGGGAGTCCTACTCCTCTGCAGAGGTGCAGTTGGCGTATTTTAACACTCCAGACAACAGGGCGGTGTATTTCTCTGGCGCAGCACACTCATCGAAATCTGTGACAAGCTACATTCATACCTACTCATCACATCCTTGTCACTCCCTTTTCCGTCGCTTGTGAGTTACAGTACGTAACAATATTGTCTGCGTTGAATACCGCTAGGGGTCGCTGTCACTTGCATATCGCCTTGATTTTTCATCACGATCTCGGCGGTCGAATCTGACACCTATAATTATCAGAACGACCACACAGTCTGCTATTATCGACTGAAGCCTGCCACTAAAACTACCATCAAAGCTTTTATCGACTCGGCACGGCCATTACTATCGGCTTTATAATCTTCGGCACCATGTTCAGGACAATTGTGGAGGAAGCATTAAGTTGGATTGAACAAGTGGTTCTTGTCAAAGACTTTTAACGAAAGCAATTGAGAACAAAACGCGAATCCATTCAAAGCTAACACTCGGATCCTTCCATATAAATACGCATTTCTTTCCCGTTCTCACGCCTACTGATACTGTCAAGGAGTCTCTCTCTCTCTCTCTCTCTCTTCTCTCTCTCTCTCTCTCTCTTCTCTCTCTCTTCTCTCTCTCTCTCTCTTGTCAACGTTTCTGTCTCTGCTTATATATTTCTCCCCCGGTTAAACACATTTTTTTTCCCGTTCTCACGCCTACTGATACTGTCAATAAATCTGTCTGTCTGTCTGTCTGTCTCTCTCTCTCTCTCTCTCTCTCTCTCTCTCTCTCTCTCTCTTCATTGTCAACGTTTCTGTCTCTGCTTATCTGTTTCTATCTATCTCCCCTGGTTAAATACATTTCTTTCCCGTTCTCACTCCCACTGATACTGTCAAGGAGTCTCTCTCTCTCTCTCTCTCTGTCTCTGTCTCTCTCTCTCTCTCTCTCTCATATTGTCAACGTTTCTGTCTCTGCTTATAAATTTCTCCCTGGTTAAAAACATTTCTTTCCCGTTTTCACGCCTACTGATATTGTCTTTGGCGTTTTCTCCTGTCTTTTGTCTCTGCCGTCAGTTCTTCTCTCTCTTTCTCTCTCTCTCTCTCTCTCTCTCTCCTCTCTCTCTCTCTCTCTCTCTGCCTAATTTTATCTGTCCCCCGCCTCTATCTCTCTGTCCCCCACTCTCTCTCTCTTTCTCTCTCTCTCTCTCTCAGTTTCTCTGTTCCCTCTATCTCTGTCCCTGTATCACTGCCACCCCTCTCTCTCTCTGTCACTGTCTCTCTACCCTCATTTTCTCTAAACCCTCTCTCTCTCTCTTCTCTCTCTCTCTCTCTCTCTCTCTCTCTCTCTCTCTCTCTGTTCCTGTTTCTCTGCCCGTCTCTCTGTCTCTCTCTCAGGTTCTAACGAGATTTACCCAACTCGTTCGCCAACCCGTTCGTCACAGGTAGGATGTGACACAAGTTCGCAAGCATAGAGCACTTAGCGAGGATAGAATTCGCTATTCAATAATAATGGATCTGCGAGACCAGCATTCTAAGCACTGTGCCACGATGGAATATCTTTTTGGTTTACCTAACGCGTTTCCCCACGCGTAGAATATGACACAAAGCTGCAAGTATGGGGCAAACATCGAGGATCGAACTCTCTATTCAGTAGTAATGAATCAGTGAGATTAGCCTGCTAACCATTTCATCACGATGGGACGTCTTTAATATTTCAAATATAATACAGAAAAATAACCTATTCCTAAAATTATAATATGCAAATTATTAGCTACTTTTATCGTTAAATCTTTAGTAAGCGAATAATTTTTATTTCAATTAAGACGTGAAATTTATCACCTCCATAATATATATATATATATATATATATATATATATACCGACCCCTCCGCACGAGCAGCATGTGAAACAAGGTCAATTTCTTAAGCGGAGTTTAACAGGTTTGAATTCAGAGTTTTCCTTCTCCGAGACCCGTTGTCTAACTAAGGTTAAAGAGTCCAGTCTGCCCTACTATTTACCCATAGCTGGAGGGAGAGTAGAATTCATACCTTTCCCAAGGGTATTATTATTTACCTCATATAAATACACGTTTAATTCTTAGCTTTTTTTCAATTGTTATATTTTTAGGGGTGAAAGAGGAAATAAATTGAACGAAAATAGTTTTTATCACTTCAACTCAAAAACAATTTAGAACTGAATGTAAGTTTTTGTCATATGCACAATTCTTTTTAAAATCAAAGTATGTTTCAAAACACTCACGGAGTTAGGGTTAATTTTTTTTTTTAATAATGTTTTAGATGTAGGTATTTAATCAACCCGTTCGTCACGAGTACGATGTGACACAACGTCGCAAGTGTGAGGCGTCCAGTGAGGGATAGAACTCAATTTTCAGTAGTAAGAATATGCGTGAGAAAATTTAGACCATTACACACGATGGACGCCTTTAATATTTTAAATGTAAACAACAAAATAATCTACTCCTAAAATTATAATACGTGAATTCTTTTCTTCTTTTATCATCAAACATTTAATCAACGAATGATTTTCATTTAAATTAATAAGCGAAATTTTTCACCTACAAATAAGGACACGTTTAATTCTTAGCTTCTCTTAATTGTAAATTATTTTAGAAAAATAAAAGAAATTTAAAAAAGAGAATAAATTAAACGAATATATTTTTCATCACTTTAACTGGACAAAAAATTAAGAACTGAATGTAAGTTTTTGTCATATATACCAAAACATATTTCTAGAAAAATAAGTGTTTGTTTAAAATTTCTCACAAGTTTCATTTTTTAAAATAATATTTTAAATGTAAACCAAAAAAATTCCTAATAATAAACGGACATTGTGATAATTGAATGCTCAGTGATATTTTTTATAAGAATTTGCTAAATTTCCCTTTTAACCACTATTTACTCCCGTCTTTCTCCATTCTCACTTCCTAATGTTTCTAAGATCCTTTTAGTCCGGTCGGGGACCAGCTACCTGTGTTAGTATATATATTATATATATATATATATATAATATATATATATTATATATATATATATGTATGTGTATATATATATATATATATATAATATATATATTATATATATATATATAAACGGCGAGAAAATAAGAGAAGAAAATATAATAAACACAGGATGTTATGATCAGGGGAAACAATTTTATGTGTCAATACTTAAGCATTTCGGTATATTGTACCATCTTCAGGACACTGTTAAGTAATGTTTATGTGAGGGACAAAATGAAAGATGTTAAGTGTATTGTGAATGTGTGAATATGATGTTATTAACCGTTAATTTTTATATGCGCCTTTGTTTACGAAAGTGAATGACGTGATCATTGCATGTGCAAAAATGGAAACAACCGCGGATATAAAAAATTAACGGTTAATAACATCATTTTCACACATTCACTATACATTTAACATCTTTCATTTTGTCCCTCACATAAACATTACTTAACAGTGTTCTGAAGATGGTACAATATACCGAAATGCTTAAGTATTGACACATAAATTGTTTCCCCTGTTTGTTATATTTTTTGAAATATTTTTCTCATATATATATATATATATATATATATATATATATATATTGTTCATTTCATATATGAGTTCATTTGATATGATTTTTACTTACTTGCTAAAGATATATACATTTACTCATCAGATTAACACTGAGGCTTTCTGTTTTTCATTGTACAAATCAATGTCCATTTATATATATATATATATATATATATATATATATATATATATATATATTGTGGTGTCCGAGTAATTCCAGTGAGGACAATTGCAAACGACAAGGCCGGTCCTAATTGTAACCGCTTGATGTATTGTCTTAAATATGGTGGCAACTTTGGCATGAAAACCAATAGTAACAATCGTCATCTCGTTGTCAAACATATTTAGTCTTATCAGTTTCATTTTTTCATTTATATGGAAGCATGTCTCTGTGAAGCAAAGCAGTCAAAGGATCAAAGAAAGAAAAATCAACAAGATAATTCATAGAGTTTTAAAAGCAAGCAGGAAAAAAATAAATATAGCAAGTATTTGTCAACCACTCCACCACAGGTATGGATTTTTAAGCGGAATACAGCGGGGTTCGAATGTAGAGTTTTTCTTCACCTAGACTCATTGCCTTACCAAGGGAAAATAATCGAGTCTGCCCTACTATTTACACATAGTTCGGGAAGAGAACAGATTGATTCGCACCTTTCCCAATGGCATTATCGTGAAGAGAAACGCAAACAGTCTCAGTATTATTTGGATTATTCGGATTACTGTCCCCATCTTAATTGTTATCTGTACAACGTTTCGGCCGATGTGCCCTCCGGCCTTCTTCAGGTATTTCTTGACGGACTGGGAAGCCTTCTCTAACTCGGGAACTCCGATTGGACACATAGCGTAGTGGATAAAGGCGTTGAGTTAAGATAGTTCTAAGTGATAGTTATCTCTAAGCTGCAGGTTCAATCCTGGTCAAGGGGGACAGTAATATAGAATAATAATTAACACAGCTTAACACCTGTACCCAGCTATGGTTGGCGGAATGAAAACAGGGTACCCCCCGTGGATTGAATAAAGGGTTGGGTTCGAAGTTCCGGATGGCTACCGATTACGACAAGAAGGTTCCCGAAATCGAAAAGAAGGTTCCCGAAATCGAAAAAAAGGTTCCCGAGTCCGACAAGAAATACCTGAAGCAGGTCGGAGGGCACATCGACCGAAACGTTGTACAGATAACAATAAAGATGAGGAAAATAGTCCGAATGATCTAAATAATAAACTCTAATTATTGAGAATTTATCACATTTGTAAATATTTTAAATCGTATTAATCGGATGTGAGTCGACAGCAAACTCAACAGCTGTTGAAAACAGCAACAATAATTATAATAATTTATCAAGGAATATATCGATTAAATGCTAATTATATTGAGCTTTATATATATATATATATTATATATATATATATATATATATATACATACACACACATATATAAACACACTCATATATACATATATATTTTCATATACATGTACACACACATATATATATTACACACACATATATATATACGCACACATATACACAGACACACATGTATACACATATATATACACACACACACGTGTATACACTCACATATATATATATATCACACACGTATATACACATATATATATACACACGTATATACACACATATATATATACACACGTATATACACATGTATATATGCACACACGTATATGCATATATATGCACACACACACCTATATAAATATACACACGCATATACATATATATGCACACACACACACACACATATATATATATATATTATATATATATATATATATATACACGTATATACATATATATGCACACAGACACACACATATATATACACAACGTATATACATATATTTGCACACACACACACACACGCATATACATATATATGTACACACACGCATATATATATATATATATATATGAGAAGTAAACAAACAAACAATGTGTTTTTGATATAGCTTTTTTAGCCGACAATTTTTGGGAGAATATGTGCCTAATTGAAGTTGTACTTATTTTGAAAATTAAATAATTGATAATTAATGAAATCAATAATCAAAAATCAATCTCTGTATGTACATTTCAGGCTGAAATGTACATACAGAGATTTTTTTCTCGATTTATTTAGCCTTACATTTGAATAGGTATGTCCGCCTAATTCATTAATTATCAATTAATTAAAAAAATACATAATATATATAATATACGATAATATGAACCTTAAAATTGAACTTAACAGCTGTTTGAGACGACCTTGAAAATGTTGATAATAATGAAAATGTTAATTATTATTATCTCTAAGAACAATAATACACACACACACACACACACACACACACACACACTAATACACACACACATACACATATATATATATATATATATGCAATAACTACTGAATATTAATTTCTTTTATTTATGTATGTGTTTATTTTCAATTAAATATAATACAAATCCAATAAACAGACTCGACATAGATTTTAAAATTTAGTGGAAACAGTCTTTAATAATACTGATTACGTCAAAGCAAAAATTGATAATATACAAAGGATAACAAGTGGAGGTTATGTGGTGACAGATATGAGACAGTTAATCACATAATAATCGAACGCAGCAACTGGCACAAAAGGAATACAAGAGTAGGAAAAAAAGGTAATCCATAGAAAAAAAATTAATATTTGGCCATATTGACAAATGGTATTTGCTTAAATAAGATTTTGTCCGAGGAAATGAGACGCGTTACATCTGGAATTTTGATACAAAAAGATCACCCGCCTCATCGGTTGG
The DNA here is from genome assembly GCA_023376005.1 of Doryteuthis pealeii. Taxonomy (NCBI): domain Eukaryota; kingdom Metazoa; phylum Mollusca; class Cephalopoda; order Myopsida; family Loliginidae; genus Doryteuthis; species Doryteuthis pealeii. Next base: position 42,679,226 of record CM042153.1, read on the forward strand.
GTCTGGAGAATACGCCGACTGCGCTTCTGCAGACGGGTAAGACCATCTGATGGTCTTGGGTAGTGACTCGTGGTCCTTAAGAGGGAATCCCCGTGGGTGATATGCAACACTCCATTTTTGTCCTTACTTAAGCTAGAGGAGCTTTCAGAGAGGCAATCGGCTGTCCATCAAGCCTTAGCACCTATATGATTTTCCCAATCTTATTTTGTCTTCATGACAAACCCCAACCCTTTATCATATATATATTATCAACTCCTCCGCACGAGCAGGATGCGACACAAGGTCAATTTCTTAAGCGAGTTTAACGGGTTTGAATTCAGAGTTTTCCTTCTCATAGACAGGTTGCCTAACCAAGGTTAAAGAGCCCAGTCTGCCCTACTATTTATCTATAGCTGGAGGGAGAGTAGGATTCATACCTTTCCCAAGAGTATTAGCGCTATGTGAAATGCAAACAGTTTCGTCTAGGATTTGAACTCAGGTCGACGATTCCATTTCCTACGACTCTAACATTAATGCCAAGCGCCTCCAATTTATCATATATGAACAAGAAGGCAGTGGCTGAGGGTCTTAATGTCCTGGTATGGCTAAGTTATAAGTAAATAGCGTCTAATGGTAAAGTTCCAATTTTGAAGCTCTGGGGGAGTGTGGGTACCCCCTTCATCACCATTACTTCCAGGTCCACTCTGGCCCGAATGGTAGTACCAGTTAGGGTCCTGTCTATGGGTTAAATAGAAAAAAATGTTTAAAAATTGAGTTAAAATATTTGAATACTAATCAAAAATGAATAAAACAAAACGTCTTCGACATGAAATAACCCAACAAGGATTGTCGTGCCGTAAAAAACAACCCAGCCACCAACCAACCAAATCCCTCAGTCCCGGACAGCAGACCAGATACATAATTAATTAACAAGGAGTACTTGTAATCTAGTGGATTTTACTGTTCCAGCATATCGTAAAAGACAGTGAAACGATAGAGAAATACTTAGATCTTGCAAGAGAGCTCAAAAACATTTGGGGAACCTTAGGGCATCGGTAATACCAATTGTATTTGGAACATTTGAAAGGGTTCCCCACGCCTGAAAAAGAAAGTGGGCAACTGGGGATAAAGCCAGAATTCGCCCAAGCTGTAGCCTTATCAGAACTACTGTGTGGTGGCACCACTTGGACTTTGACGATACAATTGGGAAAAAAAAGGATAGAAGGAAATTTAACAAAGATGATGCGTGCTATCGAGCAAATCTCTGACGAAAATCTTGGAGAAAAATCTAGATGAGAATTACACATGAATGATATGTACGTTTTTTAAACAAATCCTGGAAGTAGTAATTCACAAAAAGCCGCAATACAACCACTTACGTCCTATCACACAAACCATCCAAGTCAAACGAATGAGACACGCTGGACACTTTTGCAGAAGCAAGGACAAATTCATAAGTTACGTTCTCCTGTGGTCACATACACATGGACACATGGAAGTGGATCAATCAGCAAAGACTTATATTTCTGGATGTCATGAAGAGGACTTAATAGGAGCGATGACTCATAGGTATAAGTCGCGAGAGAGAATAATGTAAACCCGTGCTGTCAACATGACATGATATATATATATATAATATAATATATACACGCATATATATATATATATATATATATAGCGTGTGTGTATGTGTACCTTGACTCGCGATTACTCCAATTTACGCCTTTTTCCGAGTTACGGGCTAATATTTGTGCTATGGGCGAGCTTCAGATACGCTCATATAAATAAGTTCACTGAAAAACTTATTCAAATAAATTTATAACGCAAAAAAAAAGTATTATTTATAAGAAAATAAACATTAGAATTATTACAGCACGTAATTCATTACATTCTATTTCATGAGCTTTTAATACAATAGTGGTAATGTTCTTATTTAAAAACACGGCAGAGAAATTAGGGTGTTGTTTTTTGGTGGTGGCTGGAACGGATTAATGACATTTCAGTTTCTTTCAATAGGCTAAATTGATTTGATATACGAGGAAATTGTTACAAGCGAACAAATAAAACTTGTAAGTCAATATACCACTGTATATATATATATATATATATATATATATATATATATATATATATATATATATAATATATATATGTATGTGTGTGTGTGTGTGTGTGTGTGTGTGTGTGTTAAAAACTAGTATTGTATAATAAAGTAAATAGTGTTCGATGCTAAAAAGCGTAAAATGTGAAATTATGATCTCGCGTTATGCTTTCCCTACTCCGGTTTCATGTGACATCACAATTATTAGACGGATATATATATATATTATATATATATATTATAGAGAGAGAGAGAGAGAGAGAGAGAGAGAGAGAGAGAGAGAGAGAGAGAGAGAGAAGACTGACAGAGATAGATAATGCGAGAATTATTACTAGCTGTAGATGTATCAGTGCTACTATATATTTACACAATATTATTAGTAATAGTAATACTATATATGATTTGTAAGTGAATAATTCATAGGCTAGTTGGTTATTTTGTTTAATAGCATATCAACACTTTTATCAACAATGTGTGTGTGTGTGTGTGTGTGTGTGTGTTGTGCAAACGCATTTGGTAACCATAAATATTTAAATGTACAATTCTATAGACATTTTAAAAGCTGGACTGATCAAATTTAACAGACAGAAATAAAAAAGAAAAGGAAAACTATTTTAGCTGCGTTTTAAGGCCAGAGAAAATGGTGCAATTTGTGCTGCAATATTTATTCCCGCCTCTTTCTAGATATGGCCTCGCGCAGATTGTTTTTAGTTGAATATCTTTAAGGCTCGAAATTCCAAATTTTATTTCCAGACAAATCCTATCAAATATTTCAATCACACTCACACACAAAAAGAGAAACTAATTAAAAACCAAGTGCAAATTGGAAATTGCTTCATCACTTTCATCCAATCAAATTTTTCGAATTGATGATTGCTTTTAGAGTTTCTTATATTATTTTCCAATACATTTTCTATTGGGAAAAGAAGTCTGTTATTATTACTGTTAGTATTCAGATCATTATTATTATTACTTTGCTTCTTTTTCTTTCGTTCTATTCTTTCTTTTTATCACCCCCACTCTCTCTCTCTCTCTCTCTCTCTCTCTCTCTCTCTCTCTCTCTCTCTCTCTCTCTCTCTCTATCTATCTATCTATCTATCTATCTCTCTATCTCTCTCTCTCTCATCTAAATCTTTGGGTTTTTTTCTTTGTTCTTTACTACTTTGCTTCTTTTTCTTCGTTCTCTTCTTTCTTTTTATCACCCCCATACTCTCTCTCTCTCTCTCTCTCTCTCTCTCTCTCTCTCTCTCTCTCTCTCTCTCTCTCTCTCTCTCGTCTAAATATTTTTCCAATCTCTAAAAACGTTATTATTATATCCACCCAGTCTTTTACATGTTTCGTCTTCTTCTCCTGAGAGTTTTTCACACCAGCGTTAGCTAATGGTTTTTCACTTGAGTCTTGAGTGACAACAAGTCTCCTCAGGTCTCCAGGACTCTTCTGAGTATTCTAGTCGATTGCGGCCATGCAGTTGTCTAGGTGGTCTCAATTCTTCCGCTGATTTCAAGATCCTCCAGTTTTTTTCCAAGTACTTTGGGATCGTTCCAAGTGCACTAATTACAATTGGTATCACTTTCATCCTCATATTCCATAGCTTTTTAAATTATCTGACAAGGTCCAGGTATTCATTATTTATTATCATCATTATTTTGGTTGGTTTTGTAGTTTTGCTTTACGGCATATCAATCCTTTTCGGTTTATTTAATACTGAATCAAGTCATTTTTAATTTTTAAAAAACGGACTCAGAACCTGCTGTTGCTTAAAGAATGTCACGTGAGATTTGAGAGATTTAGTCGATCGAGGGGAGATGTGAATTTTATTTGCCTAAATTTTGACTGTCAAGACCTGTGACCTGTTATGTTCGACCCATCCCCTATTCAGAGTGCCAAGGGTGGTGATGAATATTACAGGTGTAATGGTTAGCTGGTTGGACCAAAAAAGTCGTCGGGGCCGCCTAATGTCAGTATCAACAAGAGAGCGAGGGAGTCTATTACCTTTTCACTAGCGCTAGACCAAGAAGATGACTTTAGCGTCTGAAGTGGAACACCACACCTACCATCACCTCCTCACTTTACCGCACAGAACCCTGTGCTACACATACGCTGAGTTGGCGAGGGCCGGTATCGAACCAGGAACCTTGGGGATTCCTAGCCAAACCCTCTACCGACTGGGATCAAAAGACCATTGTTAATGAGTTCGATTCTTACTGTGTGTCCTATACCGCTAGTCTTGTGCTTTACTCGCCTCAGTTTAGTAAATGATAATAATGATATACTTAAGATAGATTGAATATTAATACCATTTCCTGAGAATCAAGATGCCATAAATATCTACAATTCAGTCCATTAGTACACAGAAATTACATGAATATCATTATTAATTCCTAAGACGGAATAATTATGCAAGGGTTTCTCTTGTGGTCACTGATAAGCACATGCAAAGCGTTAACCTTTGTTCCATTCACGAATGGGCTGATTAAGAGTCGAATTTTGGCGCTGAGTCCGAAGACAGGCCAACGAAGACACCGATCAGTGCAGATACTAATTTCTTGATCTATTGACCTTTCCTATCAAAGGTAGGAAAAGGGGTAGGGGTAACTGTTTTAGCCTCTCGCTCAAGATGATTGACTGTATTTCTAGACAGCTGTTAGTCCCCACACACACGCACATACACACACACCTTGACCCATGGCAATGTCAACCTGTAGCTGGATTAGAGCGTGCGGTAGAAGGGTTCTCGGCAGACCGAATCGAAATTCCTGAAACATCTTAGGGTCATGCACCATCCCGGGAAAATTTCCCGTGAACATTTCTCTACAGGTTCTTCTGCAACTCTAAACACGTGACCCCCCTGCAATTTGGCTGGTATCCATTGATAGATAAAACTGAATTAGAATTTGAGACGACTGAATTAAATATTTTATTCCCAGGGATTCAAAGGTTACAAAGTAATAATATATAAAAGTTTTGTATCATTTGGATTATTCGGACTATTGTCCTCATCTTGTTATTTTGTACAACGTTTCAGTTGATGTGTCGTCCGGTCAGGCGGACATTCTAACCACTACACTAATGTCCGCCTAGCAACCTGACAGGTAGGGTTCGAACCGCGCACAAAGCACTGCCCTGTCTATAGCTCTGCTAATGAGGCCTAATGGGCTGAAATGTAAATACAGAGATCGACTTTTTCTCGATTTGTTAACGCTTTACATTTAAACCGATATGCACGCCTAATTCATCTAATTATAATTAATCAATTAACAAATTAGGTATGACTTTAATTAAGCACATAATCTCCCTAAAAATTGTCGGCCTCCGCCATTCAAACACATCGTTTGACCACTTCACACACACACACACACACACACACACACATATATATATATATATATATATATATATATATATATATATATAATTAGGTATCACTGGTTTTTTGCTTTTTGTGCAAAATTTATGAAGATTTGATTTACATTCAAATATATTTAAAAATTATAATATACATAGAAATATCATCGAAATTCTACCTAAAAATGTCCAGCATTTGTAAATCTCAAAATTTAACAAATCAATACTCCAAGGTTTCCCCCATCTACCCAGACAACGCTGGGTAGCCGTTTCTAGTATATATATAAAGGTCAGTTGGTGTGTATGTATGTATGTATGTATGTAGGACACTACAAAAATAAGATTAACGACAAAGTAAATATAAACACACATTCATTATCACCAGAGTTTGCTTTTCCTGCAAAAATAATGAAGATTTTATTTATATTCATGAAGATATTTAAAAATTAGGATTTGAATAGAGAGAGAAGGGAAAGTCATTGGCGGCGTTCATGGTTAAAACATGAACAAATCAAATATGGAAGATCAAAACAATCAATGGATCTGCGAAACTAACTTTTTTATATTCCACCCTCTACCCAAGCAACGCCGATTGGTTGGATTTTACGGCATGTCAACCCTTATTGGGTCATTTTATGCTGAAAACGTTTTGTTTTATTCATTCTTGATGGGTACTCGATTTTTTTAACACATTTTTTTTAAACTCATTTTGTTTTTATCTAACCCATAGATGGGACCCTAACAGGTACTACCACTCAGGTTCAGAGTGGACCTGGGAGGAAATGGTGATGAAGGAGTTCTCCATATTTCCCAGAGCTTTAGAACTGGAACTTCACCATCAAATAGTTTACTGTCATACCCAGAACAAGATGACCCTCAGTCAACGCCTCCTCATACATATATGATAAAATGGTTGGGGCTTGCCATAAGGGCAATAGGAGTGGGACAATCATATAGGTGCTAGAGCTTGAGGTGACCAGCCAGGCAACGCCGGATATCCGTTTCTAATATATATATATATAATATATATATATATATAAGATTAAATTTAGGATTTGAAAATATATTATGCAAATTCTTTTCAAAATATTTACTGTACAGAATTTACTACAAATATTACAGTTGTCCTGGGCTTGACATAAAATTGTATCTGATGGTAAAGTTCCAGTTCTGGAAATCTAGAGAGTATGAATTGCCATTTCATCAACATTACTCTCATTTCCACTATGCCCCAGAGTGGTAGTAACAGTTCGGGTCCTATCTGTAGGTGAAATTGATAAGCTTGAAGATTAAAGAAAAAAAGAAAGGAGACGGTAAAGGGTTTGAGAGGCAAACACTACTCCAGTGACGAGGAAGTAAAATCTGTCGTGAAGAAGTGGCTCAAAGAACAGTCAACAGAATTTTACGGAGAAGGGATAGATGCTCTCATTCAAAACGTGGAACATTGTTATTGCTAGAAACGGTGACTGTGTGGAGAAGTAGGGATATGATCCACAGAGAACCAGCTTCATTTTTATGTATGATACAGGTTCTCGTGTTTGTTGGATTTTGTGTAAAGTATTCAACTCTGTTACAAGATGAATGCAAGACTAAAACTAGAGTTTGGTAGGTGGCTTATATGGAGCTTTGGATTGTTCCATTATGAACTCAGGCAAGTTCATTTCCTGAGTTCTGATTGGCTGTTGGATTTCAGGGTTAGTAAGAACAGTGATAAGTACCCACTCTTCAGCCACCACTTTGCATTATGCCAGCAGCATGCAGGGACTGTATTAAGTTACAGCTTGCCTGTTGTTCTCGTCTGCTAACTCGACGGTAGTTAGAACCCCACTGCGATGGTGAGTATCATTGTTTCTATATCTAAAGGATAACTTCTACAGTGTTGATAACTACACCTGTCCCAAACAAAAAGTGGCACTACTTGTTTTTACTCCCCCTAGAATATACTCAGAACTAGTTGCTTCTCTGTATCAGTTTTAAAATAAAAACGTTTCTTTACTTTATCCCAATTAATGAGTTGCTTGGCATAAATACAGCTTCAGTGTTAGATTACTGTGTCTAAATTTAGGAGTGAATTGGAGAACGTAACTTATGAGTTCGTCCTTAACTTCTCGAGCAGTACCCAGTAGGTCTTGTTTGGATGGTTTCTGTAATATGAATTAAACTGGTGTTTTGTGTGGTGCTGCTTCCAGGTTTTGTTCAAAACAACACGCAGCATCCTTGAGTAGTTCATATTTTGTTAAAGATTCTTCTTCGAGGATTTGTTAAATTCCATGTGGTACAGCATCAAATAAAACGGGAATCCTTCCAAGCTGTAGCCGTATAAGTACTACTGTATAGCTGCAACACTTGTAAATAACCCATGATATACCGGCAAACAAATAAACCTAACATAACAAAATCCCCCATCCCCCCTACTCTCCTGACCTTGCACCCTCTGACTTTCACCTCTTCCCAGCCATGAAGTTCTTTTTGAAAGGAAAGCGTTTCCCAGATGATGCAGCCTTGATTTCTGAAGTCACGTCGTGGTTGGAGGACCAACCTGGGGTGTTCTACAAAAACGGTCTCCAGAGTTGCATCAAACGATGGGAGAAATGCGTAACTCTGGGTGCTTCCTATGTAGAAAAAGTCTTATAACTGTGCCAAGTTTCGTTACTCTACTGCTATGGGAAGTGAGTCAGGGGCATTACTTATTGAACGCCCCTCGTAAAATTAGTTGCAGATTAAATGTCTTCAAATCAAATTACTTCCTTAAAATCTAAAATCTACTTACTTTTTGGTCCTTATCTTGTATCTATATATAAGTAAGGGTTGCATGCACACGAAGTCAACGGCGCTTGGTAACTGACAGATTCCCGCCCTTGCGATTTTCAAACGAAGCACTCGGTTTGAAAATCGAATTGATGATAAATTGTCAGTTGCCAAGTGTCGTTGAGTTCATGTCTACGCAACCCTAACTTAGATATACATGCTCTATGAATGATATTGATTTATTACATATAAATGTAACATATAATTTACATATAAACGGAGCGTATTATATTATCAATATTAATGTGTGTGTGTGTGCGTGTGTGTGTGTGATCGACTCTCAATGTTGATATATGAGAGCCTAAAATTCAGGTAAAAATGATTTATTTATAGTGGTAAATAATTGTGTAGCATCAGCCATACTTTGGAGATAAGTTGATAACAGAAGAAGGGTGCACTAAAATGCCTGATATTCTCCTGAACAGCAATCCTCAGGTTTTTATTTCAAGATTTTCCTGCTCATAAACCGGTTCACCTACTTAACTAAACAGCATGTTATATGCTATTATTCAAGCAATAGCTGATGTGAGACGAGAATGATCCAAACCTTTCCTAAGCGCGAATGAAAAGCAAACAGCCTCGTCCAGCCTGGAATTACACACACACACACACATATATATATATATATATATATATGAGACGTAAACAAACAGACGATGTTTGTGATATGGCTAATTTTCAGCCGACAATATTTGGGAGAATATGTGCTTAAATGAAGTCGAACCTATTTTTTGAAATTTAATTCATTAATAATTAATTAGGCGGGATTAAACTATTTAAATGTAAGGCTAAACAAATCGAGAAAAATCAATCTCTGTATGTACATTTCGGCCTATTAGGCCTCATCAGCAGAGCTATAGATACGAAGACCGCCCCGTGCGTGATTCGAAACCTGTCTGTCAAATTAGCAGGCAAGTGACTTACCACCACACCAAACGGACCTAGCAAGATTTTCTTCGCTTTGTTAAGTAGTAGTATTTTATATTCCTCTTGAGTGACCTCTACACGAACTTACGAGACGTAAACAAACAGACGATGTTTGTGATATGGCTAATTTTCAGCCGACAATATTTGGGAGAATATGTGCTTAAATGAAGTCGAACCTATTTTTTGAAATTTAATTCATTAATAATTAATTAGGCGGGATTAAACTATTTAAATGTAAGGCTAAACAAATCGAGAAAAATCAATCTCTGTATGTACATTTCGGCTATTAGGCCTCATCAGCAGAGCTATAGATACGAAGACCGCCCCGTGCGTGATTCGAAACCTGTCTGTCAAATTAGCAGGCAAGTGACTTACCACCACACCAAACGGACCCTAGCAAGATTTTCTTCGCTTTGTTAAGTAGTAGTATTTTATATTCCTCTTGAGTGACCTCTACACGAACTTACGAGACGTAAACAAACAGACGATGTTTGTGATATGGCTAATTTTCAGCCGACAATATTTGGGAGAATATGTGCTTAAATGAAGTCGAACCTATTTTTTGAAATTTAATTCATTAATAATTAATTAGGCGGGATTAAACTATTTAAATGTAAGGCTAAACAAATCGAGAAAAATCAATCTCTGTATGTACATTTCGGCCTATTAGGCCTCATCAGCAGAGCTATAGATACGAAGACCGCCCCGTGCGTGATTCGAAACCTGTCTGTCAAATTAGCAGGCAAGTGACTTACCACCACACCAAACGGACCTAGCAAGATTTTCTTCGCTTTGTTAAGTAGTAGTATTTTATATTCCTCTTGAGTGACCTCTACACGAACTTACGAGACGTAAACAAACAGACGATGTTTGTGATATGGCTAATTTTCAGCCGACAATATTTGGGAGAATATGTGCTTAAATGAAGTCGAACCTATTTTTTGAAATTTAATTCATTAATAATTAATTAGGCGGGATTAAACTATTTAAATGTAAGGCTAAACAAATCGAGAAAAATCAATCTCTGTATGTACATTTCGGCCTATTAGGCCTCATCAGCAGAGCTATAGATACGAAGACCGCCCCGTGCGTGATTCGAAACCTGTCTGTCAAATTAGCAGGCAAGTCACTTGCCTGCTAATTTGACAGACAGGTTTCGAATCACGCACGGGGCGGTCTTCGTATCTATAGCTCTGCTGATGAGGCCTAATAGGCCGAAATGTACATACAGAGATTGATTTTTCTCGATTTGTTTAGCCTTACATTTAAATAGTTTAATCCCGCCTAATTAATTATTAATGAATTAAATTTCAAAAAATAGGTTCGACTTCATTTAAGCACATATTCTCCCAAATATTGTCGGCTGAAAATTAGCCATATCACAAACATCGTCTGTTTGTTTACGTCTCGTAAGTTCGTGTAGAGGTCACTCAAGAGGAATATAAAATACTACTACTTAACAAAGCGAAGAAAATCTTGCTAGGTCCGTTTGGTGTGGTGGTAAGTCACTTGCCTGCTAATTTGACAGACAGGTTTCGAATCACGCACGGGGCGGTCTTCGTATCTATAGCTCTGCTGATGAGGCCTAATAGGCCGAAATGTACATACAGAGATTGATTTTTCTCGATTTGTTTAGCCTTACATTTAAATAGTTTAATCCCGCCTAATTAATTATTAATGAATTAAATTTCAAAAAATAG
>CM042153.1:42700085-42722585 GCA_023376005.1 Doryteuthis pealeii
TGAACAATATTTCGATATATAAAAATTATCTTCAGAGCTTCGGACTCATTGAGAGAGGAGCTAAAAATAATTTGAATTCAAAACGAAAACATTGATGTTCTAAAAAAGTCATATGGTAGTTTCAAATATAAGCACATCCACCACGCCACGTGATTTTAATATGTAAAAATAGAATAAAAATTTATCTAGACTATATTTATAAAAAGTTTTAAAATGATTAAGAACTTCAACTTAGTCTAAGCAGAATTCAATATATAAATCCAAATCTAAATAATTTTGAATAAGAAAAACAAATAAATAATTTTAAAAAATAAAATGTAACAATATATAAATTGATAAAAATATAGAATTATAAAAAATATAAATAGTAAAATTAATATTATTATTGCTGTACTAATATATATATATATATATATATATATATATATATATATATATATATATATATATATATATATGTGTGTGTGATATAAATATAATATAATTAATTAAAACAATAATCACAGCACAAACAAAATTATAGAAATATTAGATTCTTATTATATTACTAACATTACAATTATTACAACACCAATATTATCATTATTAATTATTACAGTAAATACTATTCTTTTTATTATTATTATTTGTTATGACCTGTTTAATGGTCAATAAATAATAACTCAACACGGTGATAAAATGTAGAGAACAGATGTATTCACAATATATCAACGTACAATGAAAAGGGTTGTTACAGCGTACACGAAGAACATGTATCTGCTACTTCTCCCTTGAGTAGCTTTGCTCTGTTAATATATACCTTTTGGGTAAGTCCATGTTCGTGTCATAGGTGAGTCACCTACAACATTATTATAGTTATAATTATATTATTATCATTGATAATCATTATTGCAGCATTCATATTAAGTTTATAATGTTACTATGATATTACATCATATAACCATTTAAGCCCATAGTCTCCATCCACTCAAACATTTTATTTTCATTAATAATTTTTTATACCAATTACAAACAATCTAAAGGATTTTGTTGTAAATAACGTAGTGCATACTACAATATCGTATCATCATATCAATCATTATTGCCAATAATCAATATCTCTTATTATAATGGAGATTGTGGGTTTATCTGTCTGTAACCGAAACTATATTACTATACAAGTCACAATTCCCTTTGTTATTTATGTCACATTCTCCATGATTTTATTTTTATTCAAACCCCAATTACTAACAAAATTGTTTTACATCATTAAGACTGTTGACCATATCTACATGCTCATAACATGCTGTTTTACTTATATATACAACAAAATAGCGGTTTACAGTATTAATGGGAAGGCTAATTTGTATATTGATATTAAAAATTTGATTTTAATAAATATGTGCTTAGTATTATTGATTTCTAATTGTTTGGTGTTATCTTAATGAGTTAGAGCAAAAATCTCGGGGATAAATCTTAAGAGAAATCCATTAACAAGAAGAAATAACTGTAATCTTATTCTTTAGCTCAGTCGGTAGACTGTTCGGCTAGAAACCGCAAGGTCCTTAGTTCGATACCGGCCCCCGCCAACTCAGCGTATGAGTAGCACAGGGATCTGTGCGGTAAAGTAAGGAGCTGATGGTAGGTGTGGCGCTCCACCTCAGACGCAAAAACAATCTCCTTGGTCTCGCTGATTGGCTGATACCGACATTAGGCCGCCCCGACGACTTTACTTACTTACTTCCTATTTTAACTAAATAGTTCAATTAGGAAAATTTACCAATGAAAGACGAGAGTAATGGAAAATGATGGAAGAGTTAGTTTCAAAGTTGTTCTGTTTTTTAATCATATCCCCTCTGTTCCAAATCGTTTTATCTGCATTTTTATTCAGTTTTATTAGCCTTTCTAATTTAATAAGATATTTTATTATATTAAAACTTAAATACTTGCACCCGGAGGGTGCATATATTTGCTAGTATCAATAATTGTTACAATTGTTATTCCTTTAAAAATCATCCATTATGCACTATGTTATTAACATAGGCAAGCATATATGCTTTAGCCAAAAACATAAAGTCTAAGTGAAATGCAAACAGCGTTTCCCAGAATTTATATTTCATTCATATCGGTTTAATTATTCTTGATTTGACCTAAAATCAAACTAAGTACCAATAAAATCAAACTTTCTAACAATGGTCAGATTTTGACCGCATGTAAACCAACTTTAAGGAAGTCCAGAAAGGAACAAGTCATTGTGTCCCGATTATGCATTGGTCATACAAAATTAACGCACTCCTATATACTCAAGCAAGAACAACAACCACAATGTGAAACATGTCAAACACCTTTGACAGTTAGACACTTATTCATAGAATGCAGGTTTTTTGCTCACATCAGAAACTGTTATTTTAAAGCAAACAATATGAAAGATCTGTTTGAAAATGTCAACATGGAGGATATTCTCTTTTTTTTTAAAGAGAAATAAAATTATACCATAGAATATAGACATGAAACAAACCAATACCATACAACATAACCCCCGATAATGTTAACACATTGTTAAAACCATTTACTAGAAGTATATATATAAATACACAATATGTATTACATCATAACTGGTAGGCATGACATAACCCCGGATGGGTTGATATGCCGTTAAAATCAATAAACAAACAATGTAAACCATATTACTGTGTGCAAATTAGTTGTATTAGATAGGAATTCTTAATACCATATAACTGTGTGCATGCAAATTATTATAGAACACTAAAAAAAGTACAAATTAAAAGAATGTAGTGGGAAATTGATAATATAGTTATTATTGTAATCAAACATTTAGAAATAAATTAGATTTCAGCATAAGAATTGATATGCCGTTAAGCAAAAAAAATAAATAAATAGAATTTTATCTTTTTGTCCAATTTCGTGACACTTACTCAAACACGTAAATTCTGAGGAATTAATATAAATTGTTTCCACAGAACTCATACAAACTTACGTGGAATGCCTTCACGGTTCACAAGGTTCACTTTGATCCTTCCTTTCATTCATCACAAGATTAACCTTGTCTCATGCTAACTTCCAATTATTATTATTATTATTATTATTATTATTATTATTATTTACTCCTTTTGAATTTTCACATCAGTGTTAGCTGATGGTCTTTCACTGGAGTCTGAGTGACAGCAAGTCTCTCGGGTCTCCAGGACTCTTCTGAGTATTCTGGCAGATTGCAGCAGTGCAGTGTTCTGAATGGTTTCAATCCTTCCTCTGATTTCCAAACTTTCAAAACCCTTTTCCAACCCTTTTTGGACCGTTCCAAATTTATATTATTATATTATTATTATTATTATTTTATTATTATTTACTCCTTTTGAGTTTTCACATCAGTGTTAGCTGATGGTCTTTCACTGGAGTCTGAGTGACAGCAAGTCTCCTCAGGTCTCCAGGACTCTTCTGAGTATTCTGGCAGATTGTAGCAGTGCAGTGTTCTGAATGGTTTCAATCCTTCCTCTGATATCCAAACTTTCCAAGCCCTTTTCTAATCCTTTTGGGACTGTTCCAAGTGCACCAACCACAATTGGTATAACTTTCACTTTCATATTCCATAACTTTTTCAGTTCTCTGGCAAGGTCCAGATATTTGTCAATTTTTTCATTTTCCTTTAACTTCACCCTGTGATCTGCTGGAACTGCAAAATCCAGTTGACAAGTTCTTTCTTTTTTGCTAATCAACACTAGGTCTGGTCTTCTTGCTGGGATAAGGTGATCCGTTTTTAATTTCAAAGTCCCAGAGAATTTTGTGCGTTTCGTTCTCAAGAACAGATTCTGGTTTATGCATATACCATTTTGTGTGTTGGTCAAAATTTAATTTCTTGCATAATTCCCAGTGGATTACCTTCCCAACCCAGTCGTGTCTAGTTTTGTATTCTCGTTGTGCTAGTTTGCTACATTCGCAGAGTATATGGTTAACAGTCTCATCTCTATTACCGCAAAGTCTACATTTACTATTTTGTTGGGTCTTATCAATTTTCGCTTTGATGTAGTTTGTCCTTATGGCATTATTTTGTGCAGCAATTATAAGTGATTCTGTTTCTCTTTTGAGGTTTCCCTTTCTTAACCATGTCCAAGTCTTTTCATGTGCAACTTCATCTAAAGCGTCCATATAATTGTTTTTCTTCCCATTTTTGTTTTCTAGTCTTTGTCGTTTTTCTGTTTGTCCATCTACCGTTTCTACTATTGTTGGCCGCCATAAGTAGTTTGTCTTTGCTCTTCCTTGTGTAATCTTCTAGTTGTTGGATTGTGGTTTCTACGCATTCCTCTATGTTGGTAAGACCTCTTCCCCCTTCCTTTCTTGACACATACAATCTATCTCTATCATCTCTAGGGTGGTATTATTATTATTATTATTATTATTATTATTATTATTATTATTATTACTATTATCATTATTATTATTATTATTCCTTGCGAATTTTTTACACCTTCGTAAGCTGATGTTTTCCCACTGTAGTCTGAGTGACAACAGGTCACCTCAGGTCTCCAGGA
The DNA here is from genome assembly GCA_023376005.1 of Doryteuthis pealeii. Lineage (NCBI taxonomy): Eukaryota > Metazoa > Mollusca > Cephalopoda > Myopsida > Loliginidae > Doryteuthis > Doryteuthis pealeii. Next base: position 42,704,612 of record CM042153.1, read on the forward strand.
CTCTTCGGGGTATTCTACCTGATCTTAACAATGCTGTTATCTGGATTGTCTCAATTCTTCCGTTGATTTCCAATTCCAATAGTTAGCCTTCTAAACTTTTGAGGACTGTTCCAAGTGCACCAAGTAAAATAAGTATCACTTTTACCATAATATTCCACAGTTGTTTTTAGTTTCGATTCTCTGGCAAGGTCCAGGTATTTATTTATCTTTTTGTATTATTTTATGATCTATTATCATTATTATTATTATTATTATTATTATTATTATTATTGTTGTTGTGTGTAGTAGTAGTAGTAGTAGTAGTAGTAGTAGTAGTAGTAGTAGTAGTAGTATTGTGTCGTCTCAAAGAATGTTGACGAAGACAAAGTGACAAAAAAGAGATGAATAACCCCATTTCTTCAGATCAGAAAATGAAAAATCAAACGATAGATCACAAAAAAAAATCCCATTCAAAATCTGTTCGCTTGCGATATGACGTCATTAACCGTCTTTCTCGACCGCGTCTGAACGCGAATTTTTAAAAAAGTTTTCTTTCGAACATTTCAAAAATTCTCCGCTTTTTCCTACGAATTTCATTTTAAATAAGGATTTACTCTGAAGGTCGAAATTTTCTTTGTGTGCGGAACATTTCTACATTTTTTCTATTATTATTATTTCATTTCATTTGGTTATTTAAAAAATAATAATAGTTTGAATAATGTACACATGGATAAACTCCTGACCGAAACACGTGTAAGTAAAATTGATTAAAATATCCTATTTTATCCATTCTACACTTTCTTTCCTTTATTTATTTTTTCAACATATATATATATATATATATATATATGTGTGTGTGTGTGTGTGTGTGTGTGTGTATGTGTGTGCGTGCTTGTGTGCGTTGTGTGTGTGTGTGTGTGTGACACAGAGAAGGCCATATATCACAGGAGATATTTATCAGAGCATTAGATGAGTCACTGTCCATTTACAATACATTTTTATCAGCAGTTTTAACGAAACACAGAATTCACCAAGTGCAACAGCCTCCTTATTCCCCAAACCCTTGTCACCCGGTGTCGTTTTCTTCAGATAATATCATACTCTCACCATTGTAAACGAGGAATCTCAGAGGGGCTTTGAAATGTGTTGAATGTCAAATTGACAATTTTGAAGACAGTCAAGGTTTTCGGCCATTATTTATTTCTCTCTTGATTAATACAACTACTTTATCAATACTTCTTTCTCTTCGGCTGATCGAGATAGTTCCTGTTGCCATATCAATGTATTTGAGAAAGTTTATAAACATGTCTAATCGGTATATTCAAGTCCTAGACGAGGCTGTTTGCATTTCACGCATTTCATAGCGCTAATATAATCGGGAAAAGCTATGCATCCAACTTTTCTCCCTCTATCTATTGATAAATAATAGAACTGACTGGGTATTTCAGTGGAAAGACACTGAATTCAGACCTGTAAAACTCTGCTTCTTCTTAATTAATACAACAACAGTATCCAGACTTCTCTCTCTTCCGCTGATCGGGATAGTTCCTGTTGCCATATCAGCGTCTTTGAGAAAGTTTATAAAAATGTCTAATCATTAAATGCTTCTACTTAGACTCGTGACTAGAGGTATACCGCTCCCTACCACCCACACAAAAAGCAAAAATGACACTACATCTGCAACGTCCTACCCAAAGGCCCTAACGTCCGGTTAGAAGAATTAATAAGCGTATAATCTTGCTATTCCCGTTTTCTGTTTGCCGTAACAGCATAGCTGCGATATAACACCGCCATTTTGATTCATTCGGACCATGCGCAGAGCCGACCTTCTGAGAAAAATCTCGCTTCGGGAATAGAGTATTACAGCGACCATCATTGCGCATGCGTAGATGTATATGCGCAAATGCATTGCAGATTCACCTCGAAATAATCTAACAATACTTCCGCTATAGGAACGTGATTATTTCTCTGTTGCTGGTCATTTATATCAAGAGAGTATTGAGGCTTTTGAAAGTCGAAAAACTGTTCTAAGATAGAAAGTGTGAAATAATATATTTACTCTCGTGCATTAGAATCTGATAAAATGACCTGTAGAGTTCACCTTTCGTATATATATATATATATATATATATATATATATATATATATATATATATATATGTAAACAACTCTAGCTATTTTTCAGCCGACAGTGTATTTGGGAGAATATGTGCTTTTAATTTTAGTCAGACCTAATTTTTTGAAAGTTAATTCATTTATGGTTAAATCCCGCCTAATTAACCGTAAATAAATTAACTTTCAAAAAATTAGGTCTGACTAAAATTAAAAGCACATATTCTCACAATATATATATATATATATATATTATTATATATTATATATATATATGAGGTTAAGTAAACAAACAAATGTGTTTATTTCTATATGGCTTCAAGCCGACAATTTTTGGAGGATATGTGCTTAATTGAAGTCATACCTAATTTTGAAAATTAATTAGTTAATGATTAATGAATTAAGGCGGGCATATATGCTCAAATGTAAGGCTAAACAAATCGAGAAAATGTCAATCCCTGAATGTACATTTCGACCTCATCAGCAAGGTTATAGACATGGGAGACTGCTCCGTGTGTGACTCGTAACCTCGACTGTCAAGCTGTCAGGCGAAGTCTCTAACCGCTACACTAGCTTGCCATTCCCACATTCTTCGTTTGTTTTGAAACTTATTTATATTCCACTTTTTATTGACTTGCTACATGACAGTATGAGGTTAAGTAAATAAACAAATGTGTTTATTTTTAATCAAAATTAATTAGATAATAATTAATGAATATATATATATATAATATATATATATATATATATATATACAATCAAAAGTACCCAGTCCATGAATGGACTATAAAAAAATTAGCATCACCAGAGAGGAGGGAGAAAGAGAAAATGGGTGTAAGAGAGAGAGAATATGATTAATCAATTTTTTTTAAATCACTGATAATTCGTATATTATAATGTTTGTTTATTTTAAGAAATATTTTTCTATTTGTTTACATTTAAAATATCATTTTTATAAATGTATTCCTAAACATGAGAGTTTTGAAACATTTTTCCCAAACTTATTTGTATATATGACAAAATGTTTTTAATGCTTGTTGCGTTAAAGTGATTAAAAATAAATTCGTTTTTTTTCTTTTTACCCCCCCCCCCAAAAAAAAGAAGTAACAATTAAATGAGCTAGGTATTAAACTTCCTTATTTATTTAGTTTTGTCGGCTGGGGCTGTATAATACACCGATTTCACCTCTGCTGGGCCACCTGTAAACCATGAGTGGCGACCCGTGATGCTTATGGACGGAATCCTGGTGGCTGAGCAATCCATGACATGCTACACTCCACTTTGATCCTTACTTAGGCTAGACGGTTGTTTGGTCGGAAAGGCCCCCATCCTGATCAATCGGCTGGTCTCGTTAAAATAATCACGTTCCTGTAGCGGAAGTATTGTTAGATTATTTCGAGGTGAATCTGCAATGCATTTGCGCATTTGCGAACCTATATGATTATACCGACCGTATTGCTCTTCTAGCAAACTACCATCCCTTTTTATCATAGATGTGCTAAAAGGTGGTTGCTGAGGGTCTTAGTGTCTTGGGTATGACGTTAAACTGCCTCTAGTGGTGAGGTTCCCATTCTGGAGTTTTAGAAGTGTGAATTACCCCTGTATTGCTATTACTCCCAGGTCCACTCTGACTCGAAGTACCCGGTCCATGACCGGACAATTAAAAAATTAGCATCACCAGAGAGGAGTGAGAAAGAGAAAGGTAGTACCTGTTAGAGTCCCATCTTTGAGGTTAATGAATAAAAATGAGTTAAAAATAATAATAATGAATAAAACAAACACCAATACCCAATAATAGTGAATAAAACAAACAGGACTTTGAGATTAAATAACTCAAGGGTTAACATGTTGCAAAATCCATGTGTCTTTATTTCTAGGAGGAAAATTTCTTGAAAATTTTATTGCCGTTTATAAAAGTTTTGAAAATAAAGAAAGCTAAGAATAAGTGCATTAAATATTCCTTTATTTTAAGAATAGTCTGTTTTTGTTGTTTACATTTTTGAAACAATCTTGATTTACAATGACAGAAAATGTATTCGTTTAATTCGTTCTTTTTTAACCTATTAAAATGTAATAATAAATGCTCATAATTACATATTTACAATTTTCCGTATGAAAATTTCCTTTTTTTTTCTTTTTTTTTTTGTTTATAATAGTGTTTTTGGGGGGTTTTTTTTCTAAAACTCTTTTGTACATACGACAAATTTAAATCCAGTTCTTAATTTCTTATTGGAGTATTTATCAGTTTAATTTATTTCCTTCTTTAACCACGAAAACTAATAAAGAATCTAATAACTAAACATTACCTTATTTGTAGGTGAAAGATTTCGCGTATTTGTTTAATGTCTATTTCATGAAAAGTTTCTTTCAAAACAGATTTTAGTTATACCGATTATTCTAAAATGAAAGTATTAATCTAAAAAAAAAGTTGAGTTATCGTTAAATGTTTTCGCTTGATTTGTTTGTTAACTCGCTGTAAAAATAATTCAATGGATAAAAATACATACAAATTGCATATTTAGAAAGATTATTTTATTTACTTTCGAACCAAATAAACATTTTAAAGATTGGGGCAAAAATACGCGAGAAATAAGATTTTTAAAATTTAATCTCTGAAAAAAATAATACTTCGTATTCTCGGCTGTCCAAAGAACATTTTTTTTTAACTGGCTGTAAAAAATAATTCAACACATACAAATTACATATATAGAAAGATTATTTTATTTACTTTCGAACCAAATAGATATTTTAAAGATTGGACCATAAATACGCAAAAACATTCCGAGATAAATTGCTTAGACTGCGACTGTGTTCTTAAAATTAAACTAAACTGCTGGTATCTCTATAATAGAAAGTAGGCAGCGAGCAATATTTTTTTATCAGCAGCACCTGATATACGGCCAGATTCGCAAATCGGTTGATTTTTGTATAATTAATTAATTAATTAATTATATCCCTTAATCAGTACAAATCAATAACCAAATTTGGTGTGTTTCTTAGTTAGAAGTATATTAAGGTGTATGCAAGATTCGAATCAGAGTGACGTCTCTTTTGGGAGTTATACATCGACACGTACATATCAAACTTCCTTTTATATATATATATATATATATATAATATATATATATATATATATATATATATATATATACGGACAGAAGTACTCGGTTTATGATCGGACAAAATGATGTTAGGAACACCAGAAAGTGAGAGAGAAAAGGAGTAAGACATGAGTAAAAGAGTGGATAAGAGGTAACTAATTTAGAAAATTCCGATCAAATTAAAAAAAGATCGCTGAGAATTCATATATTATAATGTTCGTTTATTTTATGAATTAATTTTGTTTATATTTAAAATATTATTTTTTTAAATGAAACCCTAAACACATGACAATTTTTAAACATTTATTTTTCTAGAAACTGTTTTTGTACATATGACAAAAACTTATATTTGTTCTAGAGTTAAAGTGATAAAAATTATATTCGTTTAATTTATTCTTTTTTTACCCCTAAAATTTTTACAATTAAAAGGAGCTAAGGCTTAAACGTGTCATTATTTGTAGGTGAAAAATTTCGCTTATTAATTCAAATGAAAATTATTCGCTTATTAAAGTTTTGATGATAAAAGAAGCAAAAAATTCGCGTATGAATATTTAAGGCGTCCCAATGTGGTTTAATGATTTCCAAATTTGTCTCGCATATCATTTACTACTGAATAGCGATTTCGATACTCGCTGGAGGCCCAATACCTACGAACTTCCCGTGGCGAACGGGTTTGGCAAAGAAAAGGACATCTTATCATAGTGTAATGATAAGCAAACTAGTCTCGCAGATCCATTACTACTGAATATAGAGTTCTATCTTCGCTGGGTTGTGACATTGTGACATTGTGTCACATCGTACTCGTGACGAACGGGTTAGATAAATACCTACATCTAAAACATAATTTTTTTTAAAATTAACCCTAAAATTTGGGAGTGTTTAGAAACATGTTTTGGTTTTTCAAAAAACCTTTGTACATATGACAAAAACTTACATTCAGTTGTTAATTGTTTCAGTTAAAGTGATAAAAATTATTTTCATTTAATTTATTTTTTACCCATTAAGATATAACGAAACAAAATTAAGAATTAAACGTGTTCTTAAATGTTCTTCTGTGTTGGGTAAAGAACAACTCGGACACTTTTATTTACGACCTTCCCTATTACCAGTGTGGTAAGATAGAAATAAAGATATACCGAAAGTTATGAATCAGATATAAAGTACGTCTACTGAACAATCTATAAATACATATATCTATATATAAAAAAGAAAGTCGGGTATGTACGTGCCGACCTATAACTCCGAAAAGAGACGTCACTCAGATATAATTTATCAATCAAACAAAAATGACACGATTTTCGGAAAGCATCGTATAGCTGCTTCTGCTGCTGGGTGTATTAGCAGGTTCTTGTCTGCTGCCTATATCAGCTGCTTGTTGGCTATATCAGCAGTCATTCAAAATGTCCGCTAAAACTATGTCTTCGTTTTGACCTTAGAAATAGTAAACATTGCTCTATTTTTTCTAAAAAGTCAACATTGTTGAATGCGGTTGTTTTGTAAACCAAGTGCATCTTTTTAAATATAAAAAAACAACGAAATTGTATCATGAAAAAATTTACATATACGAACAAACAGAAATTAAATGCAAACATTTTTATCAATATTTTTTTACGAATACTTTCATATTTCTTAGAATAAAATATATCTATTTTTAATCAGTGAAACTCAAAACTCTTTTAAAAGAAACTATTCATAAAATAAAGAAATTTGAATTAATACGCGAAATATACCACCTAAGCTAATGTTTAGTTATTCGCTTCTTTGTTACTTTTGTTTTAGGGCCCCAATTACAATGTTACATTTTATTTCTAATTCAACAAGCAATTAAAAACTGAATTTAAAATTGTCTTACGTACGAAAATGTTTTAGAGAAAATCATTCAAAACATTCTCAAGTTACTTTTTAAAATATTTTTCTCAATGTAAACAAAAAACATTCGGATATTAAAAAAAAAAAGAAATACTATTATTATTTTCAAATTGCTAACTGTATTGAAAACCGAACCATTTGGTTTTCAGTGAAACTTTTGGTAGACAACAATATTCTATTTACAACCTAACACTTGCTGAGCATTGGTGTATAATACAATGTATGTCATTAGGGACGTCCAATCTACTGCGTTACATTTACACCCCCTTATATTCAATACAATGAAACTTGAATAAAGGTTATCATTATCTTCAAAAGTTTTGGACCATTAAAAAAAGAAACATTTAAAAAAAAACTCCTGATGCTTTAAAAAAAATTGTCAGCTTACGGAAATAATTAAGATTATGAACGAAAACAATGCTTCGCACCATTAAATCAATTGAAATTTAAAGTAGCCAAAAACAAGTTATGACTACCGTTTTTTTTATTTTTTAAAATTCTATGAAAAAATCAATTAATAGTCAAATTTTCACGAAATTTTATTCATCTGTTGATAAAAATATGTTTGAAATAGATTTTTCTTAAAATACACGAGGGGAAATATTTTTTCAACATCCCCACCCCACCATTATATTTTATAAAACCTGAAAAAATGAACAGATAAAAAACGATTTTTAATTTTTTTTCTATAAAGAGAATAGTCTGAATAATTATATCAGAATATTGTAATAAGTTTCTATATGGGATTTGATTTAGTAAAAAAAACATGAATTCTTAATTCTGCTAAAAAAAAATGTCAATATTATGACATAAAATCGTTTCAAAACACTCAAAAATATAGGATTACCTCTTTTTAAAATATTTTCAATGTTAAAAAATCCCTAAAATAAACATTCTGTAATACACATAGTTTCGGTGATTATTTTTAATATCATTTTTAGGAACACCCTCTGGTGTTCCTAAATATATATATATATATATATATATATATATATAATATATGTATGTATGTATGTGTAAAATATATATGTATGTATTTTTATATATATATATATATATATATGTGTGTGTGTGTGTGTGTGTGGTGTGTGTGTGTGTGTGTGTGTGTGTTGAAGCAAAACTGATACCAATTGTTGTCTTACACTCAAAACAATTGTTTAGAAACAAAACATTTAGCAACAAGCTATTCCTTTCCAAATCATATATACAAAATAAAAAAATAAAAAAAGATTTCGCATTAGATATGCCGTTAGATTAAAACAAATTATGTGCAAAACTTCATTGCAAAACTGTCTCTGACCTATAGTTGGAGGCACGTGTCGTAGAAAATGGACACGGCGATACGTTCCAATCCTGGATGCGGCTCTTTGCATTTTACATTGCGATAATACCCTTGGAAAAGGTACGAATCCAACTGTTTATCTATGGGTAAATAGTTGGTCAGATTGGGTTCTTTAACCTTGATATGACAATTGGTATAGAAGTAAAACTCTGAATTTAAAATAAGGAATCAATTCTCGCAAGTCTAAACTATTCTGAGATCTTGTAAAACATCATAATCGAACTTTATAGCAAAACTTTTGAGTCACCCTATTAAAAGTCCTTATTTAAATGGAGATAAAATTGGTTTGTAATTAAATTTGTTTTTTTTACACTGTCTAATTACTCTATTGACCAACTTTGTATAATATCATTTGAATATGATAATCATCAGGTCGCGCTGGCAGCACCATATATATATATATATATATATATATATATATATATATATATATATATATATATATTAAAATAAGTGTATTTTGGCAGCATTTTTTCTTTTATACAAGTTTTGTTGAACTGTACAGACAATTCCTGTCGGACAAGTTTTTCGTTGATCCGTTCCAATTTTCGGGTTATTTTCTGGTGTCACTACTGCAACGTCCGCTCGAACCACTACCATTCCTACACCTCCGACTACCAATGGTTATTACCTCTCACTTCTAATTCCTTGCTACTACTCGTTCTCGTTAAAAACGAGACACAAAATCATACCATCGTTTCCTACCTGAGGATGGCAAATTGTATTGCCGAAACCGCTCGTTTTGAAACCTTTGGGGGACTGTTATACCAGTTACACCCCGACACCAGAAAGATGGCCCGAAAATTGGAAGGGGTCAACGAAAAACTTGTCCGACAGGAATTGTCTGTACAGTTCAACAAAACTTATATATATATATATATATATATATATATATATATATATATATATATATACCACCCTCCGCACGAGCAGGATGCGACACAAGGTCAATTTTTAAGCGGAGTTTAACAGGTCTGAATTCAGAGTTTTCCTTCTCCTAGACCGGTTATCGATAAAAATCTTACGTCAAGCGTCCCTACAGTTATCGCCCCCGTTGGGCACTCTGTTGAGCATTCGGAATACACGCAGAGTTCGGAATACACTGGTGTGCCCATGTGCAGTTTTCCACAGGAGAACATCACATGAGTTCGTCCTTGTTTATCCAGCAGTGTCCAGCATGTCTTGTCCGTCTTACTCGGATGGTTTGTGTGATAGGGGGCAAGTGGATGAACAGCTGCTTTCTTATGGTTTATTATTTCCACAATTTGTTTAAGACAACACGAAGCATTCTTGTGCAACTCCAGTCAAGTTTATTTTCTAGTAACCTCGTTATGGTCCAAGTGGTGCAGCCGTACAATAGCACTGATACAACAACGGCTTGAAAGAATTATTGCTTTAACTTATCAGTAAGATCGGATTTCTATATGATTGATAGTCTGTCTATAACAGTCATGCCTTCAAAATTTTATCTAATCTCTCCTAAGGAGTGGGCTACGTACGTATCACACTCAAAACATACGCCTATACATTATCACAGTTAAAGTTATAGCCGATATAAAATTCTAACGCACTAAATAAGTAATCAGATTTGACCGATACGATACACTCTAACTTCGAGCACGAAAAAGCAATAATGTCAGACTCATCCTTTTATTTTTAAATTTATTCTGGTTACAAGAGTAATCTTCTGTTGCTGATGGTTGATATTGTTCTGTCTTTCAGCGCCACCTAGTCTCTGCTACAAAACACTAACTTCCGGGAAATGTCCGTCTACGCATGCGCACCAGTACTTTTTATTTGTTTCTTCTTTAAAATCATCTCTCATCTTACTTCACCTTGTCGCCCGAAAAGACATTCCACCCAATTTATATCAAATAATGTGAAAGAGAGATTAACACACTTGCAGCATCTCCGGTCTTGACAATGGAGGACAGGAGGTTTTGTTTACTTTTACTGTTGTTGTTGTTGTTGTTGTTGTTGTTGTCTCTTTTCTTCTTCTTCTTCTTCTTCTTCTTCTTCTTCTATTTTCTTGTTCTCTTTACTTGTATTTCCTCTTTTTATTCTTCCTTTATTTCGTCTTTCCGCTTCTTTTATATAATCCTTTCTTTCTTCTTCTTCTTCTTCTTCTTCTTTATTATTATTATTATTATTATTATTATTATTATTATTATTATTATTATTATTATTAAATTCTATCTCTCTTCCTATATCTTTCTTATTCTTCCTTTTATTTCTTTTTGCGTCTTCTTCTTCTTCTTCTCTTCTTCTTCTTCTTCTTCTTCTTCTTCTTCTTCTTCTTCTTTTTCTATCATCTTATTATTATTCTTTCTATATCTTCTCCTTCCTTCTATTTCCTCTTTTCATTCATTTTTCTTCTTCTTCTTCTTCTTCTTCTTCTTCTTCTTATTATTATTATTATTATTATTATTATTATTATTATTATTATTATTATTGCTATTTCTTCTTCTTTCTATTTCTTCTTATTATTCTTCCTTTCATTTCTCCTTCCTCTTCTTCTTTTTCTTCTTTTTCTTCTATGTGACTCAATTAAGAATTATTGTCACTCGCTGATTGCAGTTCAACTTAGGAGTGGAGAGCTGCTACATTTATAGACGTGGTAAAGGGAAATTTAAACAGACAAGAGGGTGTAAAATGATAAGGAAATGTAAAATAAGAATAAGGTGAGTCAAAAGCTTAAAAAACAACTCCTGCACACACACACACACACACACACACACACATATATATATATATATATATGTGTGTGTGTGTGTGTGTGTGTGTGTGTGTTTATATTATATATATATATATATATATTATATATATAATATATATATATATATATATATATATCGTGACACTTATAAAAGCAAGTAAGGTAACCTTTTTAGTCTTATTGTTGTATTTTCTCGAAATTTTATTTTTGTATTGAACTGTTTTATCTTCAACTGTTATTATCATTGCAATAGTTTTTAAACTTACGTTCTGATTTTTAGCTTTTAAACGAACTAAAACTAATACGACTATTCCTTTTAATTGACTAACCTTAATTAGATACAAATGCTCTATCCACGATATTGAGTATTATTTACTAATAAATATAGCATCCTATATTAGTAATATTTATATATATATAGATATATTCAGGTTGTATTTTAGGGGTCTCCGTATGCTTCTCTTGGTATATATTTATGTCTTTTTTATGTTGAAGTTGGGCGTTATTATGAAGCATTTTAAATAAATGAAGGAACTCGATGTTATGGAATAATGGATCCACTTATTTTTTATTATTTGTTATCATAAACTTTCAGGATCGTTAGATTCCCTTTTTCAAATGAATGTCGCTACTGTTCAACAGATACTTTGTCTTTGTTGTTGTTGGCAGCGTCTGTTTACAGACACTGCTGCTGTCAACAACAACAAAGACAACGGATCCATTGAACAGTAGCAACATTCATTTGAAAAAGGGAATCTAACGATCCCGAAAATTTATGATAACAAATAATAAAAAATAAGTGAATCCAGTACTCCATAACATCGAGTTCCTTCATTTATTTTTAAATGCTTTATAATAACGCCCAACTTCAACATAAAAAAAACATAAAAATATATAGATATATGATATATAATAATGTATCTGCGTGAAAAATTCATTTTTTCACATTTACTAGGATTGAAATTTAATTCTAAAAGCCTTCCCATCCCTCCAAGTACAACAATTCAGAATAGTCGCTCAATATCTTCAACTATGAAATAGAATAATTATAATAACAGGATAAAAAGTGATAGCGCTGAGGTTTACGTTGCCTAACCTTATGTAAGCAAATATTCGACAAGTCTGACGCCTGTTGAATTCAACAGAATAGATATGTAATCTTTTGAATCAGCTGAGACTATTACGTAGTTAACATACTAAGTCAAGTATTTCAATACGGCGCCAAATTACAATATAAATATTTATTTTCATGACGACATTTGACTATCAACTCCAATGTTTATTTAGCAAATTCCTCGAATACAGAAAACAATATATTTCCTTTAAGCACAATTTAGAAATTATCGAACCGTCATTTTAAGCATACACTCCTTTTAGAATAGATCCTTTAGCAATTCTTCCTTTATATATATAATATATATATATATATATATATATATATATATATATATATATATATATGAAGTAAATGGAAGTGAATCCGACAGTATGAATTAAACATTTTTAGAAAAGACAAATGATGTCGGTGACAGAAATCTGTTTCGACCTTTTATTAAAGTGGTCTTCTTCAAGAGCGAAATATTTATGATGGAGAGACGGAATAAGTAAACCGTTAAAAACAGGAGGGGTGCAAACGAACGTTCATGTTCGGAGCCGGAATTCTTTTAAAATTTTGGAAAATGCATATTCTGTGTTAAAAATAAAACAAATTTTATTTTTAAAAATCAGAAGCATTATAATCCACAAGAAAACTCAAAAAAGAGTTTGTTAAAAAGAATTCCGGCTCCGAACATGAATGTTCATTTGTACCTCTCCTGTTTTTAACGGTTTACTTATTCCGTCTCTTCATCATGAATATTTCGCTCTTGAAGAAGACCACTTTAATAAAAGGTCGAAACAGATTTCTTTCAGCGAACTATAACATCATTTGTTTTTCTAAGAATGTTTAATTCATATATATATATATATATATATATATATATATATATATATATATATGGTGTCTTAATCTTAAAAGTATTGTGTGTGAAGGTGTATTTAACAAGACAGAACATTGGATGAAACATTAATTTTCTTGTTCCTAGGTTTTCAAGATATTCCATTGATATTTCCAGTGGTCAAATCACTTCTGAAACTTTTATTTTAATATGCTGTGAAGCTGCGCTGTCGATTTTCTTTTAACTTTCTCCAAGTCCTAAAACCTTATCCTTCAGATGAAATTTCAATTTTGGTTTGGTTAATATTGAGAGTATTGCACTTGCACAATCCTGTGTTTTACCAAAGACTGATAATCAAAATGTAGGGAAACTATTATAGGGATTGGCCCCTATATTTTTACGGCATGTGGAATTGAATGAATTAAAATAATTAAGTTTTCTTAAATAACTAGTTTTACAATTGTATGTCATGAGTTTAGAATTAGATAATGTAGATAATCTAAGGACAAAGGATTGTTTATAAACGAGAAATAATAGTTGAAAATTCCAATGATAATATTTATATCAATAGAAAACTGAACGGTCATTGGAATGCCACAAGTAACAGAATCAACTGATATTTGAACACACCGATGGCAATATCTACGTCATTAGAAAACTGCCGATTTTCAATGGAATGCACAAAGATCAGCTGATTTTTTATGAATAATTAGAATTATAAAAAGACCCTTTTAGCTGAAAAACTGCAGTGGGAGCTTACGCTCTTCCCGACTCGACTGAGTTGGAGCTGATGCTCCTAACTCGACAATGGGAACGGACGTTCTTCCCAACTCGACACAATGGGAGAGAAGTGTAAGAAAAAGAAAACAAAAAATACGACTCAACAGGTCCGTCTATTTTTTCGTTTCCTATTTTCTCTCTCTCTCTCTCTCTCTCTCTCTCTGGCTCAACAACAACAAATTTCAATCACAGACATTGTTTTAAAAAACTACTACAATGTTGACACAACCAATCGCACAAATATAAACAATACATGTCACACTTGTCACACACACTACGTACAGACACATACAGTCGGCAACACCCCTGAAAGAACAATTGAATATACCAATTGTAAATTAATTTATATAAAGTTTGTTTCCTTTATCAATTTTGTCTTCTTCTTTTGTTTTCTACGGAAACTTCATTTTTGTAGTCTTATACATTTAAATTGTGGGGACCCATAACTCGGATCTTCATCAACCAACACACACCAAGCAACAACGGTCCATACACTATTGATAAACAAAAGTCTGGAGACTGTTGGTCAAAATATAGGGAGACTGCTAATAAATAAAAAAGCATTGAGACTTATGATAAAAAAGTATCGAAACTGTGGATCAAAAAGTATTGAGACTGCTAATCAAAATGACTGGAGACCGGTGATCAAAAATTATTGACTGCTGATCAAATTGTCTGGAGACTGCTGATCAAAATGTATTGAGACTGCCTATCAAAGAATATGGAGATTGCTAATAAAAAAAGTATCGAGATTGCTGATTAAAAAGCATGGAAACTGTTGATCAAAAAGTATTAAAACTGCTGATCAAAAAGTATGAAAACTGCTAATTAAAATGTCTAGAGCCCTGTGATCAAAAAGTATTGAGATTCTTGATCAAATATCTGGGGACAGCTAATCAAAATGTATCGAAACTGCTGCTCAAAAATCATCCGATCACCGAATGGTTGAACGGCATACGTATGAAAAAAACTGTCCAAAGCGTTTAATGCATAGACAATTTACAATCCTCAGATTGTCAATTAATCCTGCCAGGATTTTGGTTTCTTTATTTAATTGCATATCTACTTTCGTTGGTTATCAATACAAAGGCCGTCCTTGTAATAGAATAGTAGATACACTATATACATAGATGAGGGTATGAAAGTGTTCATACCTTTCCCAATGGTATTAGTCCGAAAGTAATATCATGACTGGGGTTCGAACTTGCTTACAATTATGTCGCAGTCAAGCGCTTATCCACTACGCCACCGGGAATCCCCTTCCTGGATCTGTCGTTGATTTAATTGAAACCTGTTAAACTCCGTTTAAAATTTGCTGTTGCAAGGAGGTTGCTAAGGGCGCTGTTTACTGTTGCTATGGACGCCATTTTGCTCGTGAAGCTGTCTATGGACACTATTGAAGCTAAGGATACATTTTAGATTGATTTGTTTGATTTTAGCTGTTTCTAGAGTCCGTTGCTAAGGACGACACTTACGGTTGCTAGGGACGCTATTGTTGCTCAGGATCTTGGATAGGGACACTAATGATGCTCCGTTTAAAATTGACCCTGTGTCACATCATGCTGGTTCGGAAAGAGAATGGTAAATACTTATCCCCACGTTTTTTTAGACTGAAACAAAGTGTCTGAAACCTTGTGCTAATATTAATATAAAGGGTTTGATTCTCACTGAGTGTCAAAACATTGCAACCTTGTGTTGCTTGGGTGGATTTTACGGCATGTCAACACTTGATGGGTTATCTTATGCCGAAGATGTTTTTTTTATTCATTCTTGATGGACATTCGCATTTTTAAACTTATTGTTTTCTATTTAACCCATAGATGGGAACCTAACAGGTACTACCACTTCAGGTCAGAGTGGACCTGGGAGTAATGGTGATGAAGGGACACTCCACATTCCCAAGAGCTCCAGAATTTCACCATCAGATAGAGTTTAACGACCATGACCCTCAAGCATCGCCTTCTAGCACATACATGTAAAAAGAATAGGGAGTTTGCCATAAGGGCCATATGGACGGGACAATCATATAGGTGCTACGGCTGAACTTGACCAGACGATTGATACGAGGGCCCTCCCAGACCATCTGCGTATCCTAAGTAAGGGTCAAAATAGAGTGTTGCATGTCATGTACTGCTCAGCCACCAGGGTTCCATTCTTAATCATCACGGGTCGCCCTTAGCTGCCAACAGGTGACACCATTAGTTAGGGTTCTTACCACTCTGAAGAGGTGCAGTTGATGTATTATAAATCCCCAGCCGACACGACCACAGCATTTTGTCAATCTAAGTTATGTTTAATAAATATATAAAAATAGCTTTTTGGTATCGCATCCATCCTGGAAACTTGCTTCCTGCTGAGTTTCCCACATTCAACTTACTTTTTGTCACATTCTAGAACTGCTGGAAGAGATAAATATCATATCTACCAAGAAGTGATCGAAAATTCCATTCATATAAGTATAAGTCATTTACATCTTTCTATAAATGCTCGTGACTATGTGGGGTGGGGTGAACTGATTCAATGGTTATCTGGTGACTTTTGGGAAAAATTTGGGAGTTCGCTCTTAACTTGGATGCTTCAATATAATTGACCTTTAGCCAGAGTAAGCTAATTGTATTAAATATATCATATGTTAAGGCAAATAGCAAGGCATAAAAAGAATTATGTTAAGGCAATTAATAAGGTAGAATAAAATCATATAAGCCAATTAATAAGGCGATATGAATTTATGTTAAGGCGAGTATTGAGGCGAAGTAAAATTATGTTAAGGCAAGTAATCATTATGTCGGATTGACATGGATTCCATCTCTCTCTCTCTCTCTCTCTCTCTCTCTCTCTCTCTCTTCTCTCTCTCTCTCTCTCTCTCTCGGGTTATCGCTCTAAGCAAGTCCTCTTCAAGACATACAGAATCTGCACAGAGCTGATCACTGTAAGTTTTTTGCTAGTCAGCCTACTCTAGTGTGTTCATAAGAAGTTGTCCACAGGAGAATATCCCTTGATGAGTTTATTCTTACTTATCAAGCAGTTTCCAGTGTGTTGTGTTCGTATATGGTAAGGCAATTAATAAGGCGAAATAAAATTATATTAAGGCAATTATTAAGATGATAAGAATTATGTTAAGGCA
The DNA here is from genome assembly GCA_023376005.1 of Doryteuthis pealeii. NCBI lineage: Eukaryota > Metazoa > Mollusca > Cephalopoda > Myopsida > Loliginidae > Doryteuthis > Doryteuthis pealeii. Next base: position 42,721,572 of record CM042153.1, read on the forward strand.
AGTAATAAAGTGAATTAAGATTATGTAATGGCAATTAGGTGAAGTGATAAATATATCCCCAAAAATTGAAAAAAAATACTCGCCTGTCACTTTGGCCGATAGGTCTTGTCACGAAAGAATTTTTGCTACAGATCCATCTCCTATCGAATAGCAAAGGAGCAAAGAATGGTAGATAAAAAAGGAGAAGAGAGAGAGACAGACAGACAGACAAAGAATATATGAATGAAATAATAGGGAAAAGTTGAGAGCACTGATAGACAGAAACAGGGAAATGTGTATACATATATATATATATATACATATATATATATATATATATATATATAATATATATATATATATATATGCTGTGTGTGTGTATGCATATGTGTATGTGCGCGTGCGCGCGTGAGAGAGAAAGAGAAATATATATATATATATATATATATATATATATATATATATATCATATAGCAATGACTAGCAATATAGTTGTTACGATTTTTGTTCCCATTTTTAGGCTTCAAGTGAGAGCACATATACAATGGAGTTCCCTTGCGTTAAGTAGAGATTGATCCTTAGTGAAGAATCCTTTGCTTGTTCCTCGGTCTTCCTAAGTGTTGTGTATCATACGAAATGAGTAACCCTTTTAATTCAAAATTCTCAACTGCAAGGAAATCTGGCCTTTTTGTTTCTCTTGTTGGGTAACGGGATTACTCGTATTCCATAACCTCAATAAGTTGTTCTAATGTCATTTGAGGATCCCCCTCATAGTAAAATTTAAGAAAAACAAAATAGAGAAATGAAGAAAATATCAAGAAATAACGAAACAGAAAAAAATAGAAGAGACACGAAGATCCGATCAGATAAGATGGAGGATGGAAAGTCATGTGCAAATACAATTTTTAAAAAACACAAGCTTAAAAGAGGGAATGTGAGAAAGAAAAAATGTCAAAAAGCCAAATTGACAAAAATCTATTGAAGAATAAACGGGAAAGTGAAAGAAAAAGTACGAAGAGGCAAGATAGAAAAATA